>JBBBDQ010000408.1:3145000-3175000 GCA_037127315.1 Ascarosepion bandense
TATATATATATATATATGAGAGTGTGGCAGAGAGAACGGGCGTTTTTGAGAAATTCACAAAAATCATTAATTTTTGCTTTAAAAATGTTTATTGACATCATTATATTTGTATTGAATTAGCATTTGACAAAATCAAGTGCGGAAAGCGATATCCCTCAAGCCCGTTTTTATTAATGCATTTCTGAAGCCGTTTCTGGAAGAGGACCTCCACTCGTTCCAGCATTTCTCCGTTGATTTTAACGACTTCCACGTGAATAGCTTCTTTAAAATCGTACAATGTATGTGGCTTATGCTCATACACGCGTGTCTAGAGGTTTCCCTAATCATAAATATTATACAAAGTTACAAAAATTTACATAATAGTTTTTTTTAAATAAAGATTAAATGGAACAAGGGGAATAAAGTTAAAGTTAAGGAACGATGTTAACAATTTGCATAAACTTTTAATTTACATTGTTAAAAACTCGATGGAGCATTTCAACAATAAGTAAAAGTTAATTTATCATTAGGACTTTATTTTTAAGCAATATGGCAAATTCTTCACGCAAAACGCTCTCTTTTGAAGAAAAAAAACTCATTTTCGCTATCGCTATCAAGAAAAAAGTCAATTTCAGATAAGAATAATCACACATGGACAAATCTATTGTCATGGCTTCAACTGAAAAGAAAAAATGTTGAGACACTATGAACCAAAATATACCTGTCGGACATCTATCCCTCTTTCTGGCTCATGAGTAATAACTATTTCAAAATATCTGTTTTTTTTTTCATGACCTTATATATATATATATATATATATATATATATAATCTCGACATAATAATCCATATAAAAACACGCTTTCACAAGCAATGCATTCACTTTTATTGCTTTCTATTAGTTTACAGTAGTACTGTTAAATATTCGAATATTCGTTGCTACGATATTTTGGTCTGTGTAGATTTTTGACATGAAGTGTATTTGCGCTGAGCAACGCAGATGTTGTCGAAAGATTTGAAAAATGGGAAGAGTTTTGAATGTCAAATAGGTGCAAAAGGAATACACGTTGGATTTAGAATTCTTATTATGTCTGGCGATGTCAAGGGCTAGCTCTTACAGGAAAAATTTGCACCGGAAGAAAGCTGTCAGTAGAGTGGAAGTGAAGTAAACCTGACAGTTGAGAAGAGTTACATTTTTGTCTATTCCGCGCACACATATAGAAACACTCAGGTAATTTTTGATTAACACTCAAAGAGTACTTTATTTGTAACATTTGAAGTAATATCTTCAGGTAGAAAGATAGTCACTGGCATTTCTGGCACCCAGAAATTTGTCGGGAACTTGATATGTTTGTGTGTAAAAAGTGAAACAAAATTAATATGTGTGTGCGTAGATGGTGAAGTTAAATTCGAATTGAATTTGAGGAAAAATTTGTTCTATTATTACGTGTTTCCTGGTGGATTTATACAACATTCAGAAATGTATTTTTTATATTGTTATAACACTTATTAAATCAAATACTATTATATCAGTTTTCGAAAAAGTTTTATTTCTAGTTAATATTAGCTACTGAATATGTTAGATAAACATTACAGGAATTAATTATCGGTACTTTGGAGTTGCTCCAGAAATATATATATATATAATCAGCCCAAAAAGGAAAGTGAAAAGAAAAACTTCTATAAATATTGTAATACTGAATTTATTCAGACATCACGAGATTAATAGATTTTTCCTTTGGTCCGTACAATCAAAAGAAATGTTCAAATTGGTGTCCTTTAACTTCCAGACACATATAACTACAGCGAAATACTGCTTAGGCAATGTTGACCAAAGTGTCCAATGTGATTACTGGATATTTTATTTTAAATTTTTTAAAGAGCCACTAGTGTAGTCGGTTTTTTGTGGTACATAACAATCTTTAGGACTTGCTGATGCCATGATGGTAAGGCCATCTGTCAAGTAAATATCATAAGAAAGTAAACAGTGTTATCGCAATTTGATAAAGCTGGGAAAGACAAGATTTTCCTTTCCTGAAGTGTGTATACATTTAGATTTTTGGATGGACTATATATATATATATATATATATATATATATAGCCATCCGCAGACAGATCTGTTTTGCTATATCACAGCTCATCAGTACGGTTAGACATCCGATTGCTTTTAGGCAGGATTGAAAAACCCGACCGAATTGAGGATTCTACCTCTGAGTTATGGGCACTCGGTAGAAGACGGAAGACTTTTAGCGTGTGATATATCATGTAAACATCCACCAGTTGCTGAGAGTGTTCTAATTCATGACTGAATGAGCTATGCGTAGATGCTAGAGTAGCTACTGTTTTTCAAAGTCTACCATTCTTCCAAAGTGCTCAATCATATATATATGATGCGATACCGTAAAAAATGACGATCGAAATGCGAGAAACCCAGAGTAGTGATTCGGATATTCTCACTATGTGTGTCATTAATTAAGGTTACTGTTCCATCTTAGTCTATTTGCTGTTGGCATTGAGCTTAGGCAAATGTCTATATTTCCTCTTCCGCTTCTACATTTGTCTTGCCTCAAGTCTCTTCTTTATCCGTGAGGAGATTGTTCAGCATTCACTGTAATATAGAAGGATTGCTATTAGGTAACCTTTCAGTAATCTTTCCTTTGTTTCTAACGAAATTTTCGTAATTTTTAATACATTGCTTAGATTTTGGGAGGCATCTTTCGCTATCCCAATGCGCATTTAGATTTAAGTTTCACACTTTCCGTCTTCTCGCATGTCTAAATTATTTTAGTTGGTTGATTTTTATATTTAAAAAATTAATAGTCTTATCGAAGCAAACACTATTTATATTGGGTTATCTGTAATGTTTATAATGAATTTTTAAGGTAAATTAAAACACAAAACAAAATTATGCCATTAAATATTTATTCAATAATATTTATTGATTTATGAATCGTTTTGTTGCTCAAACTTTTCACATTTTTCCTTCAACTTAAAGATTCTGTTTTCTCAGAATGTCGGTAGTTTCTCGGCATTAATGTGGGTTTTTATGTCATCTAAAGAATTAACTTTTTTACCATTAAGATTCTTTTGTAAGGACCTGAATAAATGAAAATCCGAAGTAACAATATCTGGTGAATATGGTTGGTGGCGTAACACATCTCAGCCAAGATGTAACAATTGTTGCCGGATCACCAAAAAATATGAGGTCTGGCATTATCTTGATGGAAAACAATAGCTTTCTTGTTTTCTAATTCAGGGCTTTTTTTTCTTGCAATGCTGCCATCTAACTGCGAGCAGTACATTTTAGAAACAATTGACGGGTTACTTTGCAGAAGGTCATAGTACAGGATTCATTTCCAATTTCACTAGATGCACAACATGACCTTCTTAGGATAAGGACATGTTTTTGGGGTGGTTAAAGTTAATTCATGTCGCTTATCCCGGGATATTTTTCGCTGAATATTGTAAGCGATCTAGTTCTCATTACTCGTTGCAAGTTGCTTAGAAAAAGGTGCATTTTCACTGCGTTTACACAGCAAACCACAAATAGAAATACGAACTAAAATATTTATTTCACTCAGATCATGTGTTATCCAGACATCGTAGCAATTTGAGTACCCAAGCCTCACTAAATGCTCACGGATGGTGGACTTTGATAATTTGGATTATCCTCAATTAGTGTCTTGATTTTATGTGTAGTTGGAGACTGTCTGAGCGTTCTTCATCAATAATGGTAGAATCCCCAACTCTAAATTTAGCAAACCACTTCCCTACAGTTCTGTTGGATTAGAAACTGCGCTTCATATCAACATAGGGAAAGCCACCAATTGATATGCTGAAAGGGGTCGCAGATTCGAATCCTGCTGAATTATACACATTTTCGGAACAAAATTTAACGTAAATAATCGGGCCGGTAGAAATAAATATATAAATATATTGTTTGATTAAAAACAGACTATCTACTCAAATACGAGTATCGATTAAAAATAAGGTTCAAACAAATAAACTAAATATGTCGGTTGTTAAAACCATTTCGTTAATCTTCAGTTAAGTTTACTTAACACACGTGTGTGTGTGTGTGTGTGTGTGTGTGTGTGTGTGTGTGTGTGTGTGTGTGTGTGTGTGTGTGTTAATCGAATTCCCCCCATGTAATGCAGTAAAGCCACAAAGACACAAGAGATCACAAGGTGTAGCAGGAGTAGAGAACAGAAACATTATTAAGAGGGATAACAATAAAAGAGTAATCAAGAAGACAGTAAAAATTGAAAATCAAAGCTGGATGCATAAAACTGGATTAGGGTTCAACAAGTGAGAAGTGCGAGAAAAAAGAATCTATTAGCTTACGGTTACATCTACCCAATTCAACAGTGAATTTATTTTTTTTTTATAAGCGTTTCACCCCGAGCAAGGCATGTCACTGCCACTACTGTGCAGGGGGCTACGTAGAGTGGAGAAAGGCTGATTAAATATAGGAAATGACAGAGGGTGGGTGATAGGCGGGTAAGGATACCGAGAATGAGGGTTGGGTAGATGAGAGTGTTGTGAGAATAGTTGGGAGTTAGTGTGATAGGAGGTGTCTATTGACCCTACATTTAAACACCTGGAGATTGTAACTGTCGGGAAAGCAGACTTGTGGAAGGGAGTTCCACAGGCGGGAAGCGCGAGAAAAGAAGCTGTTGGAGTAGAATTTACGGTTACATCTTATTTGTTTAACTGTAAAAGGGTGGGACCTAGTTGCTAATCTAGTATCTCGTGTAAATTCGTGCTTAGGCGGCACCAGTGATCTAAGCTCATCGGAGCAGAAGCCATGAAAGTACTTGTAGAAGAGGCACAGGGAAGCTACATCACGCCGGTGTGAGAGCGGCTGCAGCCGGTCTGCCAAGTCAGTATCAACCACGTTACAGATCCTCCTTTGTATTTTGTCAAGAAGCCCAAGGAGAGCAGCAGGGGCACCCGACCAGATATGGCAGCAATATTCAATACACGGGCGGATGGTAGATTTGTATATGTGCAGAATAGATTCAGGTGGGAAAAATTTCCGGGCCCTGCACAGGGAGCCCACTTTCATAGCAGCAGATTTGGCAATGGATTCAATATAGTCATTCCATTTGAGGTCCGCCGAGAGTGTAAGGCCAAGGAGGCGTAGTATTTTACTCTCTGGGAGGCTAGCCTGTCCCATGCTAATGGGAGGTAGATGCGATTGTCTATGGTGATTAGTTGATAACAGCTTTGTTTTAGAGGCATTGAAATTTACCAACCATTTCCTACCCCAGGTCACTCCGAATTGGAGGTCCCTTTCAAGTATGGCAGCGAGGTTCACTTTGTCGTCCAGACCTGGTTTCTGATCGATGCGGGAGTAGATTGTTGTGTCGTCGGCATACATGCCAACTTGGGATCTAATGGTGTCGGGGAGATCATTAATGTAGATCAGAAAGAGCGTGGGGCCTAGGATAGAACCTTGAGGGACGCCCGCGTTCGTCTGGTAGTTTTGGGAGGCATGCCCATTTAATACCACCTTCAATGTGCGGTTAGAGAGGAAAGACTGGATGAGGTCAAACAGATGTCCAGTTATCCCATAGCTCCGCAGTTTGCACAAGAGGCCAGCATGCCAGACCCTGTCGAATGCTTTGGAGATATCCAAGGCAACGGTTCGGGCTTCACCATTCTTGTCAAGTGCCTAGTATATGTACTCGGTAATGGTCGTTAGCATATCAGCAGTAGACCTGGTGAAGCGAAACCCATACTGTTTGTCAGAGAGAAGCCCGTTGGCCATAAGATGCTGAATCACCTCGGCGTTGATAATGGCTTCGAAAACTTTGCCAAAGATTGGAAGGAGACTAATAGGACGGTAATTGGCGGGGTCTGAGGGTTCGCCAGAATTCTTAAATATAGGTACTACGCAGGAGGACTTCCAACAGGCAGGAAAGCAGGAAGCAGATAGGCAGAGGTTATAGAGTTTAGAGAGGACAGAGGAGAGTTCTGGGGCACATTTCTTCAGTACTATGACTGGGATTCCGTCACCGCCGCTCGCTTTGTGTGGGTCAAGTTGCGCAATTATCTTGGCGACCAACGAGGGTGTAATGTGGACGTTATTTAGTTGAGCCTTAGTTCTGGGTGGGAAGTCTGATGTAGATATTCCTAACAAGTCCAGTGTTGAATTGGTTGAGAATCTACGGGCAAAGCATTCAGCCTTGTTGGCTGGGGAGGTGAGAACTTCAAATTCATTGATTAGTGGGGGTATTGAAGTCTTGTTCCTGCTGAGCACGCTTTTGCAGAGACGCCAGTAATCTTTGGAGCCAAACTTAGAGGATGCTATGCGTTGCCTAATTCTGGTAGCAAACGCCCTCTTGGCTTCGTTCAGTACTTTTTTACACTTGTTCCGTGCTGAGGTGAAAAGGCGCCTGTTTTGGTTATCGAGCAGCTTCGATAGAGCTGGAAGAAATGGTTCCGGTGGGCAATAGCGGCCGAGCAAGCGGGTGAGAACCAGGGGGACGAATTTGGTTTTAGTTGGAATTTTCTGGCAGGGATAAAAGCATCGATGCCAGCCTTAACCCAAGAGGAGACTTCGGAGGCACAGTTTTCGACAGGAAGATCAAAGACGTTGTTCCAGGGGACGTCGCAGAGGAAGTCCCTGAACGAGTCCCAGTCGGCTCTTTGGTAGCAGTATGATATTCTGCTGGTCTGGTTTTCTTGGGTAGAGTTAGTGCGGATTGATATGTTTACGGAGACTACGGGGTGGTCAGAGTTTCCGAGGGGGCAGAGTTGCCTGGTAGTGCAGGAGTCTGGGATGGAGGTAAAGCAAAGGTCGAGTAAAGAGTCCCTTCCGTTAGGGTTTTTAGAGAAACGCGTGGGGAAGTCCACCACTTGCGTTAGAGCTTGGGCTATTGAAAAGTGCATGGTGCGGATCCCAGCAAGGTCGGTGGCTGAGTTTTCAAGCCACTTGGTGTGGTGGGCGTTAAAATCGCCAAACACAAATATATGGGCAGATGGGTGAGAAGAAATGGCCCTGTCGATGTTAGTAGAGATGCAATCAAGTACCGTACAGTCAGAGGAGGAGGGGGAGCGGTAGAGGAAGAAGAGATAGCTAACCGAGCTTAGAAGTGAGAGACAGAAGCACATGAAGGAATGATCAAGGGATTCAAGAGATGTGACCCTGGCTAGGGGGAGTTGTTCGCTGACATATACACCAAGCCCATGCATATGGACATTGGAGTCCTTCCTGAAGAGAGGAAGGTAACCAAGAACAAACAGCTCTGAAGAGGGGATAGAAGGGTCAAGGTTAGTCTCACATATAGCTAAGATATCGGGTGAGTTAGTTAGAAGGAAAGACTCTACACTATTAAAGTTACTGCGAATACCTCGTATATTTGTGAAGGTAACGCAGATAGGTTTGGGCGATTTACGACTAGCTGGTTTAGGCTTGCTATTTTGTTTGTTTAATTTCATGCTGGTTATAGTTGTGGATAGAGAGAGGTCTAGAGTAGGGTTAGATGGTTGTTAATTGCAGCAGGTGAAGGATGGTGAATGGCGCCGCCTGCAGCATAATGTGGCCTCGGTGTTGCCCATCGGAAATTCATGCAGGGACGCCCGTCCATGCGCGAAATGGCACTACAGGAACCCCGATATTATTCAACTGTTGATCAGAGCAGCCTCTCGAGACGCTACGCAAGAGTTCGGGCTCCTAATTACCAGTCAGAAGCAGCAACCAGGAAACTGCCAACCCGGTACCCTCAGAATGAAGAGACATTGCCACCATACTCACCAACTGCAAAAAGCTTCCAGCCAAACCGACATAAAGACCGAAAAAGAGAGAGATGAACCGGGAACCCCTTCCTAAACAAGAAACAAGGCGATCACCTCTACTCCTGTCCAAAAGAAGGGGGTGGAGTGTGAGACCGGGCGATAGAAGGTACTATCTACTCCAATTAAAAAAAAGAATAAATGTGTGACTGAAGTTAACTAAGTTTTAAGTCAAACCTAAATTAAGAACAATTTACACAAAAATTAGGCAGAAAATATAAGAACCGAAAAAAATAAAATAAAATAAAATAAAATAAAAAATTAATGAGACCGTATTGCTAATTTAGTACTAAAAAAATTAAATTAGAAAAGTCTAGGTACCATAGTGAGGAGCTCATCCAAACGATTAACATGAATTTAATTTAAGCGTGCTGCTAGATTGGCATCTAGGTCCCACACTTTTATCGCTAAAATTGCTAAATGTAACTGCCACTTCTACTCGGATAGTTCCTTTCCTCGCGCTTCTCGCCTGTGGAACTCACTTCCGTTTACTTGCTTCCCTGATAGCTACAATCTGCAAAAAGTTAAATATAATGTCAATTGCCATCTTCTAACTTCTTGAATAGCGTTCATATTTTATACTCTCTTCAACTGTACCCAGTATTTTCTCTCACTGCAAAGTTCTGCGCACTAGTGACTCTCCCGCTTTGCTTGGAGTGACATTTTTTTCTTTTTTTCAGGTTGTGAGAAAGTGACTGAAGTTGAGATTCCAGGTTAGAACCAATAAGCTTGCTGTTTTTTTCTTTTTTTTAATTTTTATCAAGGATATCAAAATGCACAACAG
Source organism: Ascarosepion bandense (assembly GCA_037127315.1). Taxonomy (NCBI): domain Eukaryota; kingdom Metazoa; phylum Mollusca; class Cephalopoda; order Sepiida; family Sepiidae; genus Ascarosepion; species Ascarosepion bandense. The sequence continues at coordinate 3,153,564 of JBBBDQ010000408.1, forward strand.
AAGCACCGGGCAACATATGGCACCAATATTCAATTGGTTCGTTGTTTGTTAGTTTTGTTTTACGGTTTACTAGCCCCTCATCGGTCATTTAAGGCCGAGACATTTTTATATTGGATAAAATCTTTTTTTTTATTAATCATATGGTACGAACTATTTATTTCATCATTTTTATGCAATCTTATATTTTTACTTTCACATGTTATATATATATTATCTGACCTGGGGCGTAATTTCGTGCAGAAGTGTATTTTTTATGAAACAGCAAAAATATGCAAACTGACTAGCAAAAGAAAATAGAATAGTTTTGAAAATATTTGATTGTTTTGAAAAGAAAGAATCCCATATCAATGGATGTGGGAACGGAAGAGTATTTATAGTAAAATGGGTCTTATTGCATGAAGGGAATGTAATTATGTTTTGCGTTTTGATGGTCGGCGTGGCCGAGGTCGGATAATGCGAACCTCAGAATGTTTTGTAAACAATGTGCTTAAAAGATGACGTAGTCTTAACGGAACTCGCTTGTATAAGAGACAGCTTATTAGAGGAAGTCAGTCCATCAGAGTTGAGATTGGAAGACAGAGACAGACAGATAGAGAAATCGGGCTCAGCCCGGCTGGCTGACCACGCCGATGTGTATGTACTGACCTCCGCCCCAGACGAACCACCCCCACTACACAGCCGCATCACCAATAAGGCGAAAAAAAAGTTGTATACCTTTATTTGTTGCGGTCGTCATTTTATTGAGTGAGAGTATCGTCATTTTATCAGCGGGAAAAAGTTGAGTTTATAAGAGAGAATTAGTTTAATTGAAAGCTAAATTAGCAAGTTTACTATTTCCAGTAAGCAAAATACTCTGGTGTATTTCAAACAGAAAGTATATTGACTGAAATCTATTTTTTTAAAATTTTTCGGCCATTTTTGAGCGATCGCGGCATTTGTAAACAAAAGTTTATTCTTGGTTTTAAAAATCTTGCAAAAATAAAATATACATCTGTGACAGGTTTTAGCAAATTTAATGTTAAATTAATAAGAATTACGCAAGTATTACTTATTTATAGCATGAAATTTAAAATAAAACTAATTCGTAAACACTTAAACTGAAATTTTAAAGAAAAATTATTTCTTAAACACTTTCTGATTTTTCTCTGTATTTGACATATGATGACAGCCAAACAGATGCGCGATAAATAAGTGTATGGCGACCGGAATTGACAAAATTGTCCAATTTTCTTTCCTGTAAGGGGGAAAAAAAAACCCATAAAACACATGACCTTTTAATGAACACAGAGAAATTACCAACAAAACTCCAAATGCACAAAAAAAAAAAATTAAAATTTATTAAAAAAATACAATGATCTGATAATTTGTATTAGACCTTACAATTTTAGTTAGTAAATATTGTCTTCACTTAATAACTTAATAATCTAACGTCTTCGGAATATTTAAAAATATTTTTGAAACTTTATAAATAATTATAATTAACAAAAATGAAAACAATTCTTTTAAAATTTCATTATTAATTGAAAAAGAAATTTTCGTCTGACTACAATGTTCTTAATTTATATTATTTATTAAAACGATTAAAATAATATCTAATTAAATAATGTCATAGTTTTATTGCATTTTTATTTTACTATTTGGCATAGGTTGTAAGAAAAAGGGACAAATAGTTGAAAAAAAAATAGATGATTTACTTTCCTCAGTAAGTTCTGCGTTTAAATAACAAAACAAATTTTACCTAGAAAATTTAATTTCTGGAAGTTTCATGAATTTATGTGAAGGTGGGGAAAAATGTAAAGAAAAAATATTTTTACGAAGATTCTAAAAAATAATAGTTTAAAAAATAATTTAATTCATTTTTTAATAAGTCCTAAAAGTATCATTAAAATCCGACAATTATTTGATTTTTAGAAGAATTTCAAAATTATTGTTTTTCACCAAAAGAAAAAAAATAGTTACGTAATATTACATTTTCCATTGTAAATTCTCGTTTGGTTGCCCGCTAAAATCAAAAAAAGATTTGATCACTAAATTTCGAAAAAGTTAGAATTGATTAATTTTTAAAAAAATAATTAAAATACTTAAATTCTTTCTTTTAATAATAACATAAATATTTTGATGGAAAAAGTTTGTTTTTATTAAGTCTGGGATTTTTTTTCTTCATACTGTTTTTTCAGCGATTTAGTGGAGGGATAAAAAGAATGAAAGAAAGAAAACGCAGCAATGGCAAAAGTAAGTGATGTAATGAATAGGTAATGAATATGTATACATTTTGGTTCCCCCTCACTGGAATGTGATTGGTTGGTGTTAGCCATAAATACAGACGAAGGCAAGGACGTCCAGAAATAATGAGGATCTACCAGTCTTCCAAGAGAGAGAGAGAGAAAGAGAGAGAGAGATAAAGAAGTAGAGAGAGAGAGATAGAGAAAGATATATATATATATATATATATATATCTTTCACTAGCGATCTACTACGTTTACTGACTACGCCTACGTCTCAGGACACTGCATACGACGATTACCGACTATTACGTCTACGAACTAGATTGATTTTACATTTGTTTGCCTAAACCACTTAACTACCTCGTATTGATATGTATCCCTTTCCTGGACATATCAGTAAGAAAGACGCGAGAAGTAAAAGTAAGGCAATAAGCTGAGAAACAGGAGGAAAGGTAAAGAGAAAACGCAAGAAAGAAAAGAGAAGCAGGTGGCGAAAAAAAGCCTTAAAGGCAGAAAGGGTCGGGAAAATAGAAAAAAAGGAAGAATACCAAATGTAAGAAAGAAATGAAAAGAAAGAAAGAAAAAATAAGACAAGAAAAAAATGAAAGTAAGAACGACGAGAAGAAAGTTAAAAAAAAAGAAAGACAATCATAATAAACAAGAATAGAGGCAGGTTGTAGGAAAAAAAAAAGAGAGAGTTCATTACAACATAGTTTGTACAACACACACACACACACACACACACACACACACACACACACACACACACACACACAGAAATAAATGCATGGACATGCTGATCAGCTATAGTCTCCTTCCCGCCATAATTTTCAAATAGATTATTTTTAACCGTCAGGAAATATATCTAAACAAAACAAAATTTTCGGACAAAATTTCTAAAATATTAGAAGAGATTACAAAAATTTAAATAATTAAAAATTACTTTGATCTTTCCTCTTAATAATAATATAAACATTTTGATGGGAAAAGTTTGATTTATTAAGTTTGGGACCTTTTTTTATTCATACTATGCTGTTTTGTTATCGATTTAGTGGAGGTACCTAAAAAGCACATGAACCTGTACGAGCTTGTAGATAGATTTTCCTGTGTGCTCGGGCATTCACATGTATATATTTGTACGCGTCTGTTGTGAGTTCTCCGTCCTGTGGGTCTACGCTTTGTGTGCGTTCGTATTTCTGTGGGTGACCTTGGCAAAAGCGCTTACCACTTTTTTTCTCGTGTGATTCATACCTTTTTGTCAAAGATCGGTCCGTGCCGCTTTTGTTATGACAAAAGAATTTTAATCGAAAGAGAAATTGTCCCCAATGAAAGTCGACGACTTTGTATCCTTCAGTCACCCCCACTTTCTTTCTGACTCATACGCTCTCTCTTTCTTTCTCTCTTTTATTCGTTCTTTCTCACGCTTTTTGCTAATAATCTCTCTCCCACTTTGTTCCACTCTTTGTTCCTTTATACTCTGCCATTTTTTTCTCTTATATTTTCCGATTCTTAATCTATTTAGCACATTTTCTCTTTCTGAGGTCGACTTGGTGGTATAGATATTTCGTGTTTGCCACTGGTGCTTTTAGCAATTAGTTCTTCAAGGTCAGGATTTTAAATGTTGATTTTCAAGACAGTGTTACAGATTTGGAATATTAGGGCAACCCAATATCCCTGCCTCATTAGCAATCAGTACATTCATGAACTTATACAATTTCAAATATCTATTAGGAATGAATACCTAGTTTCAATTTTAGTGTCCATCTTTCTAGTTCAGTGATTCTCAACAGCCGATCCTGTTAAATGTGCCGTGAAATATTGTTACGAAATTACTAAAAAAAAACACACAAGTATCACAATTAATCAGCTGCACAAATCGTTGAACAGAAACATTGAAATAAAGTAAATTCATATGTGTGTGTACTTTTTTTAATCGGATGTTTGTTGTGGTGCAATGGATATTGGCTCGGAACGACAAATCGGGGAAGCCGAGTTCGAATTCGAGTTGAATTCATTGTATTCACTTATGCACAAATACCCTTGGGAAATGTATTAATCCTGCCCTCCCCTCCAGTTATGGGTTAACTAATAGGACAGATTGAGTTCTATAGCCTTGGATGGCAACCAGTCTATCGCAGAAAACAATGGCAACCTACTGTCGGAAAATAATCTTCTATCCAGTCAGTCATGTCTCGATGTCCCTTTCGAAACATGATCGCCCAAAGCGTGTATCACGTATGGCACTTAGCTGCCTGCATGTTTTTGTAAAATCTGTTTTATTTCATAAAATTTAAAAATGTCAGTCAAGTGCCATACGTGATACACGCTTGGGCGATCATGTCTCTTTCGAGACATGACTGACTGGGCAGAAGATTATCCCGCAGTAGGTTGCCATTGCTTTCTGCAGTAGACTGGTTGCCGACCAAGGCTATAGAACCCAATCTGTCCTATTATTTGACCCATAACTGGAAAGAGACGGATTAATACCTTTCCCAAGGGTATTTGCGCGTATATGATTGCAATGAATTCAACTGGAATTCGAACTCGGCTCGTCCGCTTTCTCGTTCCGAGTCGATATCCACTGGACCACAACGCACATCAACATTAAAAATGTATACAACTTAAAAAATTTTAAGTGTATACATTGAAAATATCACGGCACACTAATATTTTCATTTGCGCTAGGTGTCAGTCAGTCAGTTAAGTGCCATGCGCGATACACGCTTGGGCGATCATGTCTGGAAAGAGACATGACTGACTGGGCAGAAGATTATCCCGCAGCAGGTTGCCATTGCTTTCTGCGGTAGACTGGTTGCCGACCAAGGATATAGAACCCAGTCTGTCCTATTATTTAACCCATAACTGGAGGGAAGAGACGGATTAATACCTTTCCCAAGCGGTATTTGCGCGTAAGTGAATGCAAGGAATTCAACTGGAATTCGAACGCGGTTCCCCGATTTCTCGTTCCGGGCCGATATCCACTGCGCCACACTGCACATAGGCTAGATGTGCTGCTGCTTAAAAAGGTTGAGAAACACTGATCTAGACGAAGAAGCTCATTGGCTCATTTAGTCATTTCTTATATTACAATACACATTAATCCTTTTACCTAAATTTCTCTTTCAAATTATTTATTTCAATCAATTTCTTATAAAACACTGATAGTTCTGATACGACACTTTAAAGCGTGAAAACTTGAATTACCGAACGGACTTCAAATTTTGACCGAGGCAATTTGTATTCACATCAGATTTAACATTCGACAGTACCGATTTTGGATTTCAATACAAAAGAAATATCTCACATTATCCAAAAACGCTTTATTACTATTTTCTACTTCTTATTTATGTTGGTTGTTTTGTTTTTATGGCATATCAACCTCGGCGGGTCAACTAAATTTTATTTATTTATTGCTGATAATACCTTTTTCTTTCAACAATTTATTTGTTTTAAGGGCACAGTTTCCAAGTCCTACCCTTGTTATTTAACGTGGAGGGAAGGACGGATTAATACCTTTCCCAAGGATACCATTGCTAAAGTGAATGCAGAGTATTCAACTGGAATTCGAACTCGGCTCACCGACTTCTCTTTCCGAGTCGATATCCAATGCACCACAACCCACATCCCACACTAAACGCTCACAGCACCTGGTATTCCCAAGCGGTCACCCATCTAAGCACTGACCAGGCTCAACGTTGCTTAACGAGCGAGAACCGGTGTATATAACGTGATAAGCCGCAAGCTTTCTTATTTGTGTGAATTAGGATTCTCAAGCTTAAATAATATAAAAAAATAAGAAGCCATAATGACGACACTCAACTGAAGAAGAAATGAGGGTCCGCTTATTGCACATTCGACCAAACATTGAAGAAATCGCGAAAAAATAAAAAAAATAAAAAAAAATAAACAGTCACAGGATTCACACTAAATTAGCTGGACAAATGGTTGAATAAAAAACATTGAAATAAAATAAGTTCATATTTGTGTGTATTTTTTTTAATCTACAGTTTTATTTCATATCATTAAAATTTATATACACTTTTAAAATTTTGCCAAGTATAACGTAATATTTTAATTTCCTGGTAGGTGTGCTTTTGCTTAAAAGGTTTGAGAAACACTGATCTAGACGAAGAAGCTCACCAGCTCGTCTAACCATATTTTTTATATTACAATACTCATCATTTTACATAAATTTCATATTTGACACAAAAGCTTTTCACTTTTATTGTAATTTCCTGCTTCTTATTCATGTGAATTCAGTCAGATATTTAAGTGCCATACAAGATACACGCTTGGATGATCATGTCTCGAAAGAGACATGGCTGACTGGGTAGAAGATTATTCTGCAGTAGGTTTCCATTACTTTCTGCGGTAGACTGGTTGCCAGCCAAAGCAATATAACCCAATCTGTTCTATTATTTCACCCATAACTGGAGGGAAGAGACGAATTAATACCTTTCCCAAGGGTACCAGTGCTTAAGTGAATGCAGGGTATTCAACTGGAATTCGAACTCGGCTCCACGATTTCTCGTTCCGAGCAGATATCCACTGCACCACAACAAGCATCTTTATGTGAACTAGGCTTCTCAAAATTAAATAACATCAAAAATAAGAAACGAGAATTACTACACTCAACTGAAAATGAAATCGCACATTTGACCAAACATGGAAGAAATCGCGGAAGAAAAAACAGGCACAATATTCACAGTAAATAAGCTGGACAAATGGTTGAATAGAAACATTGAAAAAAAAAGTTCATATTCGTGTGTATTTTTTAAATCCATGGTTTTATTTCTTAATATGTAAGTGTATAACCATTTCATTTGATCCTAGGTGTGCCGTTGCTTAAAAAGGTTTGAAAAACACTGATCTCGATAGATATGATAGTAAGCTGACTTTGTGGTGGATAGGAAATTAAGAATTAAGATCAAATTTCTTCTTCACTTTTACAAAAATTCACAATGACGTGTGACATCCTGTTATTGTCGCAGAGAAAAAGAATTGACCTCGTGCTTACAGAAAAAGTCGAAACCGGATTTTGCGAGTAGATGTTAAATTGGTTTTCTGACCAATGGGATCAATTTGGAAGACTAAAAAGACTTCGCCATCCAGTGTGAAAAATCTAGATGACTATAAATGACTTTGATCAGCGTCAGTCAGTCAAGAGATGGGAGCAGAGAGAGAGAGAGAGAGAGAGAGAGAGAGAGAGAGAGAGAGAGAGAGAGAGAAAGAGAGAGAGAGAACTAAAATGTAACGGGCGAAACTTCAACCACTACCATAATGTAAGTTTGCGTCACACATTGTTCTCTTTTTTCCTTTTTTCTCGTGTGTTGATTTCTTTTACTTCTTTTTCTCCATTCAAAAACATTCCTACCAAACAAACGCTCATACATACATACGCATAAACTCCATCCAACCAATTACTACTACGAACATTTACTACAACTCTTGATACCCTTAACTCATTACTTCTTTCTCATTGAACTTTTAACTGCTGCCTAGTCTTGTTATTCTATTCTTTTAATAAATTTCTATTTTAACATGAAAAATGTATATTTTATTATTCCACTCTTCCACACAAATACACATTCCAAACAACCAGCTTCATCCTTCTGATGAAAACCTTCTGATGATGATAAAGAAAATAACCAGCTGAGAATTCTGAATAAATCTGTAAGCTGTAGGGAGTTCGGTTATGTATGACACAAGGCCGAATAAATAAACATTAACCATCTCCCTACGGCTTCACCCACGACGTTTGAAAAGAAACACGCAATGGAAGAATCACTTCTACAAGTTCCCCTTTTCCTTCAACTTGCTTATATCCATCTATATTTAAAAAGTTGAATGTTTGCTATTTACGCTTCTCGTTTGTAACTCAGGTTTTGAAAGCTGATTTTCACGACATGTCAAACTCTGCTGGAAGATTAGCGTAAATAGTCTTTGTATGTTTTCTTTATGTTCGTGTACTTGTAGAATTTACAATATATCCAGGATATATTTACTTAACTAATTATAGGCGCACATGGGGTTCAAGGTAAAAGCATATTCGCCTCCCGTCTCGAAGAGCTGAGGATATTTCCATCAAGATCTTTTTCCAATAAGTTCAAGAAAAAATAAAAGAAAAATAAATAGACAGCAGGGATATGGTTGCAAGGAGGACATTTGAAGAGATAAGCTGAATTCCTATCCATGAAGCTATTTTAACGCTAACATAGACAGGTCAGAGTAAAATCGTAAATGAAAACCACATGGAGATAGAGAAGAGATTGCCAGTCATAAAATAAGCAATACATAAAATACAGTAAGTTGGCTCAGAAGGAATAAAAGAAAAATAGTTGGTAGTGAGGGTGAGCCACTGGCAATTTTGGAAAAGTATAGGATGTGCGTTTTGGTGCAGTGGATATTGACTCGGAACGATAAATCGGAAAGCTGAGTTCGAATTCCAGTTGAATTCCTTGCATTCACTTACGCACAAATGCCCTTGGGAAATGTATTAATCCGTCTCTTCCCTCCAGTTATGGATTAAATAGCAGGATAGATTGGGTTCTATAGTCTTGGTCGGCAACCAATCTACCGCAGAAAGCAATGGCAACCTACTGCGGGATAATCTTCTGCCCAGTCTCGAAAGAGACATGATCGCCCAAGCGTGTTTCACGTACGGCATTTAACTGACAAATACTCTTACCGAAGGGTATTTGTGCGTATTCGACTCTTCCCTCCAGTTATGGGTTAAATACTAGAACAGACTGGGTTCTGTAGCCTTGGTTGGCAACCAGTCTACCGCAGAAAGAAATGGCAACCTTCTGCGGAATAATCTTCTGCCCAGTCAGTCATGTCTCCTTCCATGATCGCCCAAAGCGTTTATCATTTAACTGACTGATAAGGTTCTACTTTCAAACCTAATAATATAATTTTCTAAGCATAGCTTAGTTGAGGTACATGGCCGAATATATGGGACACTCAGTGAGGATCGATCTCACTATTCAGTCGTAATTGATCTAGCGAGATAAATTACTATATTTTCTAAGAGCAGTGTAGAAGTAGTACAAAACCGAATATATGCAGCATCCGATGAGGATCGAACTCGTAATTGATCTAGTGTGAAAAGCTGGCTAACCATTGCAGCACGTTGAAATTTAGAATGTTCATATTTGGAAACGTCCATAGATTTCTGGACCTAAAACAGTCTAATATTCCTGTCAGCCAGTACAACGTTGAAAAACGAATGGTATAGACAAAACTAGAATGCTTCAGATAATTAAAAAATATATACTTCACTGGGATTTTGTAATTAAATCTGATCACTAAATTGCGACAGAGATATTATCATTCAAGTTGATTACTGCACAAAAATGGAAAAAAAGGTGAATAAAAAATCTCAACCCCAACCAGAGAGAGAGAGAGAAAAAAATTTTTGGTTGGTTGGTTGTTTTGTTTTCATAGCATATCAACCTCGGCGGGTCATTTATTGTCAACTAAATTTTTATTTATTTATTGCTGGTAATACCATTTTCTTTCAACAATTTATTGTTGTTTTTATATAAGTTTTTGTGTCTAGTAATACATTTTTTCTTTTAGAGTATCAAGATTCATTGGGATTTGTTTTAAAGGGCACAGTCCCCAAGTCCTACCCTTGTTATTTAACCCATAACTGGAGGGAAGGGAAGGATTAATACCTTTCCAAAGGGTACCAGTGCTTAAGTGAATGCAGGGTATTCAACTGGAATTCGAACTCGGCTCACAGATTTCTCTTTCCGAGCTGATATCCACTGCACCACGACGCACATCCGTCACTAAACGCTTACAGCACCTGGTATTCCCAAGCGGTCACCCATCTAAGTAGTGACCAGGCTCAACGTTGCTTAACTTCGGTGATCGAGCGAGAAGCGGTGTATCCAACGTGATATAGCCGTAAGCGAAAGAAAAAGAAACGCTGGATATAAAGATGATGGTTATACTTAACATTGTTGATGCGTTTGAAAGACTCTCCTTGAGTTTTTCAAAATAGAAAAGACTGAAAAAAAAGTAGATAAAAAAAAATTGAAAGCATCTTGAGAGAATAACTAGACTCAATTTGAATACTGATGATAGCAAGGCGATAAAGCTACTAAGACGCATGAGCTACTGATAAGGGAAAAACAAAGAAGACCTTGCTGAGGAGAAATGACAGTAAAAAAACAGGATTTAAGGGGACAGAAGATGACGACTGATGTTACCTTTAAATTGTTTAAAGATCATGGTTAACAGGAAACAATAAACTGGAAGAGAGTTCCACTAGCGAAAAGGGCGAGAGAAGAAACTATTAGAATAAAACTTACGCTTACAGTTAGTAATTTCAGTAATAAACTGATGAGACCTAGCTGCCAACCTAGTACTACACTCCAATTCATTAAGTCGAGGCACTGTAGAGGAAAGCTCATCAGAACAACTGATATAAAAATATAAAGGCACAAGGAAACTACTTTATGGTGGTAGGAAAGTGATTGAGGCCGAGATGCCAGATAACATTGCAGATTTGTCCTTAGTTTTTTTGTAAGAATATCTAGAATCATATCAAAGCACCAAAACAGTTCTGGCATCAATATTCAAGGCACGGACGAATGATAGGCTTAGAACTCTGCAAGACAGGTTATAGTGGGAATAATTATCTCTAGAACGATTTCTTCGCAGTCAGCTTAACAACTGACTCGATTGCTGGAGTGTTGGGAAGCCATGTTGTCATTTGAAACCTAGTGACAACCACAAACTCTTGTTGTGCCAAAACTCAACGGGTACAAACGGGTAAGAAAGAATAAGAAAGACTCGAAACCATTAAAACTATACAGTTGCTCTAGTTAGAAAACTGAAGTGCGCTAGAGTGTTGAGATGACTTGTTACTCGATATCCAGTGAAATCCACCAATTGCTACTGGTTAGAAAAGGCACAATGAATGCAAATAAGGCCTCAAGTAAATAACAGCATCTTATTACTGGAGACATTATAAGCCGTTTGCAAGAATTATGGCCGTTATGATATGGACTCGCCCAAGTACAAAAAGGTAGAATTTACAAGGACGATCAAGGCATGATATGTAACGTTAAAAAATTAAAACGTTGAAAATATCTGAGAAACATTCCAGGGGTGGGTAATCTCACGGCACTGGCGGTTAAAAATGGAAAAGAAAACGAAAAACGGCAGTTATATGTAAGATTTTGTTAAGATGATGTTGAAACTTGTCTTCTTCTGCTCTTTTTGCCCGACCACATGAATTTACGAAGTCCCATCCTTTTACCGTCAAAATAGTCAAATATAACCGTCATTTCTACTCTATCAGTTTTTTTTCTCGCCATTCCTGCCTGTGGAACTCACTTCTGTATACTTGCTTCATGATAGCTACAATCTTCAAAAGTTTAAGTGCAACGTTACTTTCCATCTACAACCTCCCTAAATCCCCTCCAGTCCGTTAACTGCCATACGTGATACACGCTTTGGGCGATCATGTCTCAAAAGAGACATAACTGACTGGGCAGAAGATTATCCTGCAGTGGGTTGCCATTGCTTTCTGCGGTAATCTGGTTGCCAGCCAAGGCTATAGAACCCAATCTGTCCTGTTATTTAACCCATATCTGGAGGGAAGAGACAGATTAATACCCCAAGAGTATTTGTGCGTAAGTGAACGCAATGAATTCAACTGAAATTCAAACTCGGCACCTCGATTTTTCGTTTCGAGTCGATATCCACTGCACCACAAGGCACATCCCATTCACCTCCTTAAATTCCATTTACCTTTTATCCTTTCTTAGGCATCCCTTGTACTATGTTTTTTTTTCTTTCACTGTAACGTTCTGGGCACCAATGGCGGTTCTGCCTTACTTGGGATAAAATGATTTTAAAAACAGAATATGACCGGTTGCAGTAGCAACAGTTATTGAAGTGTTTGTTGCTTTAGTTAAAAAGACACAAGTTACCTTAAACTGTTTGATGTAATCCAAGTATTCTTTAACGTTTACATTATATCAATTAAAGGCGTGTCGGACTAAGCTACGCTGAGTAAATATGCGTATCAATCCAAGTTTGGTTTGAGAAAAATCACAATAGATTTTAGATAGCGTTTAGTAAATAGGAAATGAAAAATACTTCTAGTTTGCATACAAAATCAGACGTCGTTTCTAATTTTTAAAATTATATAAAGAAGAATATCAGATATCATAAAAGAAAAAATGAAAAAAATACATTTTGAAGTATAAAATAGTATAAATATTGTTAAGATATTTGCTCAACCATTTATGTTGTGTGTGAATTAAATAAAAAAAAAACAGTTTATGTCTGCTGTACTGATTCCGTTACACCTCTGTATATATTCCTTTCGGTAGATCTGGTCTCAATACTCCTCTGTCCATGAGCCTTTCCCTAGAACTCGTCTCTACACGATTCTTCAGAAGTGTTAAAGAAAAGAACCAGAAAACTGCCAAAATTCGTCTTCATTGCGACACAGACTTATCTGAAACTAGCTTTGCTCGGGTATAATGAAAGCTTTAAAACTAATGCATGGTCCTGGAGCTCAGAATCTTTGGACGTTGGCACGAAAGACTAAAAAGCAATAGTTGTTTCCAGTTAAAGCGAAACAGTAGACTGAAAGAAAAATGAACGGATTTAAGTCAAATTTTGATTTCCTGGTATCGATCTCAAATAAGTTTTTTTCGTCGTAAACTGAATTTTGAAGGCTAAATAAGTCCTCTGAGTAAATGATATCATGGCTGAGACTAAGAACTACAATTATACCTACTTAGAGCCAAGCCCGAAGCAAAAACTAAAATAAAAGAGCTGAAAAAAATACAGACATACAGGTAGATAAACTGACACACACACAAACATCTTGCCTTTTATATATATATATATATATATATATATATATATATTATCGATTTTCTGCACTATTGTAAGAACTGCAAACTCGAAACTTCTGAATATCGTTCTTATGTCTTTGTCTATGAGTGTATCAAATGTGATTAAAATCGGGCCATTCCATCTATAACCCAATTTTTTCGATTATCGATTTTCGATATTTATCGTGGGTACCTCGACACAAAACCTAGCTAAGAACACTCGCAGACGCTTATAGTACAACTGTGTAAATTTTCAAGAAAATCGTTTCAGCCGTTTCGGAGTCAATAGGTAACGGACACACACACACAGACAAAGTTCCATTTATAAATAAGTTTAGATTATTCAGAAGATATGTTCATATTATATCAGGATAATATCCAGAAGCAGTTCCACTCTATTGGCGTCTTTACTGAGTCTAGCCTTATATAGAGTAAAATATAACCAATAACTGTTTGTACTCCATTGTTACTAAGAATATAAAGGTGAAACTTGTCACCACTAAACATTTGGATGGAAAAAAACATCGAAAGACTGTAATTAGAGATGTAAAAATGAAATCCGGAATAGCAGATCATGTATGGAAGGAAAAGAAAACTCGTCAATGAAGTAAACATACTGGGCATAGAGGAATACTGGAGAGTCAGACGTTTGAGAAATCAGTATATCCAAGGCTCTGAGGACCTCTTTAGTAGGCCTAGCATAGAAATAAAAACTATATGGGAGTCAGTAATAAATAAAGGAAGAGAAGCGACAGCAGACATTCAACAGTAGTAGCAGCTGCATTGAGAAATGAAAACTCAGTGAGTGCAGTGACAAGTGGCAAACAGTACTCATCAGCAGTCGTGTTAGGTTTAAGGTTCCAAGTTCTCCATTTAATAGTCAATAGTCGAGTTGATTAAAGTATTGATTCATGAATTTAGTGAAATAATAGTCATTGAGCCGGGTAGTGTGTACTTGGAAATGTAGTGGGGAAAAACGTGAAATAACTAGACAAAATATCCCTGGGCACATCCGTAGATTATAAATAGTGTTAAATTTGAAAATTCCTGAAAGTTATCCGGATTTAAAATCACCTGATGAAAACCTGAGGGCGCAACGGCTGAAACGTTGAAGTAAACGGTAAATGAATGATAGCCTTATCGTCCTCTCTTCCATTTTCTCTATCTCTCTGTCTTTTACATGTATTCTTACGACCAAAACGGAACTATCTGCGGTATTGTTAGGGCGTAAAGTACGCTCTAACTCAGAAACGAGAAGAATTATATCATCTTATAATATATAAAACTTTGGAAACTTTTGAATGTACCTAACATCATTTTACTCAATGGGCTTATGTTGCATCACACACACACACACACACACACACACACACACACACACACACACACACACACACACACACACACACACACACACACACACACATACACACACACACACACACACACACACACACATATATATATATATATATATATATATATATACACATTAGTTTTCATATTACAAGGCCAAAGAGACATTCAAGGTAGAGGCCAAAGAGACATTCAAAGCAGAGATATTGAAGTTGCTGTGTGGGAAAAAGGAGCAAGAAGTGAAGTTCTTGAGGGCTATGCAGGAAAGATAACAGCTAACTCTAGACTTAACGAGGTCAAGATTTAATTAGTGAATAACATTTCAGAGCTCATTCGGAGACATTAGAAGTATAGATTTGAAGTTGACTTTATAAAGAAGTTGACTTTATAAAAAAAACGGAAACCCAATTCTAAAAATGAAACAAGGGATAAAAATTTACTCCTGTTCAAAAGACAGGGGAGAAGTGTGAACCAGGCGATAGGCGAACCTATCTACTACCTTTTTATCACATTCAACGTCATAGTCATCACTCCTCTTCTATCCGCCTTTTGCTTAACTGTGCTTTTGTTCTGTTGACAATGATATGTGGGCGGTCTTGTTAGTAGCTGGCCGTCGAAAGTAGATAATTACCCAAAGAATTGCGCGATTGAAGTTTCTATTTTCTATAAAGGAAGCATGCTAACACAATAACTGAAAGAGAAAACTAATGGATGTTAAAAAGGTCGTCTTTACACACAAATCCGACATGTTATGTTTCGAAATTTTGTGTGTATGCCACGTGTCTGGAATGCATTTTCTTTTAGTGCCGTCTATCCAAAATATGTCTCTGTACAGGCTGAATTCCTCTCATTGGTCTGTGAAGGTCACATGAACGTTCAAAAGCGGTGCATACTAATTGGAGAAGAGGAAAGAAAGTTAATTCAACACTATGCTACACTAGCTTATTTATCTCGTGGCCAGTATTTTCACTGGGCATCAGATACTGTTTTTTTTGTTGTTGCTTAAATCATGATAAACATTTTTGTCACGAGGAATTCTTTTGCGTTTCCCTTTGTATTTTTCCGTAATTAAATTTTAGAGATGCGCAATAATACCAACTGGAGAGTCACTTGAAAGTTAACCACTGGTTACTGTAAAACCCAGCGTACTTATTTTCTTACAACAAAGTACAAATGCACAAACACTGAATACATGGGGAAGGACATATATTTCTTTATTCTTATTATATATATATATATATATATATATATATATATATATATATATATATATATAAAAGGCAAGATATTTGCGTGTGTGTGTGTGTGTGTCTGTCTGTATGTATGTATATCCTTTATACAAATCTACAATTTTTATCCGATTCTCACCAAACTTCACGCACATATTCGTTAGGCTTCCAGTCAGGTCATGGGCTACTTACTTTCTTCGATTTCACCCCGATATTGGAAATCGATTCCCCGATATCCGATCAGGCTTGGTTAAGATCAGGATTTAAAACCTTCTATCGTGGTTCTTGCTGCAAAATTTGCTCTAACTTGGTAAAATTATAGTTTTTAGACTCAAACATAAATAGATCTTCTCAGACGACTCATTTTCCCCGATATCGAAAATCGATACACCCGATATTCTATCGAATCTGCTCAAAAACCGATATATGGCTCATTTTCTCCGATTTTAATCCCGATGGGTACGATAATTTTCATCGACTTACTTAAATTAGTTTATCTTTGGATGACTTATTGGACTCCTATATTAGAAATCGATACCCTGATAACCTATTGGGTCAGATAAAAATGAGGTTTTCAGCTCTTTTATTTTGGTTTTTGCTTCGGGTTTTGCTCTAAGTAGGTATAATTGTAGTTCTTAGTCTTAACAATCTAAGTTTTTCGTGCCAACGTCCAGTCTGAGCTCCAGGAGCATGGATTAGTTTTAAAGCTTTCATTATACCCGAGCAACGCCGGGTTTTACTGCTAGTATATATATATATAATGGACACATGAGGAGAGTCATTTTTTATTGTGTTGAGGGATGATTAACATAAATAGAAATAAGATAAGAGTAAGTGAAATCGGTTGAATTCGTTGCAGTTGAATTCATTTACACGCATAATGGGAAAGGTAGAAATCCATCTCTTCTCCCTCCAGCTATAGGTTGAATAGCAGGACAGATTGAGTTCTATAACCTTGGATGGCAACCAGTCTACCACAAAAAAGAAATGGCAACCTTCTGTGGAAACATCTTCTGCTCAGTCAGCCCTCGATCGAAAGAGAGACATGATCGAATTACGTATAGCAATACCCTTATTATAATTATACTTATGATACTGACACACAAATACCTTTGGGAACAACGTATAGATTCATCATTTCTCCTTCCAGCTATGGGTTTAATAGCAGGACAGAGTATTTACGACAACAGGTCTACCGCAGAAGAAATGGTAAACTACGGCAGCAAAACTTCTGCTCATTCAGTCACAGATCAAAAGAGACATGATCGCTCAAGCATGTATCACGTATAGTGCTTTACTGACTATTCGAACAAAACTTTACTCGTTTTATATAGCATTCGGATAACTGATATTTAAATATCATAATATATATATATATATATATATATATATATATATATATATATATATATATATATGATGCATTATCCAAAAGTCTGGAAATTTCGTCCTTGGAAAAATAGTTACTTCTCTAACACTTTCTTTGAAATATTCCCAACTTTTTTTCTGTTTATACATTGGCTAACACGAATGAAATCCGTATATATATATATATATATATATATATATGAAGCTATCCTGGGATAAAAAGCAATCGGAGTCTAACCATACTGATGAGCTGTGATACAGCGAAACAGACTATTTATGCTCTCAGACCCTGATTGAGCACTCTGGAAGAATGGTAGACTTTGAAAAACAGTAGCTACTCTAGCATCTACGCATCGTTCATTCAGCAATGAATTAGAACACTCTCGGATATTGGGTTTGTATAATAATAATATACACGCTAAAAAGTTTGCCTCCTTCTTAAAAAAGTAATCGAAGTCTAACCGTACTGATGAGCTGGGATACAGCGAAACAGATCTGTCTGCGGATGACTATATATATATATATATATATATATATATATATATATGTGTACAACAATAATAATAACGATTGTGTCTTGTGTGTTAAATAAGAACAAAAGAAAAAACACCCCAACATCCTATTTTTGTAAAATGACGTCTTTAAAACAAGCAGCCTTTTTAATTGTAGTGCTCGACATCAAGTGGAAGAGCATTAACAGTCATGTAATCCCATTTTTAGATGGCTGGTATTAATTTTAAGTGATTTTCAAAATGAGAAAAGATTTTTCTAAAATTGAAGAATACAATTATTTTTGTCGGGAAAAGTAACCGAAATGTTAACAGGTGGAAAAACCCAAATGCGAAATATACTGAGTACAAAATTATTTTTAAGCGAATCTATCAATGTGATTCCAGTCACAAGATCTGTCAATGACGTTGGGTGACTCTAGTTCAAAATGAGGCCTTGACAATTTTCTGTGTACTGGGTTACCAGGACAGTTGATAAGAGTAGGCAGACGAATAGAGGGAGTGTGTTTTCTATTAGCAGTCGAACTGGTTAAATGTAATTGTTTTCATTTTGAGCTGGTAAAATTTATACAGGGAGGGAAATGAAAACCTTACATCCCTTTTCCCTACTCCGGTCGGGGTGCCTGTTTAACAAAATCAGAATGCAAATACGAATTTAGTGAGTTGGCTACGGAAATACAAGACAAGTGATATTTCTTTTCCGTTGCTTATTTTGACTTACTTGCAATCTTGTAATTATTCAATAAATATAAATATATATATACATCTACACGGTGTCGTTGCGGTCTTGAATCTAGTTTCTATCATATACCAATTCCTCTCATGTCTATACCAGCTTCGTCAAGTGGTAATAAGCTGTCCTCTTTTGGCTAATCCGAAATCAACGACACAATGTGGGCAGAATCGGTCAAAGGTCAAGGAGGTTGACTGGACGCACCCAGGGGTCATGTTCTTCTTCTTCTATGTGCCCTGTCCCTTCAGGACGTAGGCGATCATGGTTCTTCACGTCTCCCTATCCCTTGTGGCTCTTAGTATGTTTGCTCCTGTTGCTCCTGGCAACCCCGTTCCGTCATCCACCTGATCAGACCCTGCAAATATGTTATCCGCTGCCTTCCTCTGTCTCTCCTTCCTTCTATCTGACCAGTCAGTATCAGGTTCTCCAGGCTCTCTTTCCTCATTGCATGTCCCAAGAACTTCAGTTGTCTCTTTCTGATGCTCAGCATCAATGTCCTTTTTGTTGCCATTCTTTTCAACACCTCATCTTTGCTTGCATGCTCAGTCCCCGATATTTGTAGCATCCTTCTGTAGAACCACATTTCGGCCGTTTCCAGTTTTGTCCTCATTTTCGATGATATTGTCCAGCATTCACTGCCGTATTGAAGAACTGACATCACGTAGCAGTCTATCACTCTTTTCTTCGTTTCTATTGAGATTTTCCTGTGTGTTAGTATTTTGCTCATCTTCTGGAACGCGTCTTTGCCATTCCAATTCGCCTTCGGATCTCCTTGTCGCACTTTAAAAAGAATGAACTGTTCACTTACTATATATATATATATGTGTGTGTGTGTGTGTGTGTGTGTGTGTGTGTGCGTGTGTGATTAAATAAATTGCAAATGTTGTGTCTGCTTATTTTTAATAAAATTCGTTCATACTCACGGATAATCTTTTGCGTATTATAATTGAAAGATGTCAGAAATGAGCAAAAATGGAATTTTGAATAATTTTCACGTTCTAGTGAACGCTAGCAATTTGTCAACCGTTATACGGTTATTACAGTAATTACAGTAATTTTAAGCAACACAGTTTTGCGGTTATTTTTGTTACCATAGCTCACACTCCCGAACATGATCTCGGAATGAGATTGAAAATACTTGGGTACCTTGAGAAATGAATGATAATAACATCTGTCAACGTTACAGCTCATTTCTGATATTTTTCAATTATAATATGCGAAAGATTATCAGTGAGTATTTGCGGATTTTATCTAAAATAAGCAGATCCAACGTTTGCAACTTATTTAATCTGGCATGTCTAAAAGAAAATTTGCTGCCTAAACACACACACACACACACACACACACACACACACACACACACACACACACACACACATACACATATATATATAGTAAGTGAACAGTTAATTCTTTATATATATATATATATACATCGTTCATTCAGTAATGAATTAGAACACTCTAACTACTGGCGTATGTTTATATTGTATATCAAACGTTAAAAGTCTGCCTCCTTCTACCGAGCGGCCATATCTCAAAGGTAGAATCGCTGACTGGTCGAGTTTCAATCCTGGGTAAAGTCTATCGGATTTAACAGTACTGATGAGCTGTGATACAGCGAAACAGATCTGTCTGCGGATGACTCTCTCTTTCTCTCTCTCTCTCTCTATATATATATATATATATATATAATTTCACCGCAACCAAAGCAATATGGTCACTAAGAAAAGGCGTTATTGAATGTTAGAGATATGAAAAATTTATTAAGGAGAAATAACAATAAAAGAGCAAGAAGTAAGAAAACAGAAGGTAATGATTGACATTGCATTTAAATTTTTGAATATCAATGTTTACTTGTAAGCATTAAACCAGAAAAGAGTTTCACAAGCAAAAAGTATGATAGAGGAAACTGTCCGCATAGAACCTACGGTTACATTTAGTCATTTCGATTGCAAACCACCAATCTAGTATTGCGCTTACATTCATAGAGTTTCGGTAGCATAACGGAATGTTTTAACAGAACATTTATCAGGAAAGTGTTTATAGAAAGAATAGATGTCAACTACTTTTCAGCGGTGGGAAAGTGACTGAAGTCGAGATGTCATTTAAATGCAGATGTCATTAGAATATTCTGTTGAATCTAGTAAGTTAGCTGACAATGAGGCAGAAAGCAGAGATGGAAATTCATGTTCTTCGTCTTTGTGCTGAAACCTCAACCGAAATTCGAACTCGCTATCCCGATTTTGTTCTTCGAGCCGCCACTTTACGCAACCGCGTATAAACACACACACACACACACACACACACACACACACACACAATCAATATCATCAGTCTAACTTTTAATAATCATCAAACTTTTATTTTATTCCCTCTCGCTTATCACTTGTTAACCACAACACTACGCATGAAAATATTTCGTTGCTGGTATAGTATATGGCCTACCTTAAAAAGCGTATTATAAGCAAGTATCATAAGAGTCACAGAACTGCTTGTTTCAATTAAAGAATGTTGTTTTAGTATGTTTAATAACAGGTATTTAAAGAACTGCTGGCAGCAATTAAATAAATTAAAATTAAATAAATTTAAGAGATAATTAGTTTCAATAAATAGCTGAATACTTATATCTATAAATGTAATTCACTGATGTAGGACATATTCAAATCGACTTTGTGTTCCAGAGAGCCGAGTTCGAATTCCAATTGTGTTCTTTCCATTACTTTATAATAAAATAAAATCCACCAAAACACTATTTAGGCGGCCTCCAATTATGGTAAGCAAAGCAGATTGCGGGAGGTGACATTCTGCGTTTCTTATTCGTGATTGTACGTGTGTGTGTCTGCGCTTAACCCTCCATTGCTTCAGATAAAAAGGATAAAAATCATAGTGAAATATGAGGCCGGCGAACAACTATGGTATTCAAGGCATCCTAAATTTCTAATCATCTAAGAGGATGAAAGAAGACTTAAATTGTCAGTTTTGGATTTCGTTTCTTCGGGTTCTGTTCCGAGCTTCGGGTGTCAGTTTGCTTTTATTATTCAAAAAAGACACAGGCACTTTTGTAACTGAGCTTATCGGGTGTAGAAGTAAACACCTATGAATATGTCCATACAAACATTTACAAAAAAAAAAAAAAAAGAACTTAC
>JBBBDQ010000408.1:3180000-3270000 GCA_037127315.1 Ascarosepion bandense
TTTTTTGTCCCGATACTTTTTGATTTGATCTCGTATATACGTACATAAGATCATCCTCACTTACATACTGTTCTATAGTACAGGATTTGGGCAGTAGCAGAGAGGTATAAGTATCTTTAAAAAATTTATTTCGTTTTTATATCAGTTTTTAGGTGTAGGTAATGCGAAGTTTGATGAAGCGATGTTATAACTTGAACTGTCGACTTATCTCCATTCGAACAAACTGAAAGATACATACAAATTCAGTTCAATTATTCATTAAATTTTTAAAGAGCATTCATTGTAATCTAGAGAGAATCGAATCCACAAGAGTAGTTGCGAGTTCAGTTATCAATGAATGCCTCATATGTTTTTTTTTTACCTTGAGCCAGACTTAGTCAAGTTTAGGGAATATTGATGCTAAAATTAGTTCCATCCTTTTAGGAATGGTTTTTACAAGTTTCTGTTTATTTTTCCACAATTTAAAACGTTTTTGAAGTAGAGGTGAGAGGTTCTGTTTCCGAACTAAACGTACTTAAATAACGACTAAAACAGTGGCCCAGTGTCTTTGAAGACATTCCCCATCTTCCTTGTCACAGTGTCATTCGTGAGGATAAACAAGGGTTCCTTGTGTCAGTCTCCATTAATTTTTAGAAAATCAATGTCGAGTCGAATGTGATTTGAAATGAAAAGAAAAAAAAGAGAGTGAAGAAAGAAAAGGAAACAAGAAACAAACAAAGAGGAAAATGAAGAAGATGATAGTGGGAGTAGGTCTAGTGAGCGGGTAAAAATGTGGGAGTAGGCCTAGTGAGGGGGTAAAAATGTGGGAGTAGGTCTAGTGAGCGGGTAAAAATGTGGGAGTAGGCCTAGTGAGGGGGTAAAAAAGGGAAATCTTGGTTATAATATGTATGTGATGTGAAAGAACGGAAGGGATAAAGAAGAAAGAATGTGAGTGCAAAGGTAACAGGTCTGAATAGATAGATAGATAGATAGATAGATAGATAGATAGATAGATTGATAGATTTTCTAAACATATACTGTTAAATATAAGAGACAATGAATGTTTATTATGTTTAATCATGAGCCGTTCTAAACATCGTATTTTGGCTTTAATTTCAGTTGAAAATAAAGACAAAAATTCTCCAACATCTGGATAATTTTTTATTAAGTTTGTTCTAAGCTTTCGGCTCACATGAGCCATCTTCAGAGAAGATAGATAGATAGATAGATAGATAACAAGACAAGCTAGACAAAGCCTGACGATTCTCAAATATTCAAACTTAGGAAGAAAAAATGAATTTTCCGATCGCAAACTGATTCCAAAAGAATGCTTAGCAAAGATCATTCGTTGTGGTGCATCGGAACGAGAAATCGAGGAGTCGAGTTCAAATTCCAGTTGAATTCATTGCAATCACTTACGCGCAAATACTCTTGGGAAAGGTATTAATCCGTCTCTTCCTTCCAGTTATGAGTTAAATAACAGGACAGATTGGGTTCTATAGCCTTGGCTGGCAACCAGTCTAGCGCAGAAAGCAATGGTAACCTACTGCGGGATAATCTTCTGCCAAGTTAGTCATGTATTTTTCGAGACATAGTCGCCCAAGCGTGTTTCACGTATGGCACTTAACTGACTGAATTTATAAGTGGATTTGTGAAGGCGAGTTTCTTTGATGCTCAGTGTAAAATTCGAAAGTGAATCTTAAAAAGGCATCACCAGTCTGTATTGATCCATCACTTGACCAAATAATTAATGAATGGATTTCATAGCTTAATGTGCTTGTAATTTCATCCTCCATTCTCACCATAATAAAGAAGGAAATTGTTCTTACGTCTTATATAGTTTCTTTTAGAAAAAGAAACTTTAAAAATGTAAAATTTAAAAATATATAGAACTAAAAAAAAAGAAGAAGAATCAAAATAAATTGTGAATATATAATTTTTTAAAATAAAATAAGGAATAATGGTTCAATATATGATAAATAAGTTTAATTTAAAATCAGGTCTGTCGTAAACAATGAGGAGCATTAACTTCTTTAAAAATCATTTGCACTCATTTTCCCCTGGAAAAAGGACGTAAACTAATTTTTGTGTAAACATTTTTACTTGCAGGTCCCCAACCATAATTTAAAGACTGCCATCCCAACTTTGGCGACGGGTCTGATTTTAATAATTAGTTTATTTGTCATATTTATCTTGTGTTAGCAAGTACGATTCTCTATCCCAAACTTGCCTTATGTTATCTTGAAGCCCATCTTGAAACCATTTTACAGTAGAAATTATACTGAACAGATAATATTCGTATTTTGTCACGATTTATTTTAAGTACTTTTGACATCAGTAGTATATAAAATGTACAAGAGGTATTTGTGCTGGGCTCGTCTCACAGTCAACATAGTGACGCATTTTTCCATGGGCATTTCTAGTCGATGATAAAAACTAAGAATTTCGAAAGTTGATTTTTCAGACAGACGAATTTCTCTCTTACTTCTACGAGTGGCAAAGTCTACCTTATAGTGACATTGTGACGAACTTAGCTAAGTTTTATATTGTATCAAGTGTAGTTTATTTCTATACATTACAGTAGCTTTAGAGTTTTCTCGATGTAGAATTAAAACGGATGTTTGTTGTACTTCGTTTTCGCTCCTGCACACAATATTACAAACACTAACCTTTTTCGCTATCGCTTTTTCCAATAACTGTTTTCTGAGGCAGTAAAAACTTTTTTTCACTGCCTTAGGAGACCTTCAGTGGTGGAAACCGCGGTAGCACTTTTTAAAAATATAATCATTTCTCGGACAAGATAAACCTTGTGTGTAAAAGTTTTAGTTTACTATATATATATATATATAAATATGAAGCTATATATATATACATATATATATATATATATATATATAAACTTATTTATAAATGAAACTTTGTCTCTGTGTGTGTGTCTATGTGTGTGTGTATCCGTTACCTATAGACTCCGAAACGGCTGAACCGATTTTCTTGAAAATTTACACAGTTGTACTATAAGCGTCTGCGATTGTTCTTAGCTAGGTTTTGTGTCGAGGTACCCCCGATAAATATCGAAAATCAATAATCGAAAAAATCGGGTTATAGAAGGAGTGGTCCGATTTTAATCAAATTTGATACACTCATAGACAAAGACGTAAGACACGCTATTCAGAAGTTTCAAGGTTGCAGTTTTTAAAACAAAAAATTTGATATCGATACCAGGAAGTCAAAATTTGACTTACATCCATTCATTTTTCTTTCAATCTACTGTTTCACTCTAACTGGAATCAACTATTGCTTTTTAATCTTTCGTGTCAATGTCCAAATATTCTGAGCTCCAGGACCATGGATTAGTTTTAAAGCTTTCATTACACCCGAGCAACGCCGGGCTATACTGCTAGTCTATATATATATATATATATATATATATATATATATATATATATATCTACTAACCACTGGCCTCTAGCTCTCTACCCTCCCCTGTATTACTTTCCCTTTCTCTCCACCTATGTATCTGTCATCGCACCTGCTTTCTCAGCTTTCTATTGTTCCTTTCTAACTAGCTTGTACTCCTCACTCTTTTCTAATTAGTCTTTATACATTTATATAACCCCCTGCACATCAGTGGCGTTTCCGCCTTGCTCGAGGTGAAATGATTAAAAATATATATATATATATATATATATATATATATATATATATATAGCTTATACACTTATATTGTAGAACTTTTGTGTATTTTTTTCATTTGAAAATTTCCTTAACGTAGGTTTGGTTTCAAACTTTCGGTATCTTCAGGTGCTCTATAATAACTGATTTTCCAACGTTTTTCAAACGTACAAACACGGATTCTTACATGGACTCTTACAATGGATTCTTACATGGATTCTTACAAACATGGATTCTTACAAACATGGATTCTTACAAACATGGATTTTCAAACGTACAAACATGGATTCTTACAAACATGGATTTTCAAACGTACAAACATGGATTCTTACGAACTTGCGACTGGAATTTTTAAATAACCGAAAATTTCTAAAATCACGGAAGGGTTACTTAAAGATCTTAATTCACTTTCATCCAGGTTTGTATGAATCTAGTCTGTATTTATAGGCGTGATTACATTTAGACATTATCTATATATAAAAGCAAAAATGACAAACTCGGATTTGAAAAAGCAGGTTGTAAGCTTTAGAACTACTGAAATAAATTCTAGATTTATAACCGTTTAATTATGTGCTGAGTTTTCTTGTCTCTCTCTCTCTCTCTCTCTATATATATATATATATATATATATATATAATAATAACTACTTAGACTCTGTAAGTATGCAGGCCGTAAATTTATACTAAAATAAACCTCCGAAAAAACCATTAACAAACAAAACCTAAATCCGTTACAATCCGGTGTACTAAGACGTCGGATAAATGGGGAGAAAAAAAGAAACCCGCGGAACAAGAACAAAACATTCAATACTCCGCAGTAAAGAAAAAACCCCAAACGGAACCAAACACAAGAAAAAGTGCTCAATACAAAGTACGAAAGAAAAGATACAATAGTAGAGCAAAAACACACATGTATATATATATATATATATATATATATATATATATGAGTCCGTTCATAAAAAACATTACTTAGTCTAAATACATACAACGACTTTCTTGATGTATTTTAACTTAGAATCAAGGAAATAATTAGAGAACTAGAACGGTTTTTTAAATACATAGACATAATATCTCTATATTATTTAACAAAACATGCCTGAATAAAATATGTTGTATATATATGAATCCATCAATATAAGAAAAACATTTCTTAGTACTAACGAAGTCATTTCAATAAAGGAAACGCGTAATATAAGATTTCTTTCTAAATATTTCATTAATTTTTTCTTTTTTAATCGAGTTCATTTCAAGCAAGGCAGTAAAGCCACTAAGCCACAAGGAGGGATTGGTTATGGAAGAAGTAAAAAACTTAAATATTAATAAGGATCGAGAACGAAAGAAGAGTATTCAGGAAGATAATGATTGATTTTGCATTTAAATGTTTATAAATAGTCCGTATTTACAAATATCGACACGTTTATACACGATTATTATCAGAAAAGAGGAGCAATAACTATAGTCAATTTAAAGCTAAAGTACCCAAAATTGAATAAATCATTAGAATGAGGAGAATATTTTTAAAAATTTTTAATATTACTGACTAGTTAAAAGTTATAAAAAAGATGATAATGTTATATTCATCAAGTAATTTTTACAGATATGTCTACCGTAGAATAAATTAGATAAACTTTTGTCTGCTAGTGGAGCTTTCAATCTCCCAATACCTGAAATAAACACCTACCGCTGTGTTAAAAAATGCATTTCTTGGATATTTTATAGTAAGTCGTTTTTTTTTTTATAACGAGTAAAGCGGGCAAGGCAGTAAAGCCACTAAGACACAAGAAGTTACTGAGTGTCGTAAAATTAGAAAACAGAAAACATTACTAAGAAGTGAGAACAAAAGAAAAGTATTCAGGAAGACAGTAGATAGCGATTGACATTGCATATAAATTGTTGAAAGTTAAAGTTGACTGGAAAGCCTGGAGCCGGAAGAGAGTTCTACAAGGGAGAAGTGCTCGATAAGAACATGTTAGCATAGAAGTTAGGGTTACTTCTAGCCGACTCAACAGTAAATTGATGAGACAACGTAGCCACTGTAGTCTTCTATGTTCCTTGTCCTTTCAGGGCGTAGGCGATCATGACCTTCCACGTCTTCCTATCCCTGGTGGCTCTTAGTACGCTTTCTCCTGTAACATCTCGCAACCCCCGTTCTGTCATCCACATGCTCAGGCTCTTCAAATATGTAATCCGCTGCTTTCCTCTGTCTCTTTTTCCCTCTTTCTGGCCTGTTAGTATCAGGTTCTCCAAGCCCTCCTTCCTCATTGCATGTCCAAGTTGTCTCTTCCTGATGCTCAATATTAATTTCCTTTTCGTTTCCATTCTTCCAACACCTCATCATTGTTCACATGCTCGGTCCATGATATCCACAACATTCCTCTGTAGAACCACATTTCAGCTGCTTCAAGTTTTTCCTTCATCTTTGATGATATTGTCCAACATTCACTGCCGTATTAAAGAACAGACATCACATAGCAATCTAGCAATCTCTTCTTTGTTTCTAGTGAAAGTTTTCTGTCTTAATACTTAGCTTCTGGAACGCGTCCTTCGCCATGCCAATTCGCCTTCAGATCTCTGTGTTGCACTTTCCGTCTTCTGTTACAACATTTCCAGGTATTTAAATTTTTGTATCTGCTTGATTTTAGTTTCCCCCACCTGTATTTGTCATTTTGAGTCGCTCTTTTTGCTGATGATCATGCATTCGGTTTTCTTGCAGTTTATTTGTAGTTTTTTTTATCACTCTCTTCAGTTACCTTCTGTATGAAGTCTTGTAGTTTCCCTTCTGTGTCTGCAATCAGTAATATATCATCTGCGTATCTTATGTTGTTCAGATTGTGGCCTCCGATGACAAATCCTGGCATGACATCTAGGGTCCTCAAAACAGTCTCGTTGTACAAGTTGAATAGATCTTGTGAAAAGACATATCCTTGTCTTACGCTCCTTTCTATCTTTGTAAATCTGTTGAATTCGTTACCTGTCCGTTTTCAGGTAGTTTGCTGCCAGTAGAGATTCTTAATTACTCTAATGTTCTTTCCGAATATGTCGAGGTTACTGAGCATCTCCATCAATTCTTTATGGCGTATTTTGTCGAATGCCTTCGTAAAATCGATAAAACACAGGAAAACGTTCTTCTTCATTTGTATTGCCCTTTCAGAGAGCATTCTAATCTTATAACGATGGAGTTCCTTGTTCCAGTGTCTTTGACAAACCCACACTGTTCTTGTCCTGTCGCTGGCCTGATTCTGCTTTTCGTTCTATTCATCAGGATGCGGACGATCAGTTAGTTTTGTAATATGACTCATGAAGCTGATAGTTCAGTGGAGTTCGCACTCGTTTGCACCTGGCTTCTTAGGCAATGCTGTGAAAATAGACTTGTATAGGTCGTCTGGTATTATACCATTATTATAAATTTCATTTATTATTTCTGTAATTTTCTCTATGCCGAATTATTCCAATGCTTTCGGCAGTTCTATTACAATGCCGCCTGGATCAGCTGCTTTGTTTCTATTCGGTTTGTCCATTGCAGCTTCCATTTCGGGCTTTAATATTTCCGGTCCGTTCTCATCTTTGTGTATTGCTCTCTCTTGTCCTGGAAACGTTCTTTTATATATTCTTTCCATCGCTGGAGTATTCCCTCTTTCTCCAATATTATTGTTCCGTCCTTGGATGTTATACATTCTGTTGAGGAGCAGGTTTTTATCCTGTCAGTTCTCTTATCTCTTTCCACTGTAGTACTGCGTTTAAATTCATAAAGTCTAGGTAACACAGCGAAGAGCTAATCCGAACAATTATCATGGAAGTATTTATAAAAGTGGCACAGAAAGCCAGCTTTACGGTAGGGAAAAATGGTTGACGCAGAGATCAGATCCAACAAAATTTACTTAATATTCATTGGATTTAATCAAGGATTTCTAAATATGTAGCAGGAACATCTGACCATATGTAGCAGCAATATTCTGAGCATGGGCAAATGGTAGACCCAACCACTAGCGTGATATATGGAGTTTGTTAGGGGCCCAGGTATGGGTAAATAGTTAACCCCCAAACTGGGGTCAAAACACTATGAAAGTATAAATATACACTTTCATAGAAATATATACATAAAACTACTTTTATAGAAAAATATACATTTTTGAAGGAAAAAAATTATTCTCAGCAAAACATTTTTTGAATATAAACCTAGAAGACATTTTCAGTTTTCTAAAATAAAAAAAAGAATAAAAACAAAAAAAAAACATTAAAATCTGACTAAATCAACCTTCTCACTATAACCGAACATTAATAAAAAATACCTTAAAACCCCACCTTTTTGGCATTAAATAACCCACAGAGGTTGGTAGGCCGTTAAACAAAACTCAACTCAAATTCAAACTCAATTGTGGAAGCAGAATAACATATTTTTATTACTTCAAAGTTCCCAAGAAAATTATACTTTGGCCTTAAACGACCAATAAGGAGGTAATATACAAACAAACACACATAAACATAAAAATGGCCATTGCGTATACAGCACGGATAAAAAAAATGATACAACTTCGATATTATCCTTAAACCGTGTGAGCTTGTCTTACATAGACAGTACTTTACCAGTTAATCCACAGAATGCCAACAACAGATTTAGTCATACAAAAAGACATTTTTTTAGATACGTTACCAAGCAGAGTTGATGAGGGGACGCAGTTCACAAAAATCATTGTGCCTACACCTCGTGACAAATTTGAACTAATTTTAGTGCGAGAATTCTTCCTAGTGTAATGTTACTGTTAACATAGAGGCCAGACTTCCTACACGAAACATTGGTGACAGGCCTGCTTTGACACCCAGTTCAGTCAAAGCAATATTTTTGTTTATAACTAGTGTTAGTAATTGCAATAAACTTAATTTGTGTGAACTTCTTAAATTAAGTAGTAATTGTTTTATGTAGTGAAACAGTCAAGGCATGTCAGATCGAAGGACGCATATTTTTCTCACAATATTTTTCAAATATTCAGGCCGGTAGATGTAAATAAATATACTATTTAATAATAAAAACAGAACATATGTTTAAATATAAGTTTCTGTTAAAGAAACATCTATTAATTATAAATTATTATAAATTAAAAATATGTTGGATTGAATCTATTTCCTAATACCACCTATGAGACATTGAAGATTCAATGTCGAAACAAACGTACCTTTGCCGTGGATATATAGAGAAAAATTATGTACATGTTCTAAAATATAATTTATTATAAATATTCACAGCTCTATATATTATATATCGAGCACTGTTTTAAATCAATGTTTTGGACGTTGTAAGAATTCTTTCTTCGTTCTGTATTCACTCGGATAT
Source organism: Ascarosepion bandense (assembly GCA_037127315.1). Lineage (NCBI taxonomy): Eukaryota > Metazoa > Mollusca > Cephalopoda > Sepiida > Sepiidae > Ascarosepion > Ascarosepion bandense. The sequence continues at coordinate 3,188,983 of JBBBDQ010000408.1, forward strand.
ATATATATATATATATATATATATATATATATATATATATATATATATATATATTAGGGCCTTGAATAAATTCTCGCTGTTTTCCAACAGATGGCGTTTCCAGAACTGCGTGTAGTTTCAGATGGTAACGCATCTATAAGGAAGTATTATAAGCAAGCTTGAAATTTAATGTATGTCATTTCGCCCAAGTGTAAACAACTTTGTTTTTCATTGTGTTAAACATGTCGGATTTCGTGCAAAAGAAAGTGTATTTGCGGGAAATTTTACTGTATTAAAAAAAATCTGCAGTTAAAGCACACTGAATTCTTGTTGATATTTACGTCGGTCATAATCTGCTGGGAGCAACATACAGAGATTGGTTTAGACGCTTCAAAAATAATGATTTTTATGTTGAAGATAACGCTTTGCCGCACCGAAAAAGTTTGAATACAAAGAATTGGTGGCATTACTTTATGATGACTCGTGTCAAGCGCAAGCTGAACCTTCAGAATCATTAGAAGTTGATCACACAACAGTTTCGAAATGTTTGAAAGCATTAGGAATGATCACTTTTCTCTATGTAACCCCCTAACCACTTTCTCATCACTTTCCCCTATGTAACCCCCTAACCACTCTTTCTCATCACTTTCCCTTATGTAACCCCCTAACCACTCTTTCTCATCACTTTCCCCGATATAACCCCCTAACCACTCTTTCTCATCACTTCCCCTATGTAACCCCTAACCACTCTTTCTCATCACTTTCCCCTATATAACCCCCTAACCACTCTTTTTCATCACTTTCCCCTATGTAACCCCCTAACCACTCTTTCTCATCACTTTCCCCGATATAACCCCCTAACCACTCTTTCTCATCACTTCCCCTATATAACCCCCTAACCACTCTTTTTCATCACTTTCCCCTATGTAACCCCCTAACCACACTTTCTCATCACTTTCCCCTATGTAACCCCCTAACCACTCTTTCTCATCACTTTACTCCATGTAACCCCCTGCGCAACAGTGGCAGTGAAATGCCTTGCTTGGGGTGAAATGATTAAAAAATCAAATGCAAGGACATTGGGTGCTGTACGATTTGAAACCGAGAGACGTTGAACGGCGTCTTGTCACGTGTAGACAACTGCTTCAACGGCAGAAAGAGAAGTTTACTTGCGTGGTATCGTGACCGGCGATAAAAAGTTGATACGCTACCATAACCCTAATCACAGAAGATGATGGAGCAAACCTGGCCATGCATCATTATCGGCGGTAAAGCTGAATATCCATGGTTCGAAGCCTCTGCTTTGCATTTGGTGGGATCAGCTGAGTGTAGTTTATTATGATCTGTCCAATCAGACCGAAACCATCATTATCGACTAAAATTGATGCGTGCATTAAAGAAAAAGCAGCCACTATATGTACAAGGACAAGACTAATTTATTTTGCAACATGACAACAACGGTAGGCCATGTTACAAAACGGGTAAAAACCTACTTGGAGACTCTTAAATGTGAAATGCTACTCCACTCGCCGTATTCACCAAAGATTGCCCCGTTCGATTATCACTTGTTCGAATCGATAACACATAGCAATGGGTCGACTCGTGGTTAGCCTCAAACAGCATATCGTTTTACCGACGTTGGATTCAAACCCTTTCAGAAAAATGGAAAAAAGTAGTGGCTAGCGATGGACAGTGACACTTTTCTTATTCATTTTTGTAAATAAAGCATTACTTTTCATGAAAAATCAGTGAGAACATATTCAAGATCCACACACACACACACACACACACACACACACACACACACACACACACACACATATATATATATATATATATATATATATATCAGGTGTATCAAAATACTTTTGCAATATTTGGGGGCCGCTTCACCCACTAAAACAAAAACATAAGTTCATATAAACATATGTCGGTAAATTCTTCATTTTTCAATCCTTACATTTAAAGAAAGTTTAGAGTAGATGGCGCTGTGTTGCATGTAGGCTAGGTTACATTTGTCATTCGTGTATTTGTGGCTAGTCTGGCTTTAACATTTAACGCGTGGAGTAGTCAGTTAACTGAGAAGTGTTCCGTTTAACACTGGCCAGATATTAATATCAGGAGCTGCCAGATATGATTTTTGCATACTCCCACAACGGTAATTGAGGCAAAGTTGCACAGCTGTATAAGATTGCGTTTCTAGACCGAATGCAGCCGAGTTATTCAACCTTTGCTGCCTTTTATCTTCGCATTGCTGAGACAGGTTTCATCGTACCCCAAACTATGGATTGAGGGAAATCGAGATCCGTCCGTGCACCTGATCACGAAGAACACATTCTACAAGCCGTCGGATAGGATCCAGGTATCGGCACACGCATGTCAAGTAGCCATATTATGTCGTATATCTCATAGCGCATGGAGGGTACTTCAAACGCAGCTCCTGTAACCGTATCATATGCAACCCGTGCAGGGTCTGCGACCTCTGACCATTCACTATTTTTGCCGTTGTTTTATTGCACATATTGTCGATTAATTGTTTGTCTATTCAGTTTTGTTTACGGATCAGACAACATTTGGAAAAGATAGAACATGATAAAATTCCATCTAACCATATGTTGAAAAGCTATCGTTGTACTTCAACACAATGATTCATAATAAATGTTCAAAATGTCCTCCGCTCGTTTCTATACCTGCCCCAAGATTTGTAAATGTATTTCGGGATTTTACCTTGCAGTGTACATTTAACAGCTTCTGTCTTAATCTTAACTCAAAAACGATAGGTTTATAGGCATGTTTTTATTTTTCCTTGTTTTGGTGTGAGGAAGCCGCCCCAAAGTTTGTAAAAGTGTTTTTAATACACCCTTTATATATAGAGAGAAGTTTTGTAGAGAAGAATATACGTGAAGGATCAGTCTTCTACCCTCATTACGACAGTAGAAGTGAGACATGACAGGAGTATAGACAAAGGAAGTAAATTTATTGTTTTATGTTTTACTTTAAAGCACCGCCATTGCTTTACTTTCTAAATTCAAATCCGTCCTTTTTGTTTCCATCTCCTGTATTTTCTGTTTCGTAATTACATTCTGCACATATACAGGGTCTTAATCAACCAAACGAAGGATTTTTTTTCTTGCCACATTTTACCCCGATCTAACCGGTACGTACGCGTTGATCATATCAGATCCTACATAAATCTTCACACAGCCCCATTGTTTTCCTCAAAGCACAATACCCAGGCATGTTCAAGGGAGTCAGGGAAGTTCTTCTATGTGAACAAAATTGCCAAACTTAATCAACACAAATATATTTTTTGGTGTGAAAGTTGACAAGTAATTAGAAGCACATACACAGACACACACATACATGCACATACATATATATATATGACTAGCAGTATATCCCGGCGTTGCTCGGGTGTAATGAAAGCTTTAAAACTAATCCATAATCCTGGAGCTCAGACTCTTTGAACATTGGCACGAAAGACTAAAAAGCAATAGTTGTTTCCAGTTAAAGCGAAACCGTAGACTGAAAGAAAAATGAATGGATGTCAGTCAAATTTTCATTTCCTGCTATCGATATCAAATAAGTTTTTTTCGTCGTAAACTGAATTTTGAAGGCCAAATAAGTCCTCTGAGTGAATGGTATCATGACTGAGATTAAGAACTACAATTATACCTACTTAGAGCCAAACCCGAAGTAAAAACTAAAATAAAAGGACTGAAAAGAAAATACAGACATACAGGCAGATAAACAGACACACACACAAACATCTTGCCTTTTATATATATACATATATTATCGATTTTCTCCACTATTGTAAGAACTGCAACCTTGAAACTTCTGGATATCGTTTCTTACGTCTTTGTCTATGAGTGTATCAAATTTGATTAAAATCGGACCACTCCTTCTATAAGCCGATTTTTTCGATTATCGATATTTATCGGGGGTACCTCGACACAAAATCTAGCTAAGAACATTCGCAGACGCTTATAGTACAACTGTGTAAATTTTCTAGTAAATCGGTTGAGCTGTTTCGAAGTCTATAGGTAACGGACACAGACACACACACAGACACATACACACACAGACAAAGTTCCATATATATATATATATGTGTGTGTGTGTGTGTGTGTGTGTGTGTATGTGTGTGTGTGTGTTTATTAAAATATAAACCCTGAAAATGTGTCATGTGATCCCTTTTGTGTACCCCCAGCTAATTTTTGCGTCTCTTTTTATCTTGTAAAATTATCATGACTATAGAAAGTACACCAAAATACTGAACTGTTGCCATACATAGCTAAGGTTAGTATATATCGTTTCGACATTTTGCTACAAAGTAATGCTTAACGAGCTATTCTATCAGTTTATTGTTATAGAATGTGTTTGAACCTCAATATATATATATATATATATATATATAAAACTTTAATCCAAAAGGAAAAGCTGGAAGGCAAATCCCAAAGACCCGATCCTGATTAATATTAATATTTTAATTTTAAAAAATGATCCAGGTGGAGGGCTCAGTGTGTATATATATATATATATATATATATACAAATAAATACAAAATCAATGTATATATATATATATATATAATCAATCAATGCATATATAAATAAATATATTTATAAATACAAAATAAATATATAAATACACAATCTAGGTGGAGGGCTCAATATATATATATATATATATATATATATATATATATATATATATATACGAATAAATACACAACAGTGTTTATTATAATAGAAATGATGGAAAAGAATGTAAAAAATAATAATTTCTTGTCACACTGCCTATTGCATATTGCATATTTCCACATAAAAATTATCACTGCATGACCTGGCGTGATATTTCGGGTATTTTTTTCATAACAGTTTTCTCGTCTTTATTATCGTCATTTCTGCTATTCTTCTTTGTGTGTAATAATAACAATAATAATAGCTACTCATTTCAGAGTATGTTCGTATGCTATATTCAAAGTATCTAAGCACTCTTTGTTAATCGCTGTTACAGATGGCAGTTCAGACACATTTGTATTTCATTAGCACTCACAGAATAAACCTGTAGTTTATACTGTAACTATTCAGAGCGTATAAAATGGTGTGACAAGTCCAAGTCCACTCAGTCACGATGACCAGTGAATTTTATGCTGGTGCAATAATTGACAACTTCTGAATATATATCTCTATCCAATTTCACTCACAATGCTTGCATCAACCCGTGGTATGGTGTTCAAGCACTTTCCAGAGCTAGGATTGTCTCCCCAACGTCTATATTATCAAGAAGTAACCTTCATGACAAATCAACCTAGATTCGAACCCGAGTATCATAATCGTAACGTCAAAGCTCTAACCATTTGGCCACTCATACACTTGAACTGAATGATCAAATTGGGCGCTTATGTGTGTGTGTGTATGTGTGTGTGTGTGTGTGTGTGTGTGTGTGTGTGTGTGTGTGTGTGTGTCGTTTTCATGTGGACTGCGTAACACCATGGCTAATCCGGGGATTAACCCTCAAATACGAAACTGCGCGATTATCCTTATTGTTAATTCTTTTTCTAGAAAAACATCTTACTCAAGAAGCCTTTTTTTCAAGCTTGCCTTTTCATATTTTATCAACTATTTGAAAAAGAAAAAAAAACTACAAAAAAAAAAAAACGATAAAAAGCAAAACGAACATCTTCCTCTTCTTCCATGCGCCGTATCCCATCAGGACGTTGGTGATTATGATTCTCCACAATTTCCTGTCTTTTGTAGCTTATAGTAAATTTTATCTTTTTGTCATCCTAAACCCTGTTTTTCTATTCATTTGCATAATACCGTCGTTATTATATTATGCTCTGTTTTTATTTGCCCCACCTGCCTCTAATATATCATGTGATATATCATGTGTGTGTAAAATTTTCCAAGCACTCTTTTCTCATTATGTTCCCTAGAAACTTAACCTGTTTCTTTTTTTATGTCAAATATAAGTGTCCTCTTGTTTCCATTTACTTTAAAACTTCTTTGTTGCTCATATTTTCAGTACATGATATTTTCGGCATCCTTCTGCAGAACACATTTCTATTTCCTCAAGTTTCTTCTGTGTTTCTGCAGAGATGGTCCAGCATTCGCCGCCCTATAAGAGAACATAAATGACATTAATTAAAATCCTACAGTCTTGGCTTGATGGGACCTATACTCAGATGCTAAGAGCTATACTTAACATCTCTTGGAGACAATATCCAACTAAATTACAGCTCTATGGATCCATCCCGGATATTTCTACAGTTTTACACAGAATGCGTAAGGCACTGTTGGCGAGTAAAGCAAGGACTTGCGAGTAATCTACTATTCTGGAAACATTGCCATGGAGCAAGACGAGTTAGTTGCTCAGCAACCACCTACATTGATCAACTTATTCATGACACATTATACCTCCCTAATGACCTTCCGATCTTCGTGCAAGATCTTGATTGTTGGCGTGATAGACTCGTGAATATCTGAGCTAACTCGGCCAAATGAATAAAGGTAGAAAAACAAAGACGTTAGAGAAAATCGAAGAGAAAAGCTTAATTGAATGATTATAGATTTGTGGTTCATTTAATTATCCTTTCGTGACCGAAAATGCTCAAGCCGACATTCATAAAAGACTTTTCTTGAGTTGTGGGGTGCGAGTTGACATCTCACATAACGATTTGTTTTTGTATGATTTTTAGATAATGTCTCCAACTCTCTGAAAGCTTACATCCTTATCACGCTGAAACACTAGTTCTCGTCCGATCAACGAAGTTAAGCAACCCCGAGCCTAGCCAGTGTTTATATGGGAGCACCTGCTTGGGAATATCTGGTGCTCTAAGCTGGGATGTGTGAGTGACGTGATGGATAAGGCCCGGAGTTTATCTTTTTTTTATCGGAGAACCGTGTTCCTACTCCAGTAAAGTTCGCTATATTCACTGACGTTCAAATACCATTATCAAAGGAATTAATCCACTTATTTTCTCCCAGCTGTGGGTCAAATAGTAAGATTTGTATCAGTTAGTCAGTATTATCTCTAAAATATTATTTTTTTTTTTTAATCATATCACCCCAAGCAAGGCGGTAGCGCCACTGATGCGCAGGGGGCTACGTAAGGGTAAAAAGAATGGAAAAGAGAAAGCCGGAAACCACATCCTAAACAGGAAACAAGGGATGAGCCTCTTCACCTGTTCAATAGATGTGGGTGGAGTGTGAACCGGGCGATAGTTTAGTCTATCTACTCCAATTGAAAAAAAATAATAAAAAAGGAAAAGAGTGAAAAGATTGGAAAAGAGAAAACCGGAAACCGCATCCTAAACAGGAAATAAGGGATGAGCCTCTTCACCTGTTCAATAGATGTGGGTGGAGTGTGAACCGGGCGATAGTTTAGTCTATCTACTCCAATTGAAAAAAAAAATAATAAAGGAAAAGAGTGAAAAGATTGGAAAAGAGAAAACCGGAAACCGCATCCTAAACAGGAAACAAGGGATGAGCCTCTTCACCTGTTCAATAGATGTGGGTGGAGTGTGAACCGGGCGATAGTTTAGTCTTAAAAATATTTCTGGTCTGAAATAACCAGACAAATAAACAAATTAACCAATTCAATTAAGTGATACCGTTACCCTCACTCACGATCCACTGTAACCTAATTTTCTACTCCAGTGTTTAATCGTTAATTTTCATGGTCTATTTTGATCTTGTAAACTTTCAAATCGAACTGCAAGAGAATCTACCGAATTCAGTGAAAGACTTTCTCAAGCGGTCAATTATTAGTAAAACACTGTCAAATCCTTCGAGTATGACAGAGAAAGATTAGCCGAACTTTGAGCAAAAATAAGATAAAATAAAATGGTTAACCTCATTGCTATATGCACAGCTGGTTGTTTATGTTTGTGATTTCGTAAAGTAGAAGGAAAGACTCGAAGCAAAAGAAATGTGGTTCTACAGAAGGATGCTGAGGATACCATGAACCGAACATATGAGCAACGACAAGGATGTAAACGAAAAGAAAACTTATACTTAACATCAGTAAGAGACGGCTGAAGTTTCTGAAACATGTAATGAAGAAGGAGGGTTTGGAGAATTTAATACCGAGAGGACGTATTGAGGGAAAGAGAGACGGATTGTGAGAAAGAGCAAGGCAAGGCATACTTGATGGGCATGAGCAAGTGGATGGCAGAGCAAGTTTAAAAGATATATCCAAAGGAAGAGTGTTAAGAGCGACAAGGGACAGGGGTTAGCGGAAGTTCATGATCGCTTACGTCCTGAAGGGACACTACACCTAAATAAGGAAGAAGTAGCCGAGGTAATGACGAAGTGTTTTTTAAAAGTTTTAAAGATTTAAAGAGCAGTATTTAAATGTTCACGACTCATGAACATCAATACAACAAATGCCACAATAACAAAAACTGGTATTATTAAGCATTTTCAACAAGCGATGCTATATCTTTTGCAAATGATAATCCCTAGTATTTATATCTCCCAACATACACGTATTTACACATACATGGTGATAGCTTCATATATAGGGGTATAAATATATATTCTATATGTATATATAATTGTATATAACATTTATTTTATCTGTCTGCTCACACTCACTCTGGATATCTACTGTCACTCAGCTAAGTGCCATACGTGATACGTGCTTGGGCGATCATGTCTCAAAAGAGACATGACTGACTGGGCAGATAATTATACCGCAGTAGGTTTCCATTACTTTCTGCGGTAGACTGGTTGCCGGCCAAGGTTATGGAACCCAATCTGTCCTGTTGTTTAACCCATAAATGGAAGGAATAGACGGATTAATACCTTTCTCAAGGGTATTTGCGCGTAAGGGAATGCAAGGAATTCAACTGGAATTTGAACTCGGCTATTCGAGTTCTCGTTCCGAGCCGATATCCACTGCACCACAACGCACATCTACTGTAGTGGGTTAAAAAAAGAACTTGTCTTGCAGATCAATTTGCTCCAGTAATGAATTTGTCTCTCGCTGAGTGTCCCATTCTTCTTCTTCTATGTGCCCTGTCCCTTCAGGACGTAGGCGATCATGGATCTCCACGTCTCCCTATCCCTTGTGGCTCTTAGTATGTTTGTTCCTGTTGCTCCTGGCAGCCCCCGTTCCGTCATCCACCTGATCAGACCCTGCAAATATGTTATCCGCTGCCTTCCTCTGTCTCTCCTTCCTTCTATCTGTCCAGTCAGTATCAGGTTCTCCAGGCTCTCCTTCCTCATTGCATGTCCCAAGAACTTCAATTGTCTCTTCCTGATGCTCAGCATCAATTTCCTTTTTGTTGCCATTCTTTCTAACACTTCGTCGTTGCTTGTATGCTCAGTCCACGATATTCGTAGCATCCTTCTGTAGAACCACATTTCGGCCGCTTCCAGTTTTGTCCTCATTTTCGATGATATTGTCCAGCATTCACAGCCGTATTGAAGAACTGACATCACGTAGCAGTCTAGCACTCTTTTCTTCGTTTCTATTGAGATTTTCCTGTGTGTTAGTATTTTGCTCATCTATTGGAACGCGCCCTTTGCCATGCCAATTCGCCTTCGGATCTCCGTGTCGCACTTTCCATCTCCTGTTAGAACACTTCCTAGGTACTTAAATTCTTATATCCATTGTCCGTGTCAAAAATTATACATTGGATTCTGCAATGGTAACGTGCAATGTGCTGCAATGGATATCGGCTCGGAAAGAGAAATCGGAGAGCCGAGTTCGAATTCTAGTAGAATTTGTTTTATTCACTTACGCACAAATACAGTTGGGGAAAGATATGAATGCATCTCTTCTTCTCCTGCTATGGGTTAAATAGCAAGACAGATTGGGTTCTGTAGTCTAAGTTGGCAACCGGTCTACCGCAGAAAGTAATGACAACCTACCGCGGGGAAATCTGCCAAGTCTGTCATGTCTCGAAAGAGACATGATCACCCAAACGGTAATTAACTGACTGGCTGATAGTAAACCCATTTATTTAATACACGTGTGTTTTCATACACACACGCTCTAACTTCTATTCCCTCTCACTCTCGTCTTTCTCTCTCTTACGCACAATTGCTCCTTGTTTTCGCCTAAAGGGACACTTATTGTTGCTTTTACGTGCACATATACAAACACAGATACTTGATATTTAAATTAACCTGTACAAAATATATCATTTTAGAAAATTCTTCAGCTTTCATTCATGCAAAACACTTTTTATTTTTGTGTTCTGGTATTTCAAGAAAGCAACTAGCATGTATCTTTCTATTTTAGTATTTTTCGTTAGTTTTTGTAGAATCCTACTAAATGTTCCTTATAATTGGTCATAATCCTGCTCAGTTCACAACAAGGCGTAAATTCATGTTTCATACTTCAAAGAGAAACCGTTTGTAATCATATCTTGTCGTATGAAGCAAGGAAACAATTGATTGCATGACTCAAAAAATTTCACTGTGTGTATATTTTATTAAAAGAAATAAATAAAAGGGCCTTCAAATAAGCTGACGTTTTTAGCTAATGTTACTCTTTTTTAAGCGAATCTTATAAACTTATCAGCGCGCTAGACACACCCAAAACTAACTTGAATCTGAACGACCAACAAACAAATATAAGAAAAATGCAAAAATAATAACAACGGAATGATTAACAAATGAAAAGATTATTTTGATAAATAAACTACAGGGAAAATGACACCTTTCGAATATGGTCAGTTTATGCCACAATAGCAGCAAGGGAGACGGTTGGCTGTAGAGCATATACGTATTTGCAGCATTAGATGACTAGCACTTTTATCCTTCGCTTTTACATAGTCACAGGCCCGAACAAGGAAATGCTCCTCTCTAGCAAACCAGTAGGTAGAATTTTTCTTTGTTTTATAAAAGTATAGACTTTTTAATTCGGACTCTGTTGTCAACAAAAAGTGTAACTTTTCTCCGACCAGGCTTATTAGTTTTATCTTCGGAAACAAATATTTAATAAAACTTGGTGTATTTCCTTTCTTTCTATATAATTTTGTTGAAAATAGATATCCATGCAACTGCAATTATTTAATTTGCCTTGTATATTCTATGAAGTATCTTTACTATGAGAACAGGGTAAGTAAAAATAATTTTGTGTCACAAAGTTGCTTAGTTTTGCATCATTGACGTCTGTTCTACGATGACACGCGAAAGAAAATTTCAAATAGTGATTGTTGCAGCGCAATGGTTATCAGCTCGGAATGAGAAATCGGAGAGCTGAATTCGGATTCCAATTGAATTTGTTGCATTCATGTAAGCACAAGTTGACTTGGGAAAGGTATTAAACCATCTCTTCTCCATCTAGCTATAGGTTGAATAGGAGGACAGATTGGAGTCTATAGCCTTGGTTGGCAACCACTCTACCGCAGAAAGAAATGGCTACCTACAGCGGGAAAAGTTTCTTCCTAGTCAGTCATGGATCGAAAGAGACATGATCACCTAAGTAATCTGGTTTCTCGACCTAAACAAAAACGACTGGGGACTTCTTAGGTTTTGGCAGGTTTTAAAAATTATTCTTTGTCAAAATTGCCGAAATCTGGTCAAATTGCTACTGTTCAACACCAAAGACTATAGGAAGCAACTGGAATTATTGAATGACGTATTGCAAGAGAAAAAAACTTCTTTCCCGGACAATGAAGTCAACAAGTGATGTATATGAAATCGAAATGGTGTTTTTTTTTATATGAACTCAGTTTACTTGAAAGGAGTTGTAAGGATCCATAGGGCAAGTGAAATACTTTCATAACTGAATAAAGATATTATAGGTTTATATAAATCATTTTTCTAAAATATGTTGGAAACTTTTACATCAACATGAAAGGAATAAATGACGACCATTACGGTCCCTCGTGACGTACACGATCATGGCTCTTCACAGCTTTCTTTTCTCTGATAGATGCAAAATGTACATTCAGTCCACCTATGTGGAAGTTCATCATCATCATCATTTATCCATCACACCCAGATGGTGCATAGGGCAGCAACTTTTTGTCGCTGTAACAAACTGCTTCTTACAGGGCAGGGTTGTTAGCCTTATACCTAACCCCCAAACCTGGAGGACCGGTGGATCATCCTTGGTCCTTATGTTTACATCACCTGGTATTCCCAAATGGTCACCCATTAAGTACTGACCAGCCTCGATGTTGCTTAACTTCGGTGATCAGACGGGAACCGGTGGATTCAACACGATATAGCCGGAAGTTAATGTTGGACAATTTTCTCACAAAGAAGCAAACGCGATGTAGTCCTACAGAATATATTAAATGGAACATATGAGCAGCGAGTATATTTTAAAGGAAATGTAAACAAAAATGACAATTGTACTTAAAATCAGAGACAGCTAAACTACCTACGGAAAAAAGGCTTAGAGAATTTGACACTCACATGGCATCAACGCAAGGGAGAGGAGGGATACAATCATTAACGTACTTAACGAGTTTGTATTGCAAAACAGGTAGTAGGAGTGATAGAGGATGAATATAGCTTAGAGCTACAAAGGATAGGGAGTTGTGGTGAGCTATGATCACCCATTTTCTAAAAAGACATGACACATAAGTCATTCAGTCAGTTCAGTGTTATACGTAATAGACGCCTTGGGGAATCATGTCTCGAAAGAGACATGACTGACTGGGCAGAAGATAATCCCACAGTAGGTTACCATTGCTTTCTGCGATAAACTAGTTGCTAGCCAAGGCGATAGAACACAATCTGTCCTATTATTTAACCCATAACTGGACGGAAGAGACGGATTAATATCTTTCCCAGCGGTATTTGTGTGTAAGTGAATGCAACGAATTTCAACTGGAATTCGAACTCAGCTCCCCGATTTATCGTTCCAAGTCGATATCCACTGCACCACATCGCACATAAAAGACATTATTTTTTTTTAAATGGTATCACCCCGAGCAAGGCGGTAACGCTACTGATGTGCAGAGGGCTAGATAAGAGTAAAAAGATTAGATTGAAGATAGTGAAGAGAGTGGAGGGAAAGACGAACTAGTTAGAAAGGAGCAAGACAAGGATGAGAATACAGGTGTGATGACAGTTGCGAAGGTGGAGAGAAAGGAAAGGATAAGCAGGGTGGTGTAGAAAGAACTAGTGTCAACTAGATAAGAGATGAGTATTGACATTGCATTTAAATTCCTGGAGGTTGTAGCCGCCAGGAAAGCAAGAATATGGAAGCGAGTTACATAGGCGAGAAGTGCGAGAAAAACAGCTGAAGGAGTAGAATTGTCGTCTGCATTTGGTTGATCTAACTGTGAATGGGTGAAACCCAGTTGCCAGTCTGGTTGTACGAGTAGACACCAGTTGAGGAGGCACCAGTGACTTAAGTTAGTTGAATCAGAAGCCATGAAAGTATGTATAGAACAGGCAAAGGGAAGCCACATCCCATCGGTGAGGAAGTGGCTGGAGTCGAGCCGCTAAGTCGTTACCTATCACATTACTGATTCTCCTTTGGAGCCTGTCATGAACACTGACATGAACAGCAAGGCGCCTGACCATATATAACAGCAGTACTCCATGCACGGACGAATGGTTGATTTGTATATATGCAGGATGGATTCAGACAGGAAAAACATCCTGGCCCGACACAGTGACCTTCCTAGCAGTGCATTTAGCTATTTACTCAATGTAGTGGTTCCACTTGAGATCGGAAGTGAGGGTAAGGCCGAGGAGGCGCAGTGTATTGCTCTCAAGGAGACTCGCTTGGTCCATGATTATGGGAGGCAGGAGAGGTTGCCTGTGATGATTGACAGACAGCAGTTTCGTCTTAGACGCATTGAAATTAACAAGCCACTTCTTACCCCAATTCACCACAGAATGTAGATCCCTCTCAAGATCAGCAGCGAGATTATGTTTGTTATTATCGTGAATATTCGCGGCAAGTATAGTGAAGTAGTTTCCTGATGCTTTTTCTATGGTTTTAAATTCAGAGTTGGCATTCTCTTGACATTTCATTTGTATGTCAGTTTCTCAGAATTAGCTGTAAATAATTATACTGAAATATATAATGGTATTGAAGGGATGCAGAAAGCCATTTATCTTCATTTTTACAGGACGTGAAAGTCACATGTCAGCTCGTGAGTGACGATAGACAATTGCTAATGACCTCCCGACAGAGACAGATGCAATATTCAGAGGAGGATCAGCGAACGAGTGAATTATATCTCATCTAAACTTATTTATAAATGGAACTTTGTGTATCCGTTACCTATAGACTCCGAAACTGCTGAACCGATTTTCTTGAAAATTAACACAGTTGTACTATAAGCGTCTGTGGGTGTTCTTGGCTAGGTTTGTGTTGCGGTACCCAAGATGAATATCGAAAATCGATAATCGAAAAAATCAGGTTATAGAAGGAGTGGTCCGATTTTAATCAAATTTGATACACTCATAGACAAAGATATAAGAAATGATATTCAGAAGTTTCAAAGTTGCAGTTCCTACAATAGTGCAGAAAATCGATAATATATATATATATATATATATATATAATATAAAAGGCAAGATGTTTGTGTGTGTGTCTGATTATCTGCCTGTATGTCTGTATTTTTTCAGCCTTTATATTTTTGTTTTTGCTTCGGGTTTGGCTCTAAGTAGGTATAATTGTAGTTCTTAGTCTCAGTTATGATACCATTCACTCAGAGGACTTATTTTGCCTTCAAAAATTCAGTTTACAACGAAAAAAACTGATTTGATATCGATAGCAGGAAATCAAAATTTGACTTACATCCATTCATCTTTCTTTCAGTCTACGGTTTTGCTTTAACTGGAAACAACTATTGCTTTTTAGTCTTTCGTGCCAACGTCCAAAGAGTCTGAGCTCCAGGACCATTGATTAGTTTTAAAACTTTCATTACACCCGAGCAACGCCGAGCTATACTGCTAGTCTTTTCTAAATAACACTATAAAAGATATCACTCAGGCAGGCCGTTTCTCTCCTAGAAACATTTCAAGCATGACTTTCTTTATATTCGTTATTTCACATACTCCTTGATTTTTTCAACTATTCTATGCTTTCTTTGTGAGGCACGAATTGAGATAAACATATGTCTATATAACGATGTGCGTTGTGGTGCAGTGGATATAATTCTAAGTCCCATAAAAAAAATCTTATATTTTCTTTTCTCTAGTATAAGTGCGTTGTGGTGCAGTAGATATTGGCTCAGAACGAGAAATCAGAGAGCCGAGATCGAATTCCAGTTGAAATGGTTACATTCACTTACACGTAAATACCCATGACAAAGGTAAAAATCCGTTGCTTCTCCTACAAGCTATGGGTTAAGTAGCAGGACAAATTGGATTCTATAGCCTTGGGAGTGACAACCAGTCAAACGCAAAAAATAACGGAAAGGATAAAAAAGCTTCTACCCAGTCAGTCATGTCTCTTTCACGACATGATCACCTAAGCGTCTCTCACACATGACACTTAACTAATTGAATACATGTATGAGCATATATATATATATATATATATATATATATATATATATATATATGTGTGTGTGTGTGTGTGTGTGTGTGCGGAATTACACTCATTTTTGTAACAAAAATTTATCGTAAATAATCAGGCCGGTTGAAATAAATATATAATAATGTTTGATTAGAAACAGAATATCTACTTAAATACGAGTATCGATCAAACATAATGTTCAAACAAATCATTTCATATATATATACATATATATATATATATATATATACATATATATATATATACACACACACACACACACACACATATATATATATATATATATATATATATATAGTGTATCGAGGCAGCAGATAATTTTCTAAACATATACTGTTAAATATAAGAGACCATGAATGTCTGTTATGTTTAATCATGAGCCGTTCTAAACGTCGTAATTTGGCTTTAATTGCAGTTGAAAATAAAGACAAAATTCTCCAACATTGTAACCGCTCTGAAGATGGCTCATGTGAGCCAAAAGCTTAGAGCCAACTTAATAAAAAATTATCTAAATGTTGGAGAATTTTTGTCTTTATTTTCAACTGAAATCGGGTTGGGTAGATGGGTAGAGTGTTTGAGGGAATGTGATAGATGTCTGTTGATCTTACATTTAAATTCCTTGATATTGTAGTTGTCGGGCAGGCAAGTATATGGAAGGGAATTCCATAGGCGGGAAGTGCGAGAAAAGAAGCTGTTAGAGTAGAAATTGCGGTTACATTTTATCTTTTTCACTGTAAAAGGGTGGGACCTAGTTGCTAATCTAATATCTCTTGCAAATTCATACCTAGGGGGCACCGATGATCTAAGTTCATCGGAGCAGAAGCCGTGAAAGTATTCATAGAAGAGGCACAGGGATTACTTTAGTAATGATGAGCATGAATGACACTGGCCACAAATCTTATTTATTGTCTGTCAAGAGCCTAAGGTATAGATATTCTTAAAGTTTTTCACTTTCTAAAGGAACGACTAAATTCCCAATTTAACAAAATTTATTTTATTGACGCTGATTAGAGTATCTGACTTGGTTTGGAGGATCTGTTTGAAATTTTGGAGTTAGTGGAAGTTTCTAGGACAGATTCGAATTTGTCAAACTGCTATTAACCTATTGCGGGGTCTTACTAAAGATCCCTCCACCCCCCCCAAAAAAATTGTTGCATACGAATGTATGAAAAAGCAAAGACAATGAGGAGACATAAGCCAAGATAAAAAATTATCAAACATCAATTTTTATTAATATAAAAACGAGCAATAACAAACAAACAGTTGAAAATCGGGAAAGTCCGTATGCTGGAAAGTTGTCATCGATTGGAAGGAACAGCACGGCTGGAACGACGTCAGCGATTGGCAGGAATGGCCGTATGCTGGAACGTTGTCAGCGGTTGGACATGATCAGCACAGGCTGGAACGTTGTCAGCGATTGGCAGAAACGGCACAGGCTGGAACGTCGTCAGCGGTCGAGAGGAACGTCGTCAGCGCTCAACAGGAAAGTCGTCAGCGCTCGGTATGAACGGTACAGGCGGTAACGTCGTCAGTGGTCAGCGGAAATGTCGTCAGTGGTAGCAGGAACGTGACCTGCGGAGGTCGGGTCTCAGCTGCAAGCTTTAAGGTGGTCCGAGGAGGGTTAGGCTGTGACCTAGCACGTGTTAACTTCCAGACAGGTCTGCCGCGGGTAAGCGATAATACGACGAGCTAGCACGTGTGCGCTTCGGCTGTGGGCTGGCAGGTATTTTGCCTCCTTTGCAGGATTTGACCACGGTTAAACGAGATCACTACGAGCTAGCATGGCAATTGAACCTGAACAGTCATCGTCTCCTTTGCTGGATCGTCCTGTTTATATCCTAACAAGCAACAGCGACAGACTGCGACAAACCCTCGGTCTATCAATAGGTCCAATGGACACATCTTTTCTTTTCAAAACTATTTTTTTGTTCATCCATAGAGTTATTCTATCCAAATTATTTTTGTGGCTTATTTTTTCTTCGTTTTTTTATGATCTACACAAAAGAAAATATAAGAAAAAAAATAAATTTTGGTTGCTGACTTCCCTTATTACCAAATAGGTCTATTGGAACCATGGTTGAAATTTTTCAATAATTTGCATTGTTGAAACCATGCTATTTACACAATTCTATTTTCATACTTTACTAATTTTTCAGTGATATTGTGTTTTATTCGCTAATTGAAAATAGTTTATTTTATATTATTGTTATTATCATAACTATAATGAGTGATCAAATGTCATTTGTCCCAGAATATATTCACAGAAATGCAGATGAGTCGAAATAGTTTTCTCCAAGGTGACGGGTAAACATACGAGTGATATTCATGCCCCCTACCACAATAAATATAATAATAATCTCTTTGTGCCAACGTCAGCAAAATAATTCAAGCGTAAACAGTAACAAGTCATGCACATTGGTGTCATCTAATGAAAGGGGAATAAATATATATAAAACATTTGCCACGTCTACATCAGCTATGCGCAAACTACTTAAAGTATTTTATTTACGTAGCTTGAATCTTCCGATTTCATGCCATAAAACTATGTCAGCTCTAACCAATTTGCTGGGCGGTTAGTTTTGAAACGATCTCGTCATGGCCAACGGGACAGTATGGGACACCTGGATGTGTAGCAACGGACTGAAAGCTGATGTAGCAGACTGTTACTTCAGTGTAGTGAGTTCGATTCTAAATTGGTACACCACACTTGTGCAGAGTAAGTCAAGCATAGTCTCTGTCAAGTTACAATTTCAGCGTTGACTTGTTGGTGTGAAAAGTTGATTATCGCAAGCAGACCGCCTTCAGTCGCTCTCTCACCGGCGCGACGTGGCCCCCCTGTGTCTCTTCTATAAATACTTTCAAGGCTTCTGCTCCGATGAACTTAGATCACTGGTGCCCCCAGGTTCGAATTTGCACGAGATACTAAATTTGCAACTAGATCCCACCCTTTTACAGTGAAACCGATAAAATACAACTGCAAATTCTACTCCAACAGTTTCTTTTCTCGCACTTCCAGACTGTGGAATTCCCTTCCACAAGACTGCTTCCCCGACGGCTACAATCTCCAGGAGTTTAAATGTAAGGTCAATAGACACCTCCTAACAAACTAACTCGCTTCCATTCTTTCAAACACTCTTCCCACCCACCCAACTATCTATCATCCCCCTTCTGACATTTCCTATGTCTAACCACTCTTTCTATTTACCTTCCCCTATGTAGCCCCAAGCGCAATAGTGGCAATGGAATGCCTTGCTTGCGGTGAAATAATTAAAAAAAAAATAGTTCGCGTATTAAAAAGGCGTATCAACGTGAAGGTAATGAACTAAAGAGTTAGTGTGGCAGATCATTACAAGTATGTAGCGAATTTAATCCTGACTACCCATCACTACCTGCCACACACTTGTAGCTTTCTACTAGACGACCCTCGTCTTAACCATCCACCTTTGTGCATATCTGGATTTATTTATTTCACTTTTTTCTTCATAACAATTTTGCAATTTAGGTCTGAATTTCAACTTGAAGGTCAAAAACATATTTTTCATAGATGTTTTATATGAAATTAAGCTAGTCTAAGAGAGAAATTAATACATAAAATAGCAATTTCGTTTATTTAAAACATCATTATATACAACTACTTTAATATTAAATAAAAGTTCTGGGTATGACGAAAAACTGCATACCGGCAGCAATACCTCCGATCGGCAGATTGGAGGTTTGACGAGTTTTGAAGCACCTCTTAATTGCTATTGTTGCCAGATTCACCCTGAGTCGAATTGGTAGCACTTATTAGGGTCCAAGCTATAGGCAAATAGTTAAACAGTCAGTCAGGTAAGGGCCATAGGGGATATACACTTTGGGTGATCATATCTCGAAGAAGACATGACTGACTGGGCAGAAGATTATCACGCAGTAGGTTACCATTGCTTTCTGCGGTAGACTGGTTGCCAGCCAAGGCTATAGAACCCAATCTGTCCTCTTATTTAACCTATAACTGGAGATGGATTAATACCTTTCCTAAGGGTATTTGTACGCAAGTGAATGCAAGGAATTTTACTGGAATTCGAACTCGGCTCCCCAAGAAATAATTTTTTTATAGTAAAAGTACCTGTAATACATTAGTATATAGAAAAATTACTAACAATACATATTTATAGTAGAATTACCAACAATTCATTTTTAAAATTACCAACGATAAATTTTATAGCAAAATGACCAACAATGCATTTTATCTGCAGTTGAAACTATGAAACAGATAAAAACATCAAACCAATAACATGAAAGAACTTTTCAGGACATTAATCTATATATCTTACCATTGCTAGTCTCCCTGAAATTAAAACACTGCGCTTCCTCGGGTTAACTCTCACGACAGACCTCAAGCAGAATGACTATATAGAATTCATAGCTAAATTCGCTGCTAAGAACGTCGGTTCTCTGTGCAAGGCCAGGAAGTTTTTCCGTGTGAAACAATCCTGCACATATACAAATCTACCATTCGCCGTGCATTGAATACTGCTGTCATATCTGCTCGGGTGCTCCTGCTATCCACCTAGGGGTCCTTGACAAACTCCAACGGAGAATCTGTAATGTAATCGATCCCGGATACAGTCACTTTCTCACCGGCGCAATGTGGCTTCCCTGTATCTCTTCTACAAATACTTTCACGACTTCTGCTCCGATGAACTTAGCTCACTGGTGCCCTCTATATATGAATTTACTCGAGTTACAAGATTAGCAATTAGATCCCACCCTTTTACTGTGAAACCAATAAATTGTAAACGTAAATTCTATTCCATCAGCTTCTTTTCTCGCACTTCTCGCCTGTGGAATTCCCTTCCGTTTACTTGCTTCCCTGACAGCTACAATCTTCAAGAATTTAAATGTAAAGTCAATAGTCATCTCCTATCTCATTAACTTGCATCCTCTCCCTCATACTCCTTTCTCCGTCCACTCCACTCTCATCAGTATACTCATCTTTCTCTTATCCACTTCCTGACACCCCTGTAACCTGTCACTCTTAACCATAACTTTCCTCCTATGTAAACCCATGCACAACAGTGGTAGTAAAACGCCTTGCTTGCGGCGATATGATTATAAAAAAAATTATTAAAGAAATCTAACTGTATTCTAAAATATGTGCGTTGTGGTGCAATGGATATCGGCTCGGAACGAGAAATCGGGGAGCCGAGTTCGATATTCCAGTTGAATTCATCATTGCATTCACTTACGCGCAAATACCCTTGGGAAAGGTATTAATCCGTCTATTCCTTCCAGTTATGGGTTAAATAACAGGACAGATTGGGTTCTATAG
Source organism: Ascarosepion bandense (assembly GCA_037127315.1). Lineage (NCBI taxonomy): Eukaryota > Metazoa > Mollusca > Cephalopoda > Sepiida > Sepiidae > Ascarosepion > Ascarosepion bandense. Next base: position 3,209,753 of record JBBBDQ010000408.1, read on the forward strand.
CCTTGGTCGGCAACCAGTCTACCGCAGAAAGCAATGGCAACCTACTGCGGGATAATATTCTGCCCAGTCAGTCATGTCTCTTTCGAGACATGATCGCCCAAGCGTGTATCACGTATGGAACTTAACTGACTGACAACATGAAACATACATATAACCGCATCTTGTAATTATGCTCACACAAACATGAATATGAACAAAAGCTGAGTATCTACCATGTATTCAATTGTGAAAGCGGAATAACTTATATCAATTTTTAATTACTACAAAGATCCCAAGAAAATTTATTGTCGACATTAAATGATCCATAAAGGTATTAATCCGTCTATTCCTTCCAGTTATGGGTTAAATAGCAGGACAGATTGGGTTCTATAGCCTTGGTCGGCAACCAGTCTACCGCAGAAAGAAATAGTAACCTACAGAGGGATAATTTTCTGCCCAGTCAGTCATGTCTCTTTCGAGACATGATCGCCCAAGCGTGTATCACGTATGGCACTTAACTGACTGACAACATGAAACATACATATAACCGCATCTTGTAATTATGCTCACACAAACATGAATATGAACAAAAGCTGAGTATCTACCATGTATTCAATTGTGAAAGCGGAATAACTTATATCAATTTTTAATTACTACAAAGATCCCAAGAAAATTTATTGTCGACATTAAATGATCCATAAGGCGTTCTTGACACATCTACAACTGTATTATAACTACCGTAATCTTTATTGTTTTAAAAACTATTTTAGAATTGTAATAAAATCACGCTATATAAAACAGAATTTATACCCTTTTTCTTTCGATTTAATTAACCTAAACTACCCCTGATTACTCATTGCTTCTATTTTCGAAGGCGATCTCAGTTCCCTATTAAATATACCTTCATCGTAAAATAGTTATAGTTCAGGAATCCAAATTGAACCCTTTTATACTCCTGGAAAATATTCTTGCTGTTCTCGCATATTTGTTTTAATGTTTTAAATTATGTATCTCCACTAAATCGCTAAAAAACAGCATAATAAGAACCAACAAAGGGGCCCAAACTTAGTAAAAACGAACTTTTTCTATCAAAATGTTGATATTATTATTAAGAGGAAAGATCGAAGTATTTTTTTAATTATTTTAAAAATAATTTTTAATCCCTTCTAACAGGTTCGAAATTTTGGTAAAATCTTGTTTTCATTTTAGTTAGCGGATAACCAAATCGTTACGAGATTTTATAATGGAAAACGTAATATTACATAACTCAGTTTTTTTTTTCGGTAACAAACACATTAATTTAGAAAATCTTACAATAATCAAACAATAGTCGGATTTTAATGTAACTTTCAGGACATGTTCACAAATGAATTAAATTATTTTTGAATGTATTATTTTTTAAAATCTTGGTAAAAATACTTTTTGTTTTTAAATATGTTTCTCCACCTCCTTTTAAATTCATGAAATTTTAAGAAATTAAATTTTTTGCAATAATTGGCACGCAGGAATCATTGGGGAATGTCAATCGTCTATTATTTCTTTGAAAAAATTGCCTTTATTTCCGAAAATTTGCTCTCAATAAAAAAAGAATAAATGCAATATAACTATGATATTATTGGATATGCTTTTAATTGATTGAATAAATAATATAAATTAAAGACATTATAGTCTGAAGAAAAAACTTTTTTCGATTAATAAAGAAATTTTAAAAGAATTGTTTTCATTTTTTATTAAAATGATTTATAAAGTTTCAAAAATATTTTTTAAATATTTCAAAGATTTTGGTGGGTAAATAAAAACTTATTTAGCGAAGATTATGTTTACTACTCCAAAATTAAAAAGTTTAATACAAATCGTCGTGCCTTCCTATTTTAAAAAGTTTTGTTTTGTATGGTAATTTCTATGTGTAAATTAAAAGTTCATTTGTTTCAGAGTTTCTTCCCCTTAGAGGAAAATAACTTGTATAATTATTTCATTTGTGATTACCATACACTTATCTTATCTCGCATCTGTTAAATCTGTCGACACATATGGTGGAAAGGTCAGAAAGTTGAACGCTGTTTTTAAAAAATCGTTTTATTCTAATGCTAAAAATAAGAAATACCAGTGTAAATCAGATTAACATGACATTAAATTTGCTAATTTTAAAAAAAGTGTCACTGATGTATATTTTATTTTTCCAAGATTTTCAAAACCGAGAATTAACTTTTGTTTACAATGTGTCAATAGCTCAAAAATGTCCGAAAAAAATGAAAGATTAAAGAAATTTAAATATTTTAGATTCCAATCAATTTAATTTCTGTTTGAAATACACCAGAGTATTTTGCTTATTGGAAACAGTAAATGTAATCATTTCAATTCAAACTAAAATAAATGCTTCAAGAAGACTTTTCTTATTTTGAAAAATTTAGCTATCGAAAATGAGTGGAGGTATCTATTTTAAATAAACAATCAAATAAATAAACAGCGTTTAACTTTTTGTTATCAACTCTGAAAGGAATCAAATATATATCCAGTTTCATATTTTTGGAATGTACTAAAATTCTAAAAATAGATTTTTAAGATAATAATAATTTCGGAGGAGGTATATAGCGAGGTGCCTCATGACAAAACTATGTTACACTGTATTTTCATTGTATTCATAATTTGATATATAAAAATGTCTTCTCCTTTGTTACACTCCTTATAATCAAATATTTTCCCAGAACGTTCTATGTTCTTAAATTTAAATTTCAGTATAAGCTTGTCAATAATGACACAAATTAGAGGATTTATTCATCTTTGGAAACACTTGAGAAACACATGACAAGTTTGATTTCTTGTGACCGTCTTATAAATACAGATTTTGAATATTATTATTATTATCCCATAAACCTCTGCTTGGTTAAAACAAAAAAAACTAAATCTCAGAAAATTATCTGAACTAACTTGAAATAATCATTGTCGAGTTACCATGAATATCAGACAAGTACCATCATGTACGTCTCTATAAGAAACGTAAAAATGCCAAATAATTCTTTAGTACGAATATGTGTGAGTACATATGGATATATGTATACAAAGCAATAGACAATAATTTTAAATGTAAGTGTATGTATATATAGGAACGCTTGTCTGTTTATATATATATATGTGTGCGTGATGATATACATGTGTACGTGTCAAGTGTATTAAAATGATGGACGGTTTTTTGAATATGTGTCTGAAATTTGGATGGTAAAATGTGTGAATGTTGGTCGGTGACACACACACACAAACATATATATATATATATATATAGCCACACTGATGAGCTGTGATACAGCGAAACAGGCTTGTATGTGGATGACTAATATATATATATATATTTGTGTCATTATATATATTGAATTGAAATCTAAATGATTACATTTACTGTTTCCAATAAGCAAAATACTCTGGTGTATTTCAAACAGAAATTAAATATATTTACATATATATATATATATATATATATATATAGCCACACTCATTAGCTGTGATACAGCGAAACAGGCTTGTATGTGGATGACTAATATATATATATATATATATATATATATATATATATATATATATACGCTCTCACACCCTGATTGAGCACTCTGGAAGAATGGTAGACTTTGATAAAACAGTAGCTACTCTGGCATGTACGCATCGCTCATTTAGTAAGGGATTAGAGCACTCTGGCTATTGGGCGAGTATAATGACAATATACACGCTAAAAAGTTTGCCTTCTTCTACCGAACGCCCATAGCCCAGAGGTAGAATCGCCGACTGACGCCAATTCGGTCGGGTTTCAATCCTGGGTTAAAAGCAATCGGAGTCTAACCGTACTGATGACCTGTGATACGGCGAAACAGATCTGTCTGCTGATGACTAAATATATATATATATATATATCAACTTAACCTGCATAGAACATATACTACATTATTCCAGCTTCTTTGAAATATTTTAAATTATATGTCACAAGGTACATACAAAGAACAGAAGCCAGGAATAAAAGAGAACATGCGCTTGTGTGAGTGTATATGGGGTTGGCGGTCAGTTATTCAGATCCTGATAATCCGTAATTTGCATAATCCGAATAAAACATTTAAATTTTACGACTATGTTGAGTTTATTGCTCTTCCTATTTCTTTGAAAAAAGAGATCCAGAACATTCGTCGAAGGAACACTGGTCTACGGAATACTGGTCCAAGGATATTAGTCGAAGGAACAATCATCAAAAATATACATATACTAGCAATATAGACCGGCGTTGCTTGGGTGTAATGAAAGCTTGAAAACTAATCCATGGTTCTGGAGCTCAGACTCTTTGGACGTTGGCACGAAAGACTAAAAAGCAATAGTTGTTTCCAATTAAAGCGAAACCGTAGACTGAAAGAAAAATGAATGGATGTCAGTCAAATTTTGATTTCCTGGTATCGGTATCAAATAAGTTTTTTCGTCGTAAATTGAATAATAAGTCTTCTGAGTAAATAGTATCATGGCTGAGACTAAGAACTACAATTATACCTACTTAGAGCCAAACCCGAAGCAAAAACTAAAATAAAAGGGCTGAAAAAATACAGACATACAGGCAGATAATCAGACACACACACAAACATCTTGCCTTTTATATATATATATATAAATATATATTATCCATTTTCTGCACTATCGTAAGAACTACAACCTTGAAACCTCTGAATATAGTTTCTTATGTCTTTGTCTATGAGTGTATCAAATTTGATTAAAATCGGACCACTCCTTCTATAACCTGATTTTTTTCGATTATTGATTTTCGATATTTATCGGGGGTACCTCGACACAAAACCTAGCTAAGAACACTCGCAGACGCTTATAGTACAACTGTGTAAATTTTCAAGAAAATCGGTTCAGCCGTAACGGATACACACACACAGACACACACACACAAACACACACACACACACACAGACAAAGTTCCATTTATAAATAAGTTTAGATAGATCTAAGAAATATTAGTTTATAGAATCATATTATAACCCATCTTGTTCCTCTTTCGTACTGCTGTTATTGTTTGCTCTGCTTCTACTCAATTTATATATGAACTACCTTTCCCAGAGATTAAACTCACAATTACATCATCAAAATTACGAACCAACTCGTTAACTCTTGTAATTGGTTCATTTTTTTTCTGTATCTCATGGTCTCTTCTCAGACAAGCAATCAGGCTTTGGTTTCTCCAGATCAACTGCTGATGTACTGACGATAATTACATAAAGATTCTATCATACTCTATATAAAAACGGTGAAGCCCTGGCTGTAGCATTGGACATTCCAAAAGCCTTCGACAGGGTCTGGCATTCATGACTTCTCCACAAGCTAAAAAGCTTCGGTATTCCCGGACCCATTTTTCAACTAATCGAGTTATTCCTATCAAATCGTGAAATGATGAAAGTTATCCTGAACGGCCAGTCGTCTACATTCCGTCGTACTAAGGCGGTTGTCTCCCTAGGGATCTATCCTTGGCCCCACGCTGTTTTAAATTTTCATCAACGAACTTCTTGATGACATCAGCTCTCAACGCTGAAGACACAGCCATTCACTCTTGCCTCGATAGTAAGTCTGATTAGTTCGACAAGGTCAAGAGAAAAATGATAAAACAAAACCGTCCTTGATACTGGCTAAAAGAATAGACGAAAACTGTGATATGCAGAACATTTGGATAATTTTTACACCTATTATAGCCAGAAAAGATAACACTTGTACGAGCTCAAGGTTAATTAAAAAAAAAAAAGAAGCTTATTCGCTGTACTTTGTCAGTCGTCTTTAACAAAACTTGTATAAAAGAGGGATTGCTTCCCAAATACAATATATATATATATATATATATATATATATATATATATGAGAACGAGAGAGCTGTTGGTAATAATTTGCCTTCACAATTGTAGAAGCCGTAGGAATTCTTTTGTTGAAATATATTGCTGAATATAGTTTTTAGTGTGTGTGTGTCTGTATATATATATATATATATATATATATATATATGTGTGTGTGTGTGTGTGTGTGTGTGTGTGTGTGTGTGTGTGTGTGTGTGTGAATATTATAAGCTCATTTAAACCTGCTAATGTTTTTCGAGGTGTTCATTTCGCATAATAACTTTTCATGGTAATTCGCTTTTCTCTGACATCAGGTAATGGATAGCTATATAATTTTAACATAAGTTTAGTTTTCTTTTTTTAGCCTCGTCAAAAGACTTAGGAAGAAATAGAAAACAAGTACATATTGCTTCTGACTGTCGTCTACCTTAGCAACATTTAACGAGACTGACAATTGTTGACGCCAATCCCTTTTTCCGTTTTTGAATGACACAAAGAACATAGGGAACAGTGAAAGCGAGTACGACGAGTGGCTTCCCTCATCAAGCTCTAATCATGTAGCCCTCATTCATGTGATCTAACAATCTTTTCCTTATCCATCTTCAAGTCTTATCAAATTCAGACCCTATTAAATTGCCGTGGGTGCAATTCTTCATACTCGTCGTCATTGTGGAGTCAAACATGCGAAGAAAGGCGTCAAGCAAGTAGAGATAACAGTGCTAATATTTACATTGTAAAAATTACAAACACTTTTTCAGTAAAAACACACACACACACACACACACACACACACACACACACACACACACACACACATATATATATATATATATATATATATGCTAATTGATCATATCTTTTTGGCACTTTTTAAAAGACAAAAGATTAAAAATGTATTAGTTTTATTGATGGCAGGTGTTCTTGTGTTACCAGCACTAGATATAATAAAATACCAAGCTCCGAAAATAATGGAAGTTAAAGAAAAACTTGCCATTAGGAAATAATTCACACACACACACACACACACACACACACACATTCAGAAGACATAAAAAGTAATACAACTTAAACAGCAAAAATATGAAGAAAAACTAACAAAATAAAAAAATCCCTTGAAAATTGCCAAAAAAAAAAAATGACCGAAAGCGCTTGGGTTAAAAAATATCATCGAATACTCCTTTGTACTGGATAACTAAAAGAAATAACTAAATTTTCCTTGTCCGCCGTATTTAATGAACGATGTTCAAAAGAAAGATTGCTGCCCACATATATTATATTTTAGCTAGATTCTTTTCATATCGTCTGATAAGCTTCATCGCATTATCGTTGAAAGAAGAAAAAAAATCACAATATTGACACATGTTTTTTATTTAATCCTTTCTGAGCTTTCGGCTTACATCAGCCATTATCAAAGATGACAATTGTATTGAGTGTATTAAATTCGCGGACGAACGATAGTTGTAGTCATCTGTTTTGTTCGCATTTTCAAAGCAACGGCGAACACGTGCTGGAAGCGAAAATCGCACTACTACTTGTGACTTTACACATGGCCACCCGAGAGCCATTGGGATAACCAATCGCTTCTATTATCTATTAGAGGAATATTTAGGAATATTTGTGGAGATTTCGTACTTAATTTTGTTCAGGTTAGGCTTCAACTGTTTTATGCATAGAACTTCGAGTATTTTTAGTTTTCGGTTATTGTTTTCATGTTTAAGTATGGTTGCATTTTCGACGAAGATTTCACGGAATTGTGTATGTAGCCTGGCATGTTGTTTTAAATGCCTTTTTAGTAAAAATCTTATTTTGATTTTAGTTAGCGGGTAACCAAATCGTTACAAGAGATTACAATGAAAAATATAATATTACATAACTTAGTTATTTTCCCGTAACAAACACATTAATTTTGAAATTTTTGCAAAAATCAGATAATTGTCGGATTTAAATAAAACTTTCAAGACGTATTCACAAATGAATGAAATTCATTTTGAAATTAATATCTTTTAAAAATAATTTTTTATATCTGTTAAGCCAACTCTACGGAAATTCATGATATTTCAAAATATGAAATTTTGTTGCGACTCGTTTGGGAAATGTAAATCTTCTAATATTGCTTTGGAACATTTTGCCTTTATTTTCGAAAATCTGCTCCGAATAGTAAAATAAAAAATGCAATAAAACTATGACATTATTTAATTTGATAACCTTTTAATTTCTTTAATAAATAATATAAATTAAGGACATTATAGTCTGAAGTAAAAACAATGTTCGATGAATAATGAAACTTTAAAAGAATTGTTTTCATTTTTTGGGGGCGGGGTTCTACCCCCTTGCAGGAAAAACTTGTCACTTGTGGTCTCCACGCACTTATCTTATCTCGCATCTGCAATACTGGAAAAACACTTCAAATACGGCGGACAGGTAAAAAAAAGTTCAATTCTGAGATTAAGAAATAGTTTTATTCCAAATTTCATGCTATAAACAAGTAATACTTGTTTAAATCAGATTAATTAAACATTAAATTTGCTAATTTTTTAGAAAAAATAATGTGTCACAGATGTAAATTTTATTTTTACAGAATTTTTAAAACCGAGAATTAACATTTGTTTACAAATGCGTCGATCGCTCAAAAATAGCTGAAAATTGAAGTATTAAAAAAATTTCCAAATTTTAGATTCCAATCAATATAATTTCTGCTTGAAATACACAAGAGCATTTTACTTACTGGAAATAGTAAATGTAATCATTTAGCTTTCAATTAAAACTAAAATAAAAATTTCAAGAAAACTTTATATTTTAAAAATTCAATTTAAATGTTAGTCATTGAAAATGAGTGGATGTACCCGCACACACACACACACACACACACACACACACACACACACACACACACACACATATATATATATATATATATATATATATATCCGAGTGAGTATAGAATGAGGAGAGAAAAAATAAAAATTTTTTCCGTCCAAAGCATTAATTTAAAAACAGTGCTCGATATATGATGTATAGAGCTGTGAATATTTATTATAAATTATGTTTTAGAACATGTACATAAATTCTTTTATATATGCCCTCTTCCCTATAATCATATTTTTGTTTCAGTGTTTGGATTTAAACACTTCTTCAGGGGAAATAAAGGTTTGGAATCATTCTCTGTTTATATTTGGTTCGTTGTTGTCGTGGGAGTTGGTTGGGGTAATTAAGTGAATGTCTCGTTTTGATCGTTAGACTTTTGAGGAATTTGGTGTGTAAGTGTGACACACTTACACACCAAATTCATAACCTTCAAAAAAATCGAGAGAGGAAACAAATTTTGTCGCTTTAATATTTACCAACGTATTTTTTCTGACGAAATGTTGATTGAAAAGCATCCGAAAATAAGAATGTTTTTCTACATTTTTAAATCTCTCTCTCTCTTTTTCTCTCGCTCTCAGTCTCTCTCTCTCTCACTAAATATATATATATATAGAGAGAGAGAAGGGGAGTGAGAGTGAGTGAGAGTTTTCTTATTATAATGAACGTTATATTTAATGAATACCAGTTAATTTTAATACCAGTTTTCTAGCCAGTGAAATTTAATCTATACTAGAGATCAGGATATTCGACTAAAAGCATGTGCCTTTCGAGCTGCATATTCCCCTTTTCGATCCGGGAAACCACCTTTAAATCAAGAGTACCTTACCAATTAGGCCACAGAAAGCCATCATTACATAATGAAAATCAGTGCCCTATTAAAGAAGTCCTTAAGTTAGTGCATTTAGTTAGAAGAAATAATGTTAAATTAAAAAATCAACAAATTACTTTAAAATTTATTTTGTTGACGGTTTGAGTGCGAAAATGACGTTAGCATATATAAATACATAAAAATTGTCATAATGGCTCCTGTAAAACACACTTATCTTAAAAGTATTTTCTTGACTGGAAAAGAGAATGCAAATTCGATTCCTGTTGGAGGAAGAACACATTTTTTTATCTGTAGATGTTAATTTCAACGTTAAAAAAATAAAAAGATACCTATTCAAGCCAGTGCATCTGATAAAAATAAGGTTTATTACGGATGTACGTTGTGGTTCAGTGGATATCGGCTCGGAACGAAAAATTGGGGAACCGAGTTCGAATTCCAGTTGAATCTATTGCATTCACTTACGCACAAATACTCTTGGGAAAGGTATTAATCCGTCTCTTCCCTCCAGTTATGGGTTAAATAGCAGGACAGATTGGGTTCTATAGCCTTGGTTGGCAACCAATCTACCGCAGAAAGCAATGGCAACCTAATGCGGGATAATCTTCTGCCCAGTCAGTCATGTCTCGAAAGAGACATGATCGCCAAAGCGTGTTTCACGTATGGCACTTAACTGACTGACTGACGATTAACTAAGCGTAGCTTAGATGTAGCATAAGACCAAATCTACGGAGTATTTATTAAGGATCGAACTAACTACCCACTTGCAGTTTATCTAGGGAGACAATCTAAATAACCATGTAGCGTAGGGAGCTGGTTAATTTTTCATTGTTTCGGCCTTGTGTCAGACTTTATCAATCTCCCTACAGCTTACAAGTCTTATGCAGAGTCATCATCAGAAGATTTTACATCATCAGAAGGTTGGTTGTCAGTTGGAATGTGTGGATTAATGTAGAAAAATGGAATAATAAAATATACATTTTGAATGTTAAAATAGAAGTTCATTAAAAGGAGGAATAACATAAGTTGTAGAAGTTAATGTACAATTAGAAACATTATTAAGAATTTAAGGGTAGAGTTCGTGTTCAATGATGAAGTTAAGGGTATCAAGATTCGTAGAAAATGTTTATAGTAGTAATTGTTGAAAGGGATAAAGGAGAAAGAGAACAAGGTGCATGCTGACCCGATCTCCGGGTCGATTTGAAGTTGAAGTTACATTTTAGTCGTTTTGTCTCCCGGCTCCAATCTGACTCTCTGTCTAACTGACGCTGATGAAGTCCTTTTATTGTAATCTAAATTTTTCGCACTTACTCGCGAAGTCCTTTTTGGTCTTGCAAGTCGCTCCCATTGGTCAAAAATCATTTTAACACCTACTAGCGAATTCTGGTTTCGACTTTTTCCTTAAGCACATGGTCAATCCATTTTCTACAGGATTTCATACGTCATTGTGAATTTTTGTAGAAGTGAAGAAGAAGGTTGATTTTAATTAATTTCTTATCCGCTACAACCACTACACCATGTTGAAGCAAAGATTCGTAATAATAACAAATAATATCAGACTAAAATATCCTTTCAATGCTTTATATACACCCTTGTGCAAATAACTGAAACAAAATGAATTATGTCTTCCTAGGAACTTTCACATTTTCCTTGACCACGTATACGTCGTCGCTTGCCATTGTTTTTCTCTTTAGACTGCTTTTCCCTTTATGTTTTGGACTAATGGATTCAGTTTGTTTTTTCGCCTTGATGGTACGACTGACAGTAGAAAGGCTGACAGCAACAATATCTTCGATATTTCTGTAAGGCTTGCCACTGTGTTAGTGAAGCGTTAAAATTTTCGTACGTTTCCTTGGAGAAACGGCCATCGCAAACAATGACCGTATGACAAATAATCGACAGTCGAGACATTAGTGTCTTGGCGTAATAAAAATCTGATGCAATCACGGATGACGAAATATTTTTCAAGGTCAAACAAATTTCATCATCCACCCTCAAAATAGATACATATTACTGCTCGCTACTGTAAATCTGAGGAAAAAGTAGAAATCGATTACACCCTGCTACTTCAGTGGGTTTAATACTGACAGTATGGCGAAAGAGATGAAACTAAAGCAGCTGTTTCAATTAATACACACAAGGGTAAAAATATATATATATATATATATATATATATATATAATGTTAGTAATGATTACAAATGGCAGTACATTCCACAGTTAGCTATTTACTTTAAAAAGTGCTCAATACAAAAGTAGACCATAAATATATGGTATATAATTGAATCAATAAAACTTTAATTAAACGTTAATTACCATCATTATTAACTACCTGACGAGACATTGTTCTTTCAATGTCGAAACAAAATGTAAGATTTTGTAGTAGTTTGTATTTTTTTTTTTTTTTTTTTTTTTTTAATCATATCACCCCGAGCAAGGCGGTAACGCCACTGATGCGCAGGGGGCTACGTAAGAGTGAAAAGATTGGAAAAGAGAAACCCGGAAACCACATCCTAAACAAGGAAACAAGGGATGAGCCTCTCTACACCTGTTCAATAGACGTGGGTGGAGTGTTAAACCGGGCGATAGTTTAGTCTATGTTCTAAAGTAATAAATAATAAATATTCATTGCTCTATTTATAATTGAGCACTGTTTTAAATTAATGTTTTGAACGCTGTAATTATTTTCTTCGTTGTTGTTCAATTGGTGTATATATATAGTGACTGGTTACAATCCCCCCACCCCCACCCCAAAAAGTAAATTAGCGACATTCCATCTTCACTGAGCGGGCCCTAAACTTTAGTCTATCACGGGTGTTCTTCCATGAAGGCTCTATGCCTTAAGCGACTATTCAGATTTAAGCTCACCCCAGACCTAATCGTTAAAGATGCTATAAAAAGAGTCGGTCCTCTTTACGAATCCAGTAAATATCTTACTCTCTCTGCTATCCACTACTTTTACACGAGCCAGACCAGGCCAAAAATAGTGTATTGCTGCCAAGTATGGGAAGGAGATGAGCAGTGTTCACTTTCCAGTCTCTATACAGTTCAAAAGCTTCTACAAGTAATGAATTATTTTCCACTCTCCAACCTTCTTTTCTCGAGGCAAGACGCCGCAAGCCTGTCGCGACTCTATCGCTATTAAAATAGAATGATTAAGGCAGATTACATTCCTTAGTTCCACCAGTTTTAATCTTCACAGCTAAGACCCACCATGTCACGCACATTGTTATGAACCACCGTCATTCTCTTTGCATTTCAATGGTGTAAAGTTTTCCCCAGGAACGGCTACTTTGTGAAACTGACTCCCAACTGGATGGTCCCTAATCGCTACAATCATTACCTGGTCGAGTCTAGGGTTAACCGCTATCTTCCTCACATAAATTGTGTCTTTTAACTCCTCATCTGTAACGCTCAGTAACGTGCAGAAAGAGAGGGCACACCGTTCAACGGCCCCAGTATCTATATCGGGAGGGGATCCAAACAAAGTCAGTCAGTTAAGTGCCATACATAATACACGTTTGGGCAATCATGTCTCGTTAGAGACATGACTGACTGGGCAGAATATTATTCCGCAGTAGGTTGCCATTATTTTTGCGGTAGACTGGTTGCCAGCCAGGGAAGAATATTATCCCGCAGTAGGTTGCCATTATTTTTGCGGTAGACTGGTTGCCAGCCAAGGCAGAATATTATCCCGCAGTAGATTGCCATTATTTTTGCGGTAGACTGGTTGTCCTGTTATTTAACCCATAACTGGAGGGAAGAGGTGGATTAATACCTTTCCCAACGGTATTTGCGCGTAATTGAATGCAAGGGATTCAACTGGAATTCGAACTAGTTTTTGAAATTTGAAATTATCTCTGTTAACTTCGTTGTACAAGCATCCTACGATCCCACAAGCTGGGGTGAATGTGACGACGTGCTGTGATAAGCGAGATTGGATAAGGCTTCTCTACTTGAGTTTTTGGGCATACAGTCAAGGAGTTGGCCTCGGGGAATCACCAAAATTCTGCTCTGCTTTTACCGTCAAGTGGATCTTGGACTTTTTATAGGGTGAATAATATTGTAAAAGATTTTTCGTTTATTTGACCGTCTGTCGTATTAAGATTTCTATCGTCCGTATCAATAAACGAGCAAAATCATTTCCGCCATAAAAAAAATATACGCAAATAAAATAAATGCCATGTTTTCAAGAGGTGGAAAATAAGACGTGAAATTTTTATTATTTGTCGAACAAAATTATAAAAACGATATTAAATATTCACAAATACGAAAGCACATCCGTTGCAATGGGGAAAAGTTGTTGTCACAAGTGGTTGAGACAATCAAGTACTTCCGGTGTAAGTGAATAATGTCAGAAAATAGTAAACAGTGTCACCAGACAAGGAACAGGGTACATGCATATCGCAATATATATATATATATATATATATATATATATATAGAGAGAGAGAGAGAGAGAGAGAGAGTCATTCGAAGACAGATCTGTTTCGCTGTATCGCAGCTCATCAGTACAGTTAGACACCCGATTACTTTTACCCAGAATTGAAACCCGACCCCATGGGCGTCAGTCGGCGAATCTACCTCTGAGCTATGAAGGAGGAAGACGTTTAGCGTATGATGTATAATACGCCAATAGTCAGTGTGCTCTAATTCATTACTGAATGAGCGATGCGTAATATATATATATATATATATATATATATATCCAACGAGATCTACTTAATATAAAATATTAATTGTTAAATACGTATCCATGTGCTTGTGAGTCGGCGTGTAATGAGTTTATAGTCACTATCCAAGAATGATGATCTCTTTTCGACCGGTCAAGAGATCCCCAACTGAGATAACGCTAAGGCCTCTGTTTTAAAACATGTTACTTATTTTCCATTTCATTTTAAAGAAATGTTTATTCCGGGAAAATATTTGTAACGAATGGAACGAATATATTGTGGTCTGATGAAATGAGCTAATTTATATATACATTATAAATTATATTTTAGAACATGTACAATTTTCTTTATATCCACTACGAATTCTACATTTTGTTTCGACATTGAAATTACAATGTCTCATCAGGTGGTGTGGAAAGGAATGGAAACCCTCTTTTCTCATATTTGGCGAGTTCTGTGTGGTATGTTGGTGGGGTGAGCGATAAGGGAATAAGTCTTGTAAATTGTCCGTTAGAATTTTGAAGAAAGTGGGCTGGGCAGTTGATATAGTTGATTAATGACTGTCGGGGAATTTTGTAGACAGATTTAACATTAGAAGATGGGATGTAAGTTTTATGGCCTTATGACTATAATTTATTCTTTGGATTTCTTAGAGGAGCGGAGTAGGGAAGTGTAAAGGGTGGGGAGGGAGGGATTGGACCAATCTTTAATGTTTATTTGTACAACTATAGAATATTTTTCTATTTAAGCACAGTTTTTATAATTAATCTAATGTTGTATATTTAACCTTAATTTTGAATTTAGGAAATCGATTTTTTCTATAAAATTTTAAATTCTAAATTAGATCACAGTTTGTGGTGTGTAATAGGTAAAATTTAATGTAAGAGGTAAAATTTAAGGTTTGTATTTAAGGTAATAGGTAAATAGGTAATAGGTATGTTTGTATTTAAGGTAATAGGTAAAATTATAATAATGACACACTGCAACTTGATAGCTATAAAGTTTCGATGTTAAAACACAATCACCAGGCAGTACCAAAACTTTATAGCTATCAAGTTGCAGTATGTCATTATTATTATAATTATTATTATATATTTACGCTCTACTTTTGTACTGAGCACTTTTTAAAGTAAATATCTAACTGTGGAATATACTTCCATTAATAATTATTACTCATACTATTATTATAAAATATATATATATATATATATATATATATTGTCTTATCAAGTGATCAAGAGCTCACTTGATAAGACACAAGTAGTGTCGAAACAAAATTGCGACTTTTGTAGTGATTCTCTCTCTCTCTTTCTCTCTTCCCCCCTCTCTCTCTATATATATATATAGAGAGAGAGAGAACTAGCATCTACACATCGTTCATTCAGTAATGAATTAGAACACTCTAACTACTGGCGTATGTATACATGTTATATGACACGCTAAAAGTCTACCACCTTCTACCGAGCGTCCATAGCTCAGTGGTAGAATCGCCGACTGACACCAGTCCGGTCGGTTTTCAATCCTAAGGAAAAGAAATCGGATGTCTTACCTTACTGACGAGAGTTGGTGCAGCGACTCAGATCTGTCTGCGGATGACTTTATATATTTCCTAATTTTTTTCTATATCATAAAAATGGGAGCTGTATTTAAGCAAATTTCCAATCGCAGTGGATATAATTGATGGATGAATAATGTAAGATTTTTATCTATACAATTGCCTCAATTGTCGCATAGAAGAAAGATTTCTTGCTTCAGATCATAACTTATAGATAAATAATAAATTGACTGTAAAGAAATAAAAATATTATCTTGGTAACCTAGTCATTCTTACTTAATAATGAAATACTTCTTCTATGTGCCCTGTCCCTTCAGGACGTAGGCGATCATGGCTTTCCACGTTTTCCTATCCCTGGTGGCTCTGAGCACGCCTTCTCCTCTTACACCGTGCAATCCTCGTTCTGTCATCCACCTGATTAGGTCCTTCAAATATGTTATCCGTTGCTTTCCCCTGTCTCTTTTTCCCTCTACCTGACCTGTTAGTATCAGGTTCTCCAGGCCCTCCTTCCTCATTGCGTGTCCCAGGAACTTCAGCTGTCTCTTCCTGATGTTCAGTATGTTATGATAAAATGAGTTATAGAGTTACTGGTGTCAAGTAAAACATTTGTTAAGATAATGATGAAATGTTTAATTTCTAAAAATTGGTGATCAGGCTGCATCACCGATAGTCACATCATATATATATATATATATATAGTCATCCGCAGACAGATCAGTTTCGATGTATCACAGTTCATCAGTACGGTTAGACATCCGATTGCTTTTTACCCAGGATTGAAACCTGACCGAATTCGCGTCAGTCGGTATATGTATGGATCAAATACAAATCAAATATGGATCTGAATCCAACAGAATGATAGGATAAAGAACAAATGAGAAAAGTCTATAAATCTAGCAACTTTTTTCTTTATAACCAATTCTCTAATGAGGCTTCACTCAGAATGAAATATCTTAAATTGATAAACGTTTTCTATTTGTTATTTATCTTATCATATATATATATATATATATATATATATATATAGTCATCCGCAGACAGATCTGTTTCGCTGTATTACAGCTCATCAATACGGCTTAGACTCCGGTCGCTTCCTAACCCAGGATTGAAAACCCGACCGAATTGGCGTCAGTCAGCTATTCTACCCCTAATATATATATATATATATATATATAGGATGCGATAGGTGAATTGTTGCCCAAATTGCGTAAAAATGAAAATTACACTGGCATCTAATTTTAACACATATATTTACTAAAACTACACAAAAAATATCTTGGAATACTAATGAGTAAATTTATTCAACAAAACCGTTGTTAGCTTCCACTACGGCTTCCAAACAACTTCGGAATCGCCTGCGTATCTTCTGAAAGTTTATGCTTGTTTAAGCAGTTGAGTTCTGCCATAATTCTTGTCTTCAATTCATCTTTGTTGTTACAAGGGATTTTTTTTGTCTCTCGCTCAACTGCGCCACACGTAATAATCAAGGAGGATGCAATCTGGTTTAGGTAAATTGAATTTTTAATATATAAAATTTACTTGAAACTTTTATTTTAGTTTTAATTGAAAACTAAATTATTAAATTGACTATATCCTGTAAGCAAAATACTCTGGTCTATTTCAACAGAACTTATATTGATTGGAATCGAAAATTTTCAGATTTTTTGTTTAATGTTGCAATTTTTTGACCATTTTTGAGCAATTGACACATTTGTAAACAAAAGTTAATTCTCGGTTTTAAGAGTCTTGTAAAATTAAAATACTCAAGTATTATTTATTTATAGCATGAAATTTAGAATAAGACAATTTCTTAAACACAGAGTTGAATTTTTTCTAACGTTTCCACTGTAATTGAAATGTGTTAACAGATTGACAGGTGAGATAAGATACGTGCATAGCGATCACAAGTGACAAATTATACTATTTTTTCCTGTAAAACACATGACCTTTTAATGTACACATAAAAATTACCAAACAAAAAGTAAACTTCAAATACACTAAAAAAAAAAAAGAAAATCTCAAAAATAGTAAGGCACGATGATTTGTATTAAACTTTTTAATTTTCGATTAGTAAATGTAACAGACATTTAATAAGTTTATAAACTAACCATAACCATATAAACTAACCATAACAAATCTAAGAAGTATTTTTAAAATATTTTTGAAACTTTATAAATTATTATAATAAAAAAAATAAAAATAATTCTTTTAAAATCTCATTATTAATCGAATATCTTTTTCTTCAGACTATAATGCCTTTAATTTATGTTATTTATTAAAGGAAATAAAAGCTTATCAAATTAAATAATGTCATAGTTATATTGCATTTTTTATTTTACTAATTGGAGCAGACTTTCGGAAATAAAGGCATGATATTAAATAAACAAACAGATGATTTACATTTCTCAATGAGTCGTGCGTTTAATTAATTAAACCAATTTTCACAACAAAATTTAAATTCTTAAAATATCATGACTTTACGTGAAGTGGAGTAACAGATCTAAAAATATTTTTACCAATATATTTTTAAAATAATAGATTCAGAAATAATTTCATTCATTTGTAAATAAGTACTGAAAGTTTCATTAAAATCCGACAATTATATGATTTTTTGAAAAAAATTCCAAATTAATGTGTTTGTTACAGAAAAAAAAAACTGTGTTATGTAATATTACGTTTTCCATTGTAAACTCTTGTAACGATTTGGTTACCCGCTAACTAAAATCAAAACAAAATTTTTACCAAAATTTCGAACGTGTTACAAGGAATTAAAAAAAATTAAAAATAATTAAAAGAGACTTTGATCTTTCTTCTTAATAATGACATGAACATTTTGATGGGAAAAGTTCGTTTTTATTAAGTTTGGGGCCTTTTTATATTCATACTACGCTGTTTTTTCATCGATTTATTAGAGGTATTTAGTCTGGTTGCCGGTGACTAGATTTAAAGGGTGATTTTGTCGCAAAAATTGTCTGACACCCATGATTGTGTTGTTCTGGTGGTGTGGCATGGTGCAGACTCCTGTTGCTAGCAATCATACTCTTGATGCAGGAGAGCACTACTTCCTCAAGGCAAGTTGAGTCTGAGGTTCTGTGAAAAGATGAATGAAGGCATAATATTGCCATCACTAGTGATCACTTCAAACGCTTTCGTCATCACCTTTAGACTCCTCCAACTCCTTCCGAATTCTATGTACTCTTTTCAGATTGACACCAAAACAAACTGAAATGTTCATATTGGAGCTTCCGCTGCGAATGTCAAGCAATACAGCATGCCGTTTCCAAATTTTTGGCGGAGTGAATTGCATCATGGTGATCTTTTTCTAACAGCCGGTGCCCAACTGACTCTGCTATACTGGGCAGTCGACATAATAAAAAACATACAACACGCATACACAAAATTTTAAAAAATACAATGGCAAAATTTACTTGTCGCACACTTATATATATATACATATTATCCTATGTCTATGACACATTTTAAAATATGCACCTGACGATTGCATAACGTACGAAACTCCGAGTAATGCCATAGACGCAAGATAATATGTATATTTATGAATATTTATATAATACAGCTCTGTTCATACATTGAGCACTGTTTTATTAACACCTGAATAATAATACTATATATATGCACACCCTCCTTATATGCATATTTATTAATTTACGTCGCTCTCTCTCTCTCTGTATATATATATATATACATATATATATATATATATATATATATATATACTGTTTTTTTTTAATCGTATCACCCCGAGCAAGACGGTAATGCCACTGATGTGCAGGGGGCTACATAAGAGTAAAAAGATTAAGTAGAAGAGAGTGAAGAGGAAGACGAACCAGTTAGAAAGGAGCAAGAGCAGGATAGGAATACAGGTGTGATGAAAGTTTAACCAATGAAATTACTCCCAGCTCGCATTATGAAGAGGAGTATTTTTATTCCCTTGGTTTAACCAATGAAATAGCAATATTTCTGTTAACGTAATTTCTTTTCGTCTTCTGATTCAAGTAATTACATCACTTATTTCTCAAGTTAAATCTCAAGTAATTCTCATCATTTATTTCTCAAGTTAAATTCTTTCCCAGCGAATTCGGGATTTAAGGATTTGACCTTCTTTGGCCTCATCAAAATTTTCGACAATCGTCGAAATCATGTTTTGACTACCGTTATTTTTTTCACTTCCACTAGCCGTGAAGCTCAAGGCTTCCAAAGGTGTTTTTCCTAGTCACTTGTTTCCGCTTTGTCACATAATGGCTGCCAATATGATGACCCCGTCTGACCTATTGCTTTACACCTGCAAAATATATTTTCCTTTTATTCTCTTCTATTTTCAGTTAGTTTTTTAGATTTTAAAAATTTTGTAATAAATTTTTTTTCTCCACTCATATTGCGACTGTGTTTTCACAATTAAAAATGCCTTTAGTAATAATTTCTTTCGCTCCGTTGTACTAAAATAGTGTCATATTTTTCCACATGCAATATTATAGTATTGTATTTTTCACATGCAATTATTATAGTATTATATTTTTGTCACATACCAAAATAGTGTTATACCATGAACCGAACATGTAATCAACGATGAGGTTTTGGAGAAAATGGAAACAAAATGAAACTTTTACTCAACATCAGGGAGAGGCAGCTGAAATTTATTGGGAACGTAATGAGGAAGGATAATTGGAAAATCTGATACTCAAAGGACAGATTAAGGGAAAGAGGAACAGAGAAAAGTAGCGCATATCATACTTAATGAGCTTGAGTAAGTAGATGGTAGAACAGAGTTTGGTAGAAATTAAAATAAGACAAAACTTATTAAGAGCTACAAAGGACAAGAAATTCTGTAGAATCCTGATCGCCTATATCCTGAGGGGATACGGTACATGAAAGAACATTTTTATACATTATCTATAGCTTTGGTTGACAATTATTCTAAGAAGCGAAAAAATCCAAATACAAAAACGTGAAGAAGGCAACTCGAAGCTTTACGGTTATACTTCCCAGTGCGGTATGGCAATTAATAAACAATAAATAAAAGAGAATTGTCAGTCAGTCTGTTGAGTGCCATACGTGATACACACCTGGGCGATCATGTCACAAAAGAGACATGACTGACTGGGCAGTAAGTTGCCATTACTTTCTGCGGTAGACTGGTCGTCAACCAAGGTTATAGAACCTAATCCGTCCTGTTATTTAACCCATAGCTGGAGGGAAGAGACGGATTAATACCTTTTCCAAGGGTATTAAAGGGAATATACATTGAAATAAAAAAAGTCATTTCAATTAAACCTTTGAAAGTATCGTTACAATTAAACTTTTGAAAAGGGAAGCTTTTGATAAATTCAGCGTAATTTATGAGCTAAAAAACAAAACAAAATAAAACTGAAATGACAAACATTTTTCCCATCAAAATTATTAATTCCTGTTGAAGAGTGATGCGAAGAAAGAAAAATAAAGCGATACAAATCATAAATTTGTTTCTAATGGCGAAAGAAATGACTTGCCTGTGAACTTAAATCAATGAGACCCCACTAAGTTTATTTTTAAAAAGTGATGCTAACATCTCATTGATCGTGGGAACAGAAACTTTATTGTGTAGGTAAAGAGAGAATAACATTTACTGAATGGACAAACTCATACATGTTCACACGCTCACGCATAAAGCCATGAAACACGAACGCAGGTTGACGCATTTAGAATGACTAATATATTTTAAGAGGTTTTTATGCACTTGTTAAATACTGATGTCGCGACATGTATGCACGCACACACACACAGGCATACACACACACACGCACGCGCGCACACACACACAAACACACACACAAACACACACACATATATATATATAACCACACGCTCCCTCATACACTTCCCACAGATTACTTTAATTAACATAGATATGTAGTTTCTCACCTTAACAAAATTATAACTACTTCATAAAAAACTGTATATATATATATATATATATATATATATGCAGGTTTGATTGAAAATGACAGACAAGGTATTATCATTAAGATTTCATTTTTATATAATTTTTATGTGTTCTTATGATTTTTTCCTTTTCAGAACTCAAATTATATAAGAATTGCCCGAAGGTTTTGTTTTTTCGAGCACTTTCGTCTGTAAATTTAGCCATCATCAAGGATGAATTTTTTTTATTTGTAACTAAACATGTGTAAAGTTTATAATTATAGTCATGTGTATGTTATGCTACGGACACGGTACCGTGTTCATAACTGATATTATTAAGTGTAGGATTTCTCTTTTTTATTAGTAATGCCCCGATTATTTTTTTATCTTCTTTTGCATGTGGATGATGCTATTATGTGTGTATTGTCAACAAGTATGTCACAGATAGGTTCTGGTAGATCTCGGTGTTCGTTTAAATGAGGTCGGATGGAACAGTGTTCAGAAAGGTGCATTGTCAATCTTCTCGTCAATTTTGTGGTAGAGTAGCCAATGCAATTGTGTACAAATTTAGATTGTTGAGGAACAGAGTTCTTCAAAGGACATATAAATTCTTAAACGACACTGGTTCTCTGCAGTTTAAATTTTGCAGGTATATTATTATTGACGATCACATTGGAGAGAGAAAGAGAGAGAGAGAGAGAGAGAGGGAGAGAGAAAGAGAGAGAGGGGGAGAGAGAGTAGTTAGAATGTTCGCTGTGTCAGATTTTATATCATCGGAGACGATCCCAGAATGCAACATTTGTCCAAAATTCCTGTAAACCATACTGTATATCGACCATATCCTTGTGAATGAAATTGGACAGATGGAATTTTTCGGAGCCTGATAATGAATATGTAAGCGCGAAACCACAGGTCATTGTGACCTAGGGTTTAAGTATTTTTCAAATTACTGATTATAACAGATTATGCTTTCCCTCTCACTAACTGTAACTAGGTCAGAAATTGGCTAGCCGCTCTAGCAGACCGATGTGCTAAAAAAACGAGAGTAACTAACTATATAGCTCAATTAGGACTCATTTCTACATGCACAGAAACCTAGCAAATTCCACCCGTAACATACTTGTAGAAAAAAACAAGTATAATAGCTTCATCAACATGTAAAAAAAAATAGACTAAAAATAATGGAAGTACTACTAATAAAGAGCTAACATTCAATAACATCAAATATGAACACGGATAGAATATGCTGACCGTGTTACGCAAATAAAAAAAAATATATTCCCATCCCTTGAGAAACGTTTTTTTTTAATTTCGCAAATTTTTAAAATTTTCGCACACTTTTTTTTTAATTTCGCAAAATTTGTTTTTAGTTTCGCAATATTTTTTTTTAATTTCGCAATATTTTATTTTAATTTCGCATATGCGCGAAGTTTGGTGTTGATTTTTTGTCTGTGAAAAAAAAAATGAACCATGACACAATTCACTCTGCCAGAAATTTAGAAACGGCATGCTGATTGGCATTTGCACCGGAAGCTCCAATAAGAGCATTTCACAGTGGTTAGCTGTCAATCTGAAGATAATGCGAAGGATTCGGAAAGAGTTGGATGAATGTAATGGTGATTATGAAGGTACGGCAGTTCAGAATATTCACTCTAATCGTTCTGATAAGGAAAGAACTTCCGAATTTGTTGGTAAGGGCTTCAGGTTCAACACAGAGATCTACATCAAGAGCCTTCAAGAGGTAGTGTTTTCCTGGGTCAAGAGGATGCCTGTTGGGAGACACTATGTCTAGCAACAGGCCTCTGCACCATGCCACAAAAGCAAAAGAATCCAATCATGCCTGTCAGATAATTTTAATTTTTGCGATCACGTCATCTCTTACATCTGATCAAGGATTATGGTAGCATTCACCAGCTTAAACAAGGAAACCGTCCAGAAGGGTTGCAGGAGATTCCGAAGTTTTCTACAGGTTGTAGTTAGAGCCAAATGTAATTTTATTGAATAAATTTACTCTTTGGTATTATAAGATATTTTTGTATAATTTTGAGAAAAATGAAATGTCAGTATTTTCAGTTTTGCATATATTAGACGACAATTTATCCATCGCATCTGTATTTTGAAATGCAGTTTGACTTCTTTAAGAAATTGAAAGATATTTTATGGATTAACGTCATGAATGAATTCTTTTATGTTGATTGATGTATTCGTGGTCGTTTTACTTTACTATAAAGGTTTTGTCGGTAAATTCTTTTTTTAATGTGTGCTGGTATATATATATATTTTTTTTTTACTATGAAAATGTATTTTTATACTTTCATATAGTTTATTTATTTATCTTTTTTTTTTTTTGTAGGTTCACTATTTGTCCATAGCTGCGTCCCTAGCAGGTCCTACCAACCCTAACCTGGGAACAAAAGCAATTAATGTGTCAGTGCTATTTTCAATTTGCGTGACTTAGACGACAATTTATTTATCGCATCCTCTGTGTGTGTGTGTGTGTGTGTGTATAAACTTCATCGACATATATATATTGTCTCGTGTGTGTGCACGCACGTGCATCTGTGTGGGTGTGCGTCTGTGTGGGTGTGCGCCTGTATGTTTGTATGTGAACAAGTTATTAAGTTATTGATGTGTGATGTAAACTTGTTAACCCTTGTTTTTTTGGTTACGAACTAATAATAGTCATGTCAGTGATGGACGAGATGAAAAATAAAGGGAATAGGTAAGCAATGCGGCCATGTAAAGAAATAATAGACTCAGGGTATTCACAGAAAGAACACACGATTTTCAATAAAATAAGAGAGAGAAAAAAAAATAGGGACAAGATAACAAACTTAAAGAAAAGTTATTCGTATGAAATCCGAATAAGAAAAATAATTATCACTTGTAACGGAACTATTGTACAATTTTTAAAAACTGGACGTCGTAAGGTGAGATCTAATACTGTCTGTTCAAGTACTGTGTTATAGATCTGTCAGAAACTTAATAACAGTACATATATCACGCTATGTACGTAGATATAGGTGTTTCTGACCTCAACGATAACTGAACTCCTTAATATCCAGAGTTAGCAAGGAAAATTTAATTTATCCAACCAACCAACCGTGAACGAATATTCTTAAAACCTTTTTTTTTTTATTATTGTTAAGTTTATCCAATACAAGGACCAATAGACGCTCAAGGTAGAGGGACAGTGCTTGAGGTTGTTTTAAGGAAGGAGGTAGAAGAAAGTAAGAAGTACATACAAGGATAGATATTGGTTGATCATGGAATTAAAGAGATCACAATTATCGTTAAGAAAGTCACCTCTGGGGAGTTTTTCTATAATATAACTGTTCTGGGGAAGATGCAGTCTGAGTTGAAAAAAAAAAACAACAAAAAAAACAAAAACAAAAAAAAAACGATAGAAATGGGGTGGTTTCTCACCGTGAACATGACAGGGCGAGTCCGAGATGTGAATAGCTGAGCTTGTGGAAATAAGTAAAGTAACTCGTCCTAGCATCTGCCATAGTAACTTTTAATTTTGGGGATAGTAAACGCAATGAGGAAGGAGAACCTGGAGAATTTGATACTGACTGGCCAGATAGAAGGCAAGAGAGACAGAGGAAGGCAGTGGATAACATATTTGCAGGAGCTGATCAGGTGGATGACGGAACGGGGGTTGCCAGGAGTGACAGGAGCAAGCATACTGAGAACCACAAGGGATAGGGAGACGTGGAGAACCATGATCGCCTACGTCCTGAAGGGACAGGGCGCATAGAAGAAGAAGAAGAAGAAGAAGAAGAAGAAGAACTTTCGTTTTGGGGTTAGTAACTTTTCGTTTTGGGGAGAAATGCTACAGAATGGAAATAATTAATTACCCAAAAGGCCGTACCATCAACTTTTGAACTCTGTCATGTCTGGACAGTGAGGACTGGGCAGTACCCGCCAAGATATTCCGTTTTTTGGTTTGGTTATACCAATGACCTTTTTTTTTTTTTGTATGAGAGCACGTATTACTTCTTTTTTTTTCTTTTATTTCGTTAATATTTGTTTTTTTTTTAGTAATGAAAAAATAGGGCGAAAGGCGTAGTCCTGTGAAGTGGGCGGGATAAAACTTGATGCATGTTCACGTGATTTAATAGTTAACTTAGCTTTTTTGCTAGCTGATCATGCACCTTCATCAACTGATTTCCGACAATATGGCAAGATGCATATGAATGCAAATATGCACCCGAGTTCGAATTCCAGTTGAATTCCTTGCATTCACTTACGCACAAATACCCTTGGGAAAGGTATTAATCCGTCTCTTTCCTCCAGTTATGGGTTAAACAATAGGACAGATTGGATTCTATAGCCTTTGCTGGCAACCAGTCTACCACAGAAAGCAATGGCAACCTACTGCGAGATAATCTTCTGCCCAGTCAGTCATGTCACTTTCGAGACATGATCGTCCAAAGCGTGTATCACGTATGGCACCTGACTGACACACACACACACACACACATATATATATGTGTGTGTGTATGTGTGTGTGTGTGTGTATATATATATATATATATATATATATATATATATATATATATATAATTTCAAAAATTTTAATGCAATGTCAGTCGTTATCTACTGTCTTCCTTATTGCTCTTCTATTTTTTCGCTTCCAAGTAATATTTCTGTTTTCTAGGTAGTTTATAATCTTATGTCTTAGTGGTTCTATTGTCTTGCTTGTGATGAACTAGATGTAATATATATATATATATATATATATATATATATATATATATATATATATATAAAGGAAAACTCAACACATCATTTAGATTGGTTACAAATTATAATTCATTTCTATGAGCTAAATTAGCTCATTTCATCAGACCACAATATATTCGTTCCATTCGCCACAAATATTTTCCCGGAATAAACATTTCTTTAAAATGAAATGGAAAATAAGTAACATGATTTAAAACAGAGACCTTAGCGTTATCTCAGTTGACCGGTCGAAAAGAGATCATCATTCTTGGATAGTCACCATAAACTCATTACACGCCGACTCACAAGCACATGGATACGTATTTAACAATTAATATTTTATATTAAGTAGGTCTTGTTGGATATATATATATATATATATATATATATATATATATATATATATGTCCATAGTGCACTGCAGGGGAAGGTAGATTTTATTAATAGTAGCCACTTACGGCTTTACGTAATGTTTTTTGGTGCCGAGTTGAACGCTTTCGGCTTGGCTAACAAATTGAATGCTCTCAGTTTCTGGCGGTTGTTTACATTCTGTAAATAACACGCTATGAAATCGACTTTTCTCTGCCGTGCACCGATAGCTTAGGGGCTATGGTCTCCGGCGGGTGACAAATTAGTCGAGTTTCAATCAGGGTTTGAAGTATACGGTTTATGAGTTTGAAGTATACGGTTTATGAGATTTGTAAATGAATAATTATATATATATATATATATATATGTGTGTGTGTGTGTGTGTGTGTGTGTGTGTGTGTGTGTGCTATTTGCCTAACGAAGTTTGATTAGTGTATTTTTTGTAAAGCATATGAAATAGTAGTGGCCGTAAAGAGACAAATATTTGTTTTGAGCTACACAGAAGAGGACATCGTTAAGAGCCATAATCAGAGAACCTCCACTCAATTGCCGAAAAAACAGTATAGCATGATGTTAAAAGGGCTCAAACTTAATAAAAACAAAGTTTTATCATCAAAATGTTTATGCTATTATTAAAAGGAAAGGTCAAATTTTGTTGTCATTATTTTTTAAAAATTTTAACCCTAACACATTCAAAAGTTTAATAAAAATATTTTTTTTTTGTTTATTCGTCAGCGATTCAGCCTATGTTTACGTAATGTGACTATTAAGCAAAACATATTACGCAAGTCGTTTTTTGGCATTGAAAGTTACATTAATTTGAAAATGCTTGCAAAAAGCAACTGTCTGAATTTAATGAAACTTTCAGGACTTATTGACAAACTAGCAGTATAGCCCGGTGTTGCTGGAAATAATGAAATGAAAGCTTTAAAATTAATCCATGGTCCTGGAACTCAGACTCTTTTGACGTTGGCACGAAAGACTAAAAAGCAATAGTTGTTTCCAGTTAAAGCGAAACCGAAGACTGAAAGAAAATTGAATGGATGTAAGTCAAATTTTGATTTCCTGGTATCGATATCAAAAAAGTTTTTTTCGTCGTAAACTGAATTTTCAAGGCTAAATAAGTCCTCTGAGTAAATGCTATCATGGCGGAGACTAAGAACTACAATTATACCTACTTAGAGCCAAACCCAAAGCAAAAACTAAAATAAAAGGACTGAAAAAAATACAGATATACAGGCAGATAAACACACACAAAAACATCTTGCCTTATATATATATATATATATATATATATATATATATATATATATATATATTATTGATGTTCTGCACTATTGTAAGAACTGCAACCTTGAAACTTCTGAATATAGTTTCTTATGTCTTTGTCTATGAGTGTATCAAATTTGATTAAAATCGAACCACTCCTTCTATAACCTGATTTTTTCGATTATCGATTTTCGATATTTATCGGGGGTACCTGGACCCAAAACCTAGCTAAGAACACTCGCAGACGCTTATAGTACAATTGTGTAAATTTTCAAGATAATCGGTTCAGCCGTTTCGGAGTCAATAGGTAACGGAAACACACGCACAGACACACACAGACAGAGACAAAGTTCCATTTATAAATAAGTTTAGATGAATGAAATTATTTATGCAATTATTATTTTTAGAAAATCTTGGTAAAAATATTTTTCACATGTTACCTCCCACTTCAATTAATTGCATAAAACTTCTAGAAATACATTATCTATACCAATTTTTTATTTATTAGTTAAATACCGAACTCGCTGGGGAATGTAAATCATGTAATTTGTTTTAATTACCAGACCATTTTCTCGAAAACATGTTCCCAATATTATAATCAAAAATGCATTAAACCTACACCATTTCATTTAGATAAACTTTTAATTGATTTTATTAATAATATAATTTTAGGATGTCATATTCTGGAAAAGAGAAAAATTCGATGAATAATGCATTTTTATAAGAATTGTTTTCGTTTTTCTCTTTGCTAATTAAAGTTTCAAACATCTTTTTAAATTTCTTCCAGTTACTCAGTGTCTTTGGTTATTAAGTCATTAAAAATAGATTTTATTTACAAATTGAAAATTCATAAGCTCAATACAAATCATTTCAAATTAAGATTTTAAAAATAATTTCTAATTTTTTTTTATTATATTAAATTGCACATTTTCTTTTACTATGGAAACTTATAAGAGGCTTATCATTAAAAATTCACATGTTTTAAGAGTTGTTTTTCTTACGAAATATTAGACTGAGTTATGTCAACTTTTGGTCACCATACTTCCAGATTTATTGATAGGTGCCGTCATCGCCAAGTTGATAGGTCAATGAGTCAAACCTTTGTGATTAAGAAATACTTTTATTCTAAATTTCATGCCATAAACAAGTAATATTTGTTTGAAATCAGATTAATTTAACTTTAAATTTTTTCTAAAAATAACGAGTGAGAGATGTATATTTTATTTTTGCAGTATTTTTAAAACCGAGAAATAAGTTTTGTTTATAAATGTGTCGATTGCGCAAAAAAAAAAAAATGTCCGAAAATTTAAAATTTAAAAATAAATCTCAAAAATTTAAATTCCAATGAATATAATTAAAGTTTGAAATACACCCGAATATTTTGCTTAATGATTGATTTGTTTTCTATGGCTTATCAATCTTTTGGAGGTTATGTAGGTACAGAAAATATTTCTAGACTTGTTTTCTTTCTTTCTTTTTTTTTTTTTTTTAGATAATAATTGTTTAGAAATAGAAGTTTTACTAACTAGCACATTTCGAACCGAACCCTTTATTTCGGTCACTGGAGTATATCATTCTCATTCCATGTGTGATGCCACTTCTGGTAGCCATATAGTTATCTCCCTTTTAACTTAAATCTCTAAGGACACATGGTCCAGGGGATATAGACTTCAGTTAGTTCCAGTGACTTAACCTAAAGAGTTGTCAGTTCAATACCAGGCTACAGCTGTGGTGAACAAATAACTTACAGAGTTGAGTTAAAAGGGGGATAACTACATGGCTACTAGAAGTGTCATCGTACATGGAATGAGAATGATATACACCAGTAGTCGAAATAAAGGGTTTGATTCGAAATTCCTACCATCTGAAGAAGACCGGGACATACAACAGTTAAACGTCGTAAACATGGCAGTAAAGATGAGAACAATAGTCCGAATAATATAAATAACGTTTAATTTGACTTAACTTAATCTTATTCATGAATTTCATTTATATTTTTTCATAAATTTAATTTATAATTCTTCATAAATTTCATTTATAATTCTTTCATTCATAAATTTCGGCTTATCCTACATTTTCTCGTGTAGTGCGTAAATTTTCATTCATTTGTTTCCATCTTTCTTTTATTAATTTTGAAATTTCTTTTTCATTGTTCCATATATGGATTCTTTATTTCAGTCCCTTTTTTTCGTTACTCTTCCTTTCATTTACGTATTCTTAATTTTCTCTTCATTTATTTTTCATCACACGTGTCGCATTTAGATTAAGCGATATCAAATATACTCTATCTCATTCGTTGCCTCCTTCAAGATATTCGAACAACTGTCCTTTCATTCACCTTTGATATCTTTATGTTAATCGATATTCTCTCTTTCTCTCCCTCTCCCTCTCTGCCACTCTCTCCTTTTCTTTCTGTACGTATGTTTGTACATGTCTTTTTTTTTCGGTATGTGTGCATGCGTGAAAGAGAAACTGGATGTGTGTTACTGATTGGAGGGAAGCTTTTCTTTCAAATAATCTACCCAAATGAATAGCCATTAATTCAATTGTTTATCTTCATTTCTATACAAAGGGATAAAGTTTCTTGCGTAAAATGTTTGGGTTGGAACTAATTATACACTTGAAAAAAATAGGAAAAAAGTTGAAGAAAATGAGACGCGACCACACCGCAAAGTGCGCCTTTTAAGCTGAATTTTATAAAATAAATGAATAAATAAATAAATTTACCAATATTATCCAAAGAGGAAAAAAATCTTTTGAAATTAAATAGGTCTAAGGGTAAGGAGGAAGCAGAATAAGAAAGAAAGGAAAAAGATAAAACAGAAAAAAAAAAAAGAGAGAGGGTAAGAAAGGGGGAAGATTAAGGAGAGTGAGGAAGAAATAATGAATGTGAGAGAAAAAAGAAAGAGATAAAGAACAAATAAGAAAAACAGAAAAACGAATAATAGGAGAGAAAGAAAAATAAATAAATACAATAAAAGAAAGTGCGAGATAGTTGGGGGGTTAGATATATAAACAACCAGACAGAAAGATGAGCATTTGTGATCAAAGCTCTCTAGTTAACCGAACCTTTTGTACTGATCTTTAAAGTGCACGCCACCGAAGATTTCTGTAAGTATCCACTTACTTATATCGGATAGAACGTAGCAACGAAAAGAAAATAAAAGCTGTATAGCTTGAGAGGTGTGAAGAATAATGAACTGAGTGATGTGATAAAGAGCGGGAAAATGAGATAAAGATAAAAAAAACAACAACAAACAAAAATTGATAATAATAATAATAATAATAATACAGAAGGAGAAAACTTGTCTATTAATTGATATGGCTTGTCCAGCGGATTGTAACATAGCAACCAAGGAATTCGAAGAACTGTCAAAATATAAAGACCTGGAAATTGAAATAGAAAAAATGTGGAAATTGAAAACAAGAGTTGTGCCAGTGATAGTAGGTGCACTTGGAATGCTAAAAAATGGAACAAAACAACACATTGAAAGAATCCCTTGAAACCCCAGCTTAAGAGATATACAAAAAATTGTCTTATTAAGTACAGCCCACACACTAAGAAAAACTTTGTCTATGTAACGCTAGGGATGATAGGGAAGATATAAAAAACATGAAATGGAGCCATAACAACACGCCACGACCTGCCTTAGGTCTTCCCGCAGACTTGGTTGGTAGTGAGACCAAAGCAGAAATCGAAATATGATGAAAAATGATATAATAATAAAAATATGTCAGATAAACAATTTAATTTTAGTAGCTTTCCCAGGAGAGTAATATTATTCACGAGAATTATTGAAACCCCACCAAATCATTAATTCAGAAATAAGCAATATTTTATATAATAGTTTAACCATACAGACAATAACATGACGCATTATGATTCTGATTGTTCCTGCGTTCCATACTTGTTATATACGTTAAGCTCTTAACAATTATGATGAAGAAAATTTAATATGCCCTGGATACAATATTTATTTATTTATTCACTTCATTACATTTTTTTAATATATTAAGTTTCATCAGCATTCTTTCGTGTATTGTGAATAACTTCATTTGACTAAATAAATTGTTGCATTTTGTTTCAAATACTTGCGGAGGTGAGGTACGGTCTTCTCGTTTGCACAAATTAATTATATTCCTCAAGTGAAATACTTTATGCTAATTATACTTGATTAAGTTAACTTGCCGAAACAAATTAAGGCGACATTTTTTCACTGGTAAATTGAAGGAAAATAACATAATATAGTTAAGCTGCAAATGGTCAGGCAGTGTATATGCAAGGCAAAGAATTCGAACGAGATATTGCCGAATAAATGATGTATGACAAAGAATATTTTAAAATTGAGACGAAATAGGACAGAGAAGATAAAAATAAAGAACATGATAGGCAGTAGATTATTTACACTGTCTGGACTGTTGTTCTCATACTTATTGTCATGTTTACGACGTTTCGGCCGTTGTACGCTCCGACCGTCTTCAGGTGCTAGTAATTTTGAACCAAACTCTTAATACGGAGTGCTAGAGAAAATCATTAGCTTCAAAGATAGCAGTATGAGCTCTGGTAAAAAAAAAATTGTTATTGTGACATTAGGCTTATAAGTCCTAGAAATTCATATACTGATGTCCTCAAGGGCACATAGCCCAGTGGATATAGGGGTTGATTAATTCCAGTAACTTGATCCAACGTGTTTTGAGTTCAGTGAACAAATAACTTAGAGAGCTGCGTTGAAGGGAGATAATCTACATGGCATCCGGAAGTGGTATCGCATATGGAATGAGAATTACCCCATTGCTCGAAAACGTAAACATAGAAAATTACCGCATTGATCGAAAACATAGAAATAAAGAAGACAACAGTCCGAACAGTGTAAATAATGTTAATACAACCTATTAACAAGTATAGTATAGACAAATAGTGATAGGCATTATATGACTGTATTGGCATTTTACATCCTCACCCTTATCTAAAGACTATATGTCATCTGTATAATTTCTATGGGTTCAGCTAATTTAAATAATTTTGAAATTGCATTGTTCTTATGAACTTGATTATCCTCACTGATCATACTGTCGGCTGCTGATTCGGCTACGCTGGTCACAGAGCTTTTCTACTTTATCCTTTAAATGTCACTATACCACTGGGCAGGTTATTGCGCCTCAGCACGCTTTAAATTTCACAGTTGTTGTTCTTCTAGACTGGTTGCTAGCCAAGGCTATATAACTAAGTCTGTGCTACTATTTGTTGTGGAGCAGTTTTCGCACTGAAGCATATAATCGGGCTATGTCGGTTGCTAATCGACTTAACGTACCCAAAATGTTAGGAACTTGGTTTATCTTCCACTGTAAGCTGATTCCTTAGTATTCGGCTAACTGCCGACTAATATCAACTGCCTTAGTCCAACTATGTCCAAACTGGAACTAATTGTTCTACTGAACTCCAATAGAACTCTAAAGAACTCTCTAGAACTTCTAAGAACTCCTTAGAACTTCCCAATAACTTCTCGAGTTAACTTCCTGTTAACTCTTATTAATATAGGAGGGAGAGTCCATTATCTGAGGAATAGGTGCGTTTCACCATAACACTATTTAATACATAGCTTGGCAAGGATGAGAAATGGGTTTATACCTTTCTCAGGATTATTTGTGCAAAATTAAATCCAACGACATAGTTTCAACTGTTTTTATAAAATATAAAAACATAATGCTGATCTAGATTTTCTTGTTTATGTTCACTCAATATTTCTTGTATGCTAAACTAAAAGACATTCCAAATACTGTTGCATATGACACAATGGGATATGTCCGTGATTCGAAAGCATATGAAGCAAAGTGAATCCTACACGAGTTTATCTGGGCCGAGTTTAAAGTCTAAAATAAGGAACTTCAAGGGGTTATTATGTAGGTCGGTTGGAAATAAAATAAATAAAGGATTTAGGGATCAATTGCCACTTAGCCGGAATTTAGAATGTCCGAGTCGCAGGCTTACGTAAGCAGAGTCAGATATAGAAATGATAGTTTCAGGCTGTCTATTAGGGAGTTGTAGGTCGAGCGTGGAGGTGAGTAGAATAGGGGAGGGGTGTAATAGGAGAGAGTTTTCGCTGGCCGAAGTGCAGATTTAGTCTGTTAGTTTGTCGGTACAGTA
Source organism: Ascarosepion bandense (assembly GCA_037127315.1). Classification (NCBI taxonomy): domain Eukaryota; kingdom Metazoa; phylum Mollusca; class Cephalopoda; order Sepiida; family Sepiidae; genus Ascarosepion; species Ascarosepion bandense. Next base: position 3,243,929 of record JBBBDQ010000408.1, read on the forward strand.
TATGTCCCAAGTGTTATCTACACCTAATGAATCCCTGAATAAATAACGAAATATATTGGAAGCATGAACTGCGTTTTCATTTCTCGTCGAGACATTATTTCATCTTTTATTCACTTGTGAAAGTTCTGGTGCAGTGGATATCGACTCGGAACGACAAATCGGGGAGCCAGGTTTGAATTCTAATTGAATTTGTTGCATTCACTTACGCGCAAATACGCTTGGGAAAGGTATTAATCCGCCTTTTCCCTTCAGTTATGGGTTAAATAATAGGACAGATTGGGTTCTTTCGCCTTGGCTAGCAACCAGTCTACCGCAGAAAGCAATGGCTGCGGGATAATCTGCCCAGACAGTCATGTCTCTTTCGAGACATGATCGCCCAACGCGTGTATCACGTATGGCAATTAACTGACTGAAAGTCCACCTGACAGTTTCCTTCATTTTATGCTCACTGACGCAAACTGGAATCAAACTGGGGATTTTTTACAGTCGGTGAGAGATTGAAGGAGGGCTATGATATATGATATATGATTAATAAAAAAAGAATAAATAAATATCTGTCTATATTTCTGAGATGAAGCATTGTAAATATTTACACTATTTATATTGTTCTAACTGTTGTCCTCATCTTTGTTGTCATATTCATGACCTTAATATGGAAAATAACTGAAACTGTGATATCTGGAAAAAGCATGACACGTAAAACTAGAACAATCTATCCCGGTGGATGAAATAAATTTCAGTCACATGAAGAAGGCCAAAATTTCATGATGACAACAAAGATGAGGACAACAGTCCAAACAATGCAAATAAATTAATAAAGAAAGAAAATGGACAAAGGAAATTCGGTACTGCAGTCTTAATTCCGCTGGGAGTAATAACTCTAAGTCTAATAAAGAACTGTTTGGTCTGTTCACAAATTATTGATTCACTTCTACCATCATTTTTGAGTTCCATGTTGTGGTGCATTGGATATCGGCTGGGAACGAGAAATCGGGGAGCCGAGTTCGAATTCCAACTGAATTCATTGCATTCATTTACGCGCAAATACCCTTGGGAAAGGTATTAATCCGTCTATTCCTTCCAGTTATGGGTTAAATAACAGGGCAGATTGGGTTCTATAGCCTTGGTTGGCAACCAGTCTACTGCAGAAAGCAATGGCAACCTACTGCGGGATAATCTTCTGCCCAGTCAGTCATGTCTCGAAAGAGACATGATCGCCCAAGCGTGTATCACGTATGGCACTTAACTGACTGACTAAATTGCTAATACTTGTTCAACTTTCATATTGAGTAATTATTTCCTTTTTAATGTTTACAGTAATTGATTCTCTCACTCATGTCTCTATACCCACGGTTATGGTTTTAGTTTTAAAAAATATGAAATATATTATTTTCGATAAGAAATATGAAAATATGCGAGCTTTGTTCACACACTAAATTAGTACAATATGTGGACTGCATGGGCGTAGAGGACATTCCCAGGCTCGCGATTAGCTGTTCAAATTTTCAAACTCGTCAGGAGTATCTAATTTTTCTTCAGGAAAACCTTTTTGCAATTCAATTTCTTCGCTCAGCAAAATTGCTCATCTATAAGTACTCTACAGTAACGTGTAGTAACGTTGGGAAAACTGAAGAAGACGATATGGATATTCGTAGCTTCATCAAAGTATTTCCTTGCCAATAACTGTTACGCCACCCGCACATCACTCTAATTGATAATGAGTAAATTAAGTCTAGCATGAATAAAAAAAATATCATTAACCCTAACCGTTACTCTGGTGCTATTAAAACTAATTGGTAAGAATGTAATGAGTTTGCATAAAATAGATTCTTCGTATTTGTGGCCTTGTTTTTTTTTGTTTTGTTTTTGTTTTTTAATCATCTCACCCCAAGCAAGGCATTCCACTGCCACTATTGCGCATGGGGCTACATAGGGGAAGGTATAGAGAAGGAGTGGTTAGACATAGGGAATGTCAGGAGGAAGGTGACAGATGAGTAAGGATAGCGAGGATGAGGGTTGGGCAAATGGGAAGAGTGCTTGATAGAATGGGAGCAGGTTAGTGTGCTAGGAGGTGTGTATTGACCTTAAATTTAAACTCCTGGAGATTGTAGCCTTCGGGGAAGCAATCGTTTGGAAGAGAATTCCACAGTCGGGAAGTGCGAGGAAAGAAACTGTTGAAGTAGAAGTTACAAAGTTGTAACAGATTAAAATAAGTTGTTACATTGGCAATTAGGTCTCATCATTTTACTGTTGAAATAGCTTGGTTTAACTGTAAGTTCTATTCTAACAATTTCTCTTACCTGTCTTACGTCTTCTTTCATTTCTGTCAATAATTATTTTCAAAAATGTGAATGCAATATCAATCACCATATTCTGTCTTCCTGAGTCCTGTTCTTTTATTGTAGTTCCTCCTCACTAACATTTTCTCGCTTTCTTTCACTCTCAGAAGTCCCTTGCACCTTAGTGGCATTATCACTTTGGAGTAAAATTATTTTTAAAAAATACAAGCGAACTAGTTTTCTTGATGTGGTTTCCTTTGTTTTCTTTTTTTTTTTGGGGGGGGGACTCTTTCTTGCCGTTTGATGTTCTAATTATCAGTTCCCTTATTCAGTTAATTCCTATTGTTGGGTAAGGAACTAGATGAAAAAAAAAAAAGAAATAAACATAATAATCTGTGTACTAATTTTTTTAGTTTCTATATTTATGGTAACGTTTTTCAGTCGCGAAGTAATGAACTTTTTTCTCTCTTTGCCTTCTGCATATGAAAATATTTTGAAAAGGTATTTTTGAAATCATATTAGTCGACCTCTAATTGCCATTAATATATTTTTAAAAAAATTCTACATATCGAAAAAAGACGGTTGCAAAAATATTATGACGATGACACTTTTGCTGAATTTATATTCGCGAAGAAGAAAAGGTCAAGATGAAGCTTAACTGGAAAGATATAAAATATATTTAAACTTTTTCTTGTCATTAATAAAAAGTGTGTACTCGGAAATCTTTCTCTTTCTTTATAAGCAGGATACAACAATATATATAAAAAAAAACTAACGTTTAATCAGGTGTTAATAGTAAGCGTTTATATCAGATGTTAAAAGAGGGCGTTTACATAAGATGTTACAAGGGAGCGTCTATATCAAGTATTAAAAGGGAGAGTCTATATCAGCTGTTAAAAGGGGGCGTCTATAACATATTCTACAAGGGGGCTTCTACGTCAGATGTTAAAAGGGAGCGTCTGCATCAGGTGTTAAAAGATATTGTCTATATCAGATGTTAAAGGGGGCGTCTATATCAGATGTTACAAAGAAGTGTCGATATCAGATGTTAAAGGGGCGTCTATATCAGATGTTAAAAGGGAGCGTGTATACCCGATGCTAAAAGGAGGCGTCTCTGACAGATATTAAAATGGGGTGTCTATATCAGATTTTAAAGAATGGTGTCAATATCAGATGTTACAAGAGAGTGTCTCTATCAGATGTTACAAGGAAGGATTCTATGTAAGCTGTTAAAAGGTAGCGTGCACATCAAGTGTTAAAAGGGGCCAATTCTGATACTAAACATCGGGAGGGTCAGAATTCTGATATTAAATTTTAAAGATTCCTGATTTAATATTTTTATCGGTTCCTTTTATAAAAGAAATAGTTCAGATCTGATCTATTATTCTATTACAAACATTTTTTTGTTTAGATTTTAAATATATCCTTTATCCACTTGTATTTATTTTTTGGAATAAAATATATAGACACGTTTTGCATATTTTTATTCTTCTATGTCCATTCAGGACATTGTCGATTATGGTTCTCTACAACTACCCGTTCTTTGTAGCTCTTAGTAAAATTTGTATTTTTCTATCTCTCCTAAATCTTGTTCTGCATTCTTTTTAAACAAGCTCAATTTTTCCAACCATTCTTTCCTCATTATGTGCCCTCGAAATTTCATCTCTCTGACTTTCCATAAAAAATGGCATGATCTATTAACTATGGCAGAATGTGATATATCTCTTTCCGAGATCATGTATAGGTGTCCTTTTTTATTCTTAGCAGCTTCAGTCAGTTAAATGGTATACGTGATACACGATTGGGTGATCATATCTCGAAAGAGACATGACTGACCCTGCAGAAGATTTTCCCGCAGTAGGTTGCCATTACTTTCTGCGTTAGACAGGTTGTCAACCAAGGCTACAGAACTCAATTTGTCCTGCTATTTAACTCATAGTTGAAGAGAGAAGAGATGGATTCATACATTTGCTAATGGTATTTGTGTGTAAGTGAATGCAACGAATTCAACTGGAATTCGAAATCGGCTCTCTTATTTCTTGTTTCGAGCTGATATGTATTGCACCACAACGTGAAATTTCATTATTTATTTCGAAAGCTTATTCAAAGTAATTAAAAAGTAATGAATTCAGACAAATGATACGACCAAACACAACAGCATTAGCTTAGATTGAGGTCTTGAGAATGAATTTAGTCTTCTATTTATTTCTCACTACCAGACAAAAGTGAGGGAATTGAAGCCACCCATTACCTTCCTGTAGTGCCGTGGAAGCTTTATAGAGAAGAATACGTGATGTAGGAATTATAAAAACGACAAAAGAGTGAAATAAAATATTATCGAGCGCATTCTATTTCATTGCCACCTACTCATCTTGATGTCTCTGTTTCTCTACTTGTTTTTTGCCTCTCTGGGTCTTTCAAGCTGGTATCGACTTACAACAGAAAAAGAAAAAAATCTAAACAGGGTATATCGGCCAAACTCTATCCATAAAAGAAAATAAATAAAAATGACGGAGACGTTTGTGCGTTTTTCGCCAAGAAAGAATATACAGTGATGTCTGTAAGCAAGAACATTCAAAAACATATTCATTACAGCTGTTATTTATATGTGAGTATCTTCGTTTGGTGTCAAAGGCATAAAAATGAAGAGTCGTGAATGCCATCGCGGTTCGCCTTACTTTCGTATCTCGGCTCGCCCTTACATTCTCGCTTTTCTTTTCTTTTTTTTTTTACAAGCACCACCACCACCACCACCACTTCCCCCAATAAAGCAGAACATTTTTATTATTTTATGATTAAATTTCTTCAAATTTGAAATTTGTGACAGACATTGGCCGGTGGTGGCCTGACGGAACCGTCTCTCGGCGGAACTGTATTTTTGCTTTTTATCAACAGCGAAAGTGACTGAAGCCGATATGCCAGTTCAGGATTAATAAAATTGCAGATACTTCTTTGGATGTTATCAAGAATATCTAAATATATGACAGAAGCACCAGATACGCTGTGACAGCAATATTCAATGCAGTCGATTTATAAACTACAAGTGTGTATTGAACACAAGCAAACCCTCCATCCCTCCTCTCTTCAATCAATTTGATGTATTGACAGATAAAGCAGAATACTTTGCTCAGAAGTTCTCTTCCAATTTCACTCTCGACTCAACTGCAGTATCTCTTCCCGATCAATCTCCTAGAAAGCAGGCTTTACTGAGTGATGTGCGCATAACTCAGTTTTGGGTTTCTTAACTACATCCGCACGGTGCATATGGATTTACGGTATCTCTGCAGTCATCCTAAAGAAGTGTGCTCATGAACCAGCTACTATTCCCTCCAAACTATTTTTCTTGTCTTCCAGTTTGTTGAAAGTCCTCCTTTGTTGTTCCACCAGGGAATTCTCTCATCCTCAAAATATCGTTCTAATTGTCTCTTAACTCATTTTTAGTAAAGTACAGGGTGCGATGGATAAATTGTTAGCTGAATTACACATAAATGAAAATAAGACTGATATCCCATTTTAACAGGTATATTGACTAAAATGGCATAAAAGTTCTTGAATTACGAAAGAGTATGTTTATTCAATAAAATAGTCATAGGCTCCAAATACAGATGGGGATGTAGATGATGTGATCGTATAAATTGTTTGACAGCAATGACTAGGTTCTTCTGTTTGTATGGCATGATGCAGAGACATGTTGCCAGACATAGGATCTTCTAGCAACCATCCTCTTGACACAGAGCAGCATCTCAGGGCATATGGTGAGGGGCTCTGTGTTTAGTCTGAGACTATCACCAACAAATTCGGAAGTTCTTTTCTTATCAGAACAATCAGAGTGAGTTTTCCGAGCTGTCTTACTTTCTGTTCTCAGGAATAACTTTGAGAATTTAACCCTACCTAACCTCATCAAGGAAATCCTGAAATTTTGTTATGGCTACGGTCATTTTTAACTTCCACTGGCTCAAAACAATTAGCTTCGAATACGAAAAAAGAAGAAAACTATATTTTTCTCTTTTTTTCCAATTATCAGCCAATTTCTCTATTCCCCGGATTTTGCAAGTACATAATAGTATTAAAAATAACTTTTTTTTTAAAGTAAGCTCACATCGCGGATTACAATAAAGCACAACTAACAATACCAATTTCTCTCACTCCGTCGTATAAAGCAAAATAAATAAATAAATAAATAAATAAATAAATATATCCACGTGGAAATAGGGTTGTGATAAGCGTTTTCCCTGTTGCCTCAACTAAATAAATTCGGGTATGCTACTAGATTGGCAATTTTAAATCCAACGTCAATCGTCATCTTCCTCTTTCCTGAATCCTGGACTTTTATTGCCCATTCCTCCTTCTCCTCTCTAAATATTTCTCATTCTCTTTTAAGTCTTGTAATCATGTACTTCCTAGTAATATTAACGCCTTGCTTGGGATGGAAGGATTAAAAGATAAAAAGACAAACTCTGGCGAGAAAAATTGTCTAGCACAACACAGTGAACAAACTTTCTTTACAGAAGATCTAGCAGTTGATTTAATACATTTTTTCTAGTAGCGGAAAAAATGGAAAATGTTACCCCGAGAAAGTGTAATGGGTCACTGTCCTGGAGGTTAGCATCAACCATGCTGATGGAAGGCAAAAGAGGTTCTCTCAAACGATTAAAAGAGAGCAGTTTTGGTTTGGAATTGTTCAAACTAACAATCCATTTTTGCCCCAGACTTAATAATATATTGTAGGTTTTTTGGAGATCGACTGCCAATTTGACCATATCGAACTGATCAAATTTACCGTTAAAACAGGAGTAAATAATTCTGTCATCATCATAGTTATCGAAATGAGAGTTGATGACATCTGGAAGGTTGTTGATGAAAATTAGGAAAACGGAGGTCCAAGGATAGAGTCGCGGGGAGCGCCCGCAGTAATACAAAAAGATTTAGAAGAGTAGCCGTTCAATCAGATCCCATTCGGCAATTTGATAAAAAAATTTGAATCAGATTAAAAATTCGTACACAAACAGTATAACCTTTCAACTTGTAAAAAAGACCAGTACGCCAAACCTCGAGATATTCAAAGCAACAGCACGAGCCTCTTCATTCTTATCCAAAACTTAACAGATTCTTTCAACAAGAACCATTAACATACCAGCAACTGACCTAAAAAAGCGGCTAACCTAAAAAGTTATATTGCTTAAGGAAAGAAAACTCTGCAAGGTGAGATGCTTAACCAATTCGAAGGTTAGACATACTTTGCTCCCTCAAAAAATAAAAAAAATAAAAAATAAATAAAAAGACTGATAGTGAGAAGGTTCAGAGGATTTGCTTCAGTTCTTAGAAATAGGAACTACATAAGAGAATTTTCAACAATCAGGAAAGCAAGAAGCAACAAGACAGTTATTATAGAGCTTGGGGAGGACATGGGGCAGTTCAGAAGTACATTTCTTAATGATGATTGCAAGAATGCCATCAAGTCCAATAGCTTTTGTGGGGATCAAGTTTGGAGATGTTAGCGGAAACCATAGACAGAGTTATATGCATATAGACAGCTTAAATTCTAAGTGGAAAGTCGGGGAAAGATATTATAGATAAGTCAAGAGTAGAACTGGAAACGAATTCATGAGCAAAACGTTTTGCTTTATCAGCAGAAGATGGTAACACCACAAATTGAGTGAAGAGAAGAGGGACTAATTCATATTTAACACACTATTACAGAACCACCAGCAGTCATATAAACCAAACATGTTAAAGTTTATACGGTGCCTCGTTATACCAGCGAACAAATTATTAGCCTTTCTGTGGACACTTTTACAATTATTACGAGTGGACCCGAAGAAGCTTCTGTTGTATTTGGAACTATCATGCTAGTAAAAACGAAAAATATTTTCTTCGTGTAGGCTATAGCGGCTGAACAGGTGGGTGTGAACCAAGAAGATGATTGTGGTTACACCTGGTATTTCTGAGAATGTACAAAAGCATCGATGGTGGCTTTTACTGAAAAAGAAACCTCAGTAATACAATCTTCAATAGGAAAGTTTAAAAAGTTCCGAAACGTTTTGAATATGACAATAAAGATGAGGATAACAGACCGAACAATGTAAACGTATAAATAGTTACAATACCTGATGTCAGAAATATAAACAAAATTTTTTATATCTATAAATTCCAAGCTTCATTATTTTGTCCTCATTGTTCCCAATTTCGTTTGCATTTACGTCGGTGTTTGTTCTATCTTTGAATTAAATTTAAAACATTTTTAAAGTTGCTGGTAACAAGTCTATAAAAATAAAGGTCTGAAATATAAACCACGAGAGGAAGAAGTAAACACCCCATTTTTTATGTTGTTTTCTGTATCGAAATAGCAACATATAGACGAACGTTATCATGCACAAAAATAACAGAAAGAGAAAGGTCACTTCCGTTCCGATGCGTCACACAAACAAGCCAATTATCGACGAGCTATATTCCTTAGTTCCACCAGTTCAGACTTTTGCAACTAAGACTCTCATAATTTCATTCGTATTCCATGGGTATGATCGTCCTGTTTATGACGTTAAACTACATCCGGCAGCAAGGTCTCTGATCTGTATTGAGGAGCGTAGAACCACCTCTTAACAGCTAGTGTTTTTATGTTCAGCCTGATTTGAAGTGGTAACAACTGTAAGGATCGTAGCTATGGAAAAATAGTAAACCCCCAAACAAAAATCAACAAAATTTTATCATAAAATGAGCAACAATGTATCTTTGTAGCAAAATGATAATTAACACAATATTAAGTAAAATATAAAAATACATTTTTATAGTAAAATTAGCAACTATGCATTTTATGATCTATAAACTATATAACAAAAACAAGTTGACAATGTGCGTCATAGTTTATGGATAAAGTGCAGCAGATAATCTGTACAATGAAACAACGTCAAAAATTAATTAACACGAATCAGACACTTTACTGAATAGGATTTGATCGTCAATACTCGGAAAAATATGGCCACCTTTTATACACGTCGCATTGAATATTTTTGAGTTTCCTGATTGGGTAAGCCTTCTGTTAGTGAACTATAAAATGGGTTGGCCCATGGCTGTCTCACTAGTATGCATATGTACACAAAAAAGTCCAACAAAACATACTTTACCATGAAAATATTTAGATTTCGACATTAAATAACAATAGAGTTTGATATGTTGCTAAACAAAATGAAATAACCAAGAAACGTTGGTAAGAAGGGTGTACCCTTCGGACAGCTTCTTCCTAAGAACCGTTACTTTATGAAATAGACTTCAGAGAAAATTTTTCTTCGGTTACTATAGTCTTAATCACTTCAAGATTTTCGACAACTATTATCTAGCCTACATATCGGCATAAGCTACAGTTTTTGCGCCCCTTAAAAAACCCATACAGTAATCCTCTACCAGTGAATTCTGGATCTTTTATATTGATAGAACAACAGCATAAAATGTCTTCAATCTAGCACTGCACAGTAAAAATCTCTACAGATTAAAGCAATTTGTAATAATGAATTCCTTTTATATCACAATAAACACAGTGACATTTTTTCTGAGTAGATTCAATTCAGGTTGGCAATATAAAGTACTTAATTGATCTAACTACGATTTTATTCGCCCTTCTGAGAGTAAATTCATATTTTATCGTTAGTAACAATGTTACTTCAAGATTTATACTTTGTGACATGCAAGAAAAAATATGTTTTTAAACCAATCTTTCTCAATTTATGTGGTAACGCTCCGTTTGAGGGCGCTATTCAGTGGACAGAAAGATAAGTTGTAGTGGGGACACGTTCATTTTAATCTTGAAGCAAGATAAACATTTCCAACCCTGAATTGGACAAATCACATTTAATATACACAGTTTAATTTTTTTTTTCACTTTAGTTTGCTCAATACAAGGCCTAAGAGACACTCAAGGTATAATGTTGTAAATCAACTCGTGAAATGAATGTTATCTCCTAAACGGCCACTTTACTAGATCATTTTTTTTTTACTAATGCCGGTGTCCCCAGACCTATATCATTAGTCTTTGTTCTTAATTTGCATTAACGACCTTCCTGAAGGCATCATCTCTCAACTTGGCATCTATATTGATAACACTACCATTTACTCCTGTCTCTACAGTAATTTTGATCAGTTCGATAAGATCAAATTAGCAGCGACACTTAAAAAATGGCCTACAGTCTGTTGTTAACTGGGGTACCTTGTTAATTTTAGCGCCCCAAAACAAATATGCTCTCTATTATGCATCTGAGAGATACCTTTCTGCCTTCCATCAGCATAATAGCCTCTAAGAGAGTGACTAGTTCACCTTCCCGGGCTAATATTCGTGGCTCACATGAAGTAAAAAGACTATATATACTTCATCCATTTCTAGATCTGTTGCTAGGAAACTTGGTCGTGCTATACATTTTTCCCTTCAGAATCTATCATACATATCTATATCTACCATTCGACAATGCTTCGAATATTACTGCATATGGTACGGTGCTTTTGAAATATATTTACAGATTTACAAAATTCAAATGAGAATCAGCAATATTCGTGGTCCTGGTCTGGCGTCTCTGTTTCAGTCACTGTCCCATTGACGTAAAGTTGTTTTCCTCAGCCTTTTCTTATGAATATTTTCGTGGTAATTTTTAAAATGAGTTCTTTGCTATGGTACCTAGACTTTATGAATTTAAGCACGATGTTAGATTGGCAACACGGTTTCATCAAGTTACTGTTGAATTGATGTAACCGTAAATGTAACCGTAAGTACTATGCTAACAGTTTCTTCTCTTGCACTTCTTGCTTATGGAACTATCTTCCGGCTTCATGTTTCCCGGCTAACTTTGATCTTCCTAAATTGAAATGCAATGTCAATCTTTATATACGGTCTTCCTGGTCACTCTTTTATTGTTCTCTCTCCTTAATAAGGTTTATGTTTTCTAATTCTTTCACCTCCAATAATCCTTTGTGTCTTTAATGTCTAGCTTCGGGTGAATTTGATTTTTAAAAAGGTTGTCGTGACATTAAGAGTGTTGCATTACCTTTGCTCCATTTACCAGTGTAATCTAAACTTATTTATAAATGGAACTTTGTCTGTGTGTGTATGTGTGTGTGTGTTTGTCTGTGTGTCTCTGTGTGTGTGTCCGTTACCTATAGACTCTGAAATGGCTGAACCGATTTTCTTGAAAATTTACACAGTTGTACTATAAGCGTCTGTGAGTGTTCTTAGCTAGGTATGGTGTCGAGGTACCCCCGATAAATATCGAAAATAGATAATCGAAAAAATCGGGTTATAGAAGGAGTGGTCCGATTTTTATACACTCATAGACAAAGACATAAGAAACGATATTTAGAAGTTTCAAGGTTGCAGTTCTTACAATAGTGCAGAAAATCGATAATATATATATATATGTATATATATATATATATATATATATGTATATATATATATATATATATATATATATATATATACATATATATATAAAAAGGCAAGATGTTTGTGTGCGTGTCTGTTTATCTGCCTGTTTGTCTCTATTTTTTCAGCCCTTTTATTTTAGTTTTTTGCTTCGCGTTTGGATGTAAGTAGGTATAAGTGTAGTTCTTAGTCTCAGCCATGATACCATTTACTCAGAGGACTTATTTAGCCTTCAAAATTCAGTTACGACGAAAAAGCTTATTTGATATCGATACCAGGGAATGAAAATTTGACTTACAGCCATTCATTTTTCTTTCAGTCTACGGTTTCGCTTTAACTGGAAACAACTATTGCTTTTTAGTCTTTCGTGCCAACGTCCAAAGAGCCTGAACTCCATGGATTAGTTTTAAAGCTTTCATTACACCTGAGCAACGCCGGGGTATACTGGTAGTTTTAACATAATATAGATTTCTAGCGCTTGTAAAGGAATTACTACAGTTGATAATCGCTGATTACATGCTTTAATGCCTTGTCCCGATTTTCAAAATTTATGTTAGCTGATAATGTGGCTCACTGAGCCGTCTTTCATACAGATTAAATTTCTTATCTCTCGTCGCACTATTGCTATTTTGTCGGAAATTTTGCCAAATACGTTTCTTAGTTTCACAAGTTCTAACCTTCACGCGTAAGACCTGTTGTCAGTTAAGTGCCATACGTAATACACGCTTTGGGCGATCATGTCTCGAAAGCGACATGAATGACTGAGTACAAGATTATGCCGCATTATGTGCCATTGCTTTATGCGGTAGACTGATTGCCAGCCAAGGCTATAGAACCCAATCTGTCCTATTATTTCACTGATATCTAGAGGGGGAAGAGAAGTATTATATTATTAAGTAGTAATTAATGGGAGATGAGTTTATTACTTTATAGCAATATAAACTGATCCCCCACTTCATGGCCAGTAGAAGCCTTAATGATATTTCCAACTATTATATTCAGTCAGTCAGTTAAGTGCCATACATGATACACGCTTTGGGCGATCATGTCTCGAAAGCGACATGAATGACTGAGCAGGAGATTATGTCGCAGTAGGTGACATTGCTTTCTGCGGCAGACTGGTTGCCAACCAAGGCTACAGAACCCAACCAGTCCTATTATTTAACCCATAACCGGAGGCAAGAGATAGATTAATACCTTTCCCAAGGGTATTTGTGCGTAAGTAAATTCATAGAATTCAACTGGAGTTTGAAATCGGCATCCCCGATTTGTCGTCCCGAGTCGATATCCACTGCACCACAACGCACATCCTAAGACTTGTTGTACCACGCCCATTGTAGCCAACGATACTTATTCCTTTCTTATTTCTTTGGTGATATGTAAGTTCCACTCAAAGTTCTTTCTCCCACATACCACTGCATTGTGAAAGCCACACCCAAGACGATGCTTCCCCGATCACCACAATCTTAACCTGCTCTAGTCTAGAGTTAACCGTTATTTTTTCACACAACCCCATAAATTGTGTTTCTTACTATGTAACCCGCTACCTTAAGTGAATCTAGGCCTTGTACAAAGAGAACTTGATTATAAAAAAGTTTTTCAAAAAGATTAGAAACAATTCTCATCAGATGAAGATAATTGTTATACGCATCGCTCATTCAATAATGAATTAGAGCACTCTGGCTATTGGGCGTGTATAATGATATACGCGCTAAAAAGTCTGCCTTCTTCTACCGAACGCTCGTAGCCCAGAGGTAGAATCGCCGACTGATGCCTATTCGGTCGGGTTTCAATCCTGGGTTAAAAAGCAATCGGAGTCTAACCGTACTGATGAGCTATGATACAGCGAAACAGATCTGTCTTCGGATGACTATACTATATATGTGTGTGTGTGTGTGTGTGTGTGTGTGTGTGCGCAGGGTGCGATGGAAAGATTGTTGTCTAAACTACGCAAGCTCTGACATCTCATTTTAACAGATATATTTACCAAAATTAAACCAATATATCTTCAATATGAAAGAGTAAATTTATTCAATAAAATCGCCATTGGTTTTAAGCACGGCTTCCAGACGATTTCGGAATCTCTTCTGAACGGTCTTGTTTATAATGGGTTGCTGTCTTTTTTTTCGCACAGACGGTACCCAACTAACCCAAATATACTGTGACCGGTCGACATAATCCAAAACAAACCACGCGCATGTGCGATTATAAAATAGAAACAATTTATCCATAGCAGCCTATATATATATAAACTTTTCCTTTATACCCAATGGTGTGCACGGGAGCGTTTTCGTAACAAACTGTTTTTTTTTTTTGTTATGGGGCAGGATTGTTAGCCCTGCGCCTAACCCCCAAACCTAAAGAAAAGTAATTTTCTAAGCTTAGCTTAGAGGTGACATACGGCTGAAAGTAGGAGGTACCCAGAGAGGATCGAATTCATAACTCAGTTATAATGATTCTAGCGAGACGAGCTTGGTAACCATTACACCACACCAAGTTGCTTACATATATATATCTATTCTAAATCTAAATTCTCGGCGCTTCTCCTTCATGCGGTTGAGTAGTTGATCAACGTAAACAAATTTAATCTGACGAAGTCTTAGTTAACGAAAGATATTTGTAATGCATATATATATATATATATATATATATATATATATATTTTTTTTTTCTAAACATATACTGTTAAAGATAAGAGACAATGAATGTCTATTATGTTTACTCATGAGCTGTTCTAAACATCGTATTTTGGCTTTAATTTCAGGTGAAAATAAAGACAAAAATTCTCCAACATTTGGATAATTTGTTATTAAGTTGATTCTCAGCTTTCGACTCACATGAGCCATCGTCAGAGAGGTTACAGGGACGTTAACATAAAAACATCCACCATCAAAGACGATTGTATCTCATGTCGATATAAAACTTTGCTAAGCAACGCCAACTGTCACCAAATAGCAAACGCAGCTCGTAAATTTGAAATGTGGTTCTATGACGTCACACCGCGCGAGAGCCAGAAATGTTAACAAATGATAATTAAAGCCAAAATACGACGTTTAGAACGGCTCATGATTAAACATAATAGACATTCATTGTCTCTTATATTTAACAGTATATGTTTAGAAAATTATCTGCTGACTCGATCTGCCTTCTTCTACCGAGCGCCCATAGCTCATAGTTAGAATCGCCGACTGACACCAATTCGGTCGGGTTTCAATCCTGGGTTAAAAGCAATCGGAGTCTAACCGTATTGATGAACTGTGATACAGCGAAACAGATCTGTCTGCGGATGACTATATAAATATATATATATATACATACATATTGTAATGTTTGTTACAATGGTTTATAAAAGCATAATATCACTACACGAAAATTTTCGTGTTTGGGACCTACGTTTGCCTCTCTTCTGGTGATGAGTTTAAATGAAAACTCCGAAATGTGAACATTTTTGTGTAGTGATACTATGCTTGTATAAACCATTGGAACACACATTACTATATAAAGCTCTACGTTGTATCGAGCAATGAAATGCATGAACAGTGGGTTTAAAACCTACGTGTTCCATAACTTTCTTCCAATATATATATATATATATATATATATATATATATATATATGTGTGTGTGTGTGTGTGTGTGTGTGTGTATGTGTGTGTGTGTATACTGTGTGTGTGACTATTAATAAAAAACTTAGAAATTCCTATTCGCTTGCAACGCTCTATTGCTGCTGCTGGTGATATTTTTAATGTTGATGCAATCGGCTGTTTATCTCATTGATATCATTCCTCTCACGCCGCAGCGACAACAAACCCTGTTTTCGCGTTTTATTTTCCCTTTCACTTGAGCTGCATTGTGTGTTTTTGTTCTCTTATAAGTCCTACATTTCTGGCCAGTTTGGGAATCATGTTCTGCGGCAAAGGGATTAATTAAAATGATGTTTTGACGGGAACCATTTCGAAAGTCTTATTCCAGATATTTCCATTTTCATCATATTTCTTGAAGTTATATTCTGCAAATGACTTCACGTCACTTTGATAAAAAAAAAAAAAATTATAATAATTCGGTATTAACCAAACATTTTATGGCCGTTATTATTTTCTTCAACTAATATTTCTTTCATCTTAATTTCAGTTGCTTTTTTCGCAACTACTAACCCTGCTGATCTGCAACGCAAACTGGAATAAAGTAACTAAAATTAAAATGAAAGAAATATTATCCCAAAAAATAACTGAAACATATCTCTTATCTAAACTTATTTATAAATGGAAATTTGTCTCTGTGTGTGTATGTGTGTGTGTGTGTCCGTTACCTATAGACTCCGAAACGGCTGAACCAATTTTCTTGAAAATTCACACAGTTGTACTATAAGCGTCTGCAAGTGTTCTTAGCTAGGTTTTGTGTCGAGGTACCCCCGATAAATATCGAAAATAGATAATCGAAAAAATTGGGTTATAGAAGGAGTGGTCTGATTTTGATACACTCATAGACAAAGACAAAAGAAACGATATTCAGAAGTTTCAAGGTTGCAGTTCTTACAATAGTGCAGAAAATCGATAATATATATATATATATATAAAGCAATATGTTTGTGCGTGTGTCTGTTAATCTGTCTGTATGTCCTTTATACAAATCCACAATTTTTGTCCAATTCTCACCAAACTTCACACAAATACTCTTTAGACTGAGTCTGAGCTCCAGGACCATGGATTAGGTTTAAAGCTTTCATTACACCCGAGCAACGCCGGGCTATACTGCTAGTCCTATTATAATTCTGCGTGTCCCTCACTTTGCACGTCCTTTACGCTCTGTAATTGTTCCACTTACGCGCAAATACCCTTGTGAAATGTATTAATCCATCTCTTCCCTTCAGTTATGGGCCAAATAACATGACAGATTGGCTTTTATAGCCTTGGTTGGCAACCAGTCTATTGCAGAAGGAATGACAAACTACAGCGGGAAAATCTTCTGTCTAGTCATGTCTCTTCAAGATTGTAGCTATCAGGGAAGCAAGCAAAGTGAAGATAGTTCTATAAACGGGAAGTGCCAGCAAAGAAACTGTTAGAGAAGAAGAGAAGGTTACATGTTAACTATAATATTTTAACTATTGCATTACACTTTACTATCGCATTACGTTTAACTATGTATACATATTTGTTTGGTGGGTAACATGCTTGAGTAATCGTCTTTTATTTTAACCAATTACATTAATGGCGGCTGGATTAGCGGTTCAGAGAAAGGGGGTTCCCAGCAGGAATGTAACCACTATTCCTTTATTCCATCAAGAAAACCGCTTTTAAGCTAAACGTGTCTTATCGGCAAGGAACAGGATCAAGCAAATTTGTTCATTTCTTACGTAAGTAACTGAATCTTTTTTACCGTAATCTATGTACCGACATGATAAATCAGACGCCAAAAAAATTAAATTCAAAGCTAAGCGCTTCTGTATCTATGGGTTTCACGATGAAAACTAGTGTTTCTCCTCTTATACAAATACAGAATGTTTCAAAAATGTATACAAATTTTGAAGATTTCTCAAGAAATAATTCAAGCAAATAGAACCAACTATTTTCTGATTTAAATTATCACGCTTTTAAGATTTTGTCATCGCATGTTTTCAAATTGATGTCGCTTATGATCCAAACATTACCAGCAACACGACGTAACGGAGTCACAAGCACCAATCAACGTTTCGATAGGTTTATTGAACTTCTGTGAAAACATTCCGCCACCCTTTCTTGCTTTACGGGGCGTGGTTGATATTTGTGGTCTTCCGGCGGGACCGTTCTTGAGCAGCTTATGTTCAGTTCCCTCAGGTTGAATGTGATCAGTAATTTGTGAGATTGTAAGCCGCGTAGGTGGGTCTGAATGAAATTCTTCGATGAGAAAACTTTTCAGGATGAACTTTCTTTGTTCATTTTTAACCTGCATGATATTAGTTATACAACATGTAAATCTGAAAATAAAGCAAGTTGACTTGATCTATACACTATAAAAGGTGTATGAACATTTTTGAGTCCTTTCTCTCTCTGTATATATGTCTTTTTTACAAATATTTTCACGGGTTCTGCTCTGACGAGCTCTATTTTCTAATGCCCCACCCTCACGAATTTACTCGTGCAACTAGATTGACAACGAGGTCCCACCCTTTTACCGTCAGAGTAGGCATATTTTACCGTCACTTCTACTCCCTCAGTTTTTTGTTTCTCGAACTTCCCGCACGTGGGACTTCATTCTGCACGGTTGCTTCCCTGATAGCTACAATCTCCAAAGATTTAAGTGCAATGTCAATTGCCATCTTCTATCTCCTTGTCTTCCATCTCTCTCTTACGCTATTTTCGACATCCCCTGTACCGTTTTTTCTCTCTTCTCTATCCTATCAATGTAACGCCAAGCGCACCAGTGACAACACTGCCTTGCTTGGGATGAAACGATGATATATATATATATATATATGTATAGTCATCCGTAGATAGCTCTGTTTCGTTGTATCACAACTCATCAAATATATATATATATATATCCAAATGAAAGAGAACGATGAATAAAATTGAAACGTTCAAAATATTAATTTAAAAGGCTCAATATTAATATAGAGCAATGAATATATTCGACATTGAAAAAATCAATGTCTCATCAGGTAGAGACATTGTTCTTTCAATGTCGAAACAAAATGTACAATTTTGTAGTAGTTTTTTTACATATTCTAACGCAATAATTGAGAATATATATATATATATATATATATATATAAACAGAATGAGCAAATAGATAAAATTCCCAAATCCCATCCTTTTAATATCAATTTTATTAATATTAAAATTGTTCAAGGTGGACTCGATGTAAATAGTATTATCTATTTACAGAGCCGAATATATAAAATAAGTTAAAACATTTCGAAATTTAATTTCGTTGAATGGC
Source organism: Ascarosepion bandense (assembly GCA_037127315.1). Lineage (NCBI taxonomy): Eukaryota > Metazoa > Mollusca > Cephalopoda > Sepiida > Sepiidae > Ascarosepion > Ascarosepion bandense. The sequence continues at coordinate 3,262,528 of JBBBDQ010000408.1, forward strand.
CATTTTAGTGAGAAAATTCTCACTTCATCAACAACGATCGAAAACAAAAATTTATTAATTTAAATATGTTACAAAATTTCTGTACCGGAAGAAGTCCAAAAACATATCCATACACAGGAAGTTAAAAAAAAGGTTGGGATTAAGATAAAAAAAGAATTTTTTTTATTCTACTTGAATTTATTTTAGGACGTAAGAAAGGGGAAAAGCAGACACAGACATTCATGACTCGATATTAGAAAACTTTACAATATGTTCGTACGAAAGAATCAAAAGTTAAAAATACAAACATATTGTAAAGTTTTCTAACATCGAGTCATGAATCTCTGTCTCTGCTTTTCCCCTTTCTTACGTCCTAAAATAAATTTAAATAAAATAATTCTTTTTAATCTTAATCCCAACCTTTTTTTTAACTTCCTGTGTATGGATATGTTTTTTGGGCTTCTTCCGGTATAGAAATTTTGTAACAACGAAATTAAATTTCGAAAAATTTTGATATATATATATATATATATATATATATATATATCAAAATTTATATATATATATATATATAAATTTATATATATATATATATAAGGCATGTGCAGCCAATAATTACTCCTCGTAAGTAGCTTGTAACCTTTATGTAGTAAGACTATAAAAAATAATTCGCATTTTATGCATAACAGTGTAACCTTGATAATTTTGCTTGATTAGATGCATATTGTGATACAGAAGGAAAACGTGGCTGTTAATATATTTCATTCAGAGTTGGCACTGACTACCTCGACGGCAGTTACCTGATATATATATATATATATATATATATATATATATATATATATATATGTAGCTACTCTGGCATGTACGCATCGCTCATTCAGTGAAATGAATTAGAGCGCGCTAGCTATTGGGCGCGTATAATGATATGCGCTAAAAAGTCTGCCTACTTCCACCGAACGCCCATAGCCCAGGGGTAGAGTCGCTGACTGACGCCATTTCGGTCAGGTTTCAATCCTGGGTAAAAAAACAATCGGAGTCTAACCGTACTGATGAGCTGTGATACGGCGAAACAGCAATAATAACATCATGATGCGGTGAGATATGTATTACCCATGTAATAAGTCGAAAATCATTTCTAAATTATATTACTCTGTTAAATTAAATAAATGAATTTGACATTGATTTTTTTGAGTTCGTCTCTATCGGAATTTACCTGGATAGCATACCAAGTGTGCTACGTTATATATATATATATATATATATATATATATATATGAATGGGCAATCTCTCTTTCTCTCTCTCTCTCTCTATATATATATGTGTGTGTGTGTGTGTGTGTGTGTGTGTGTGTATGTTGAAATTACCCATTCATAGATATACGCACATAAATGCATATAAGAATAAATAAGCAAGAGGAAAAATTAATGAGAAATAAACAAAATTATTAATAATTTGTGTGGTAAATATACATCTAGTCTTACTAATAAATGAACTAACGATATTTGCTTATTACGGCACTAGACCAGATTAGAGTATGGAGATTGTTTTGCGTCAATCATTCAAACAAAGAAATTTTGCACAATCCGTTGACACCGTTAGGAAATACATTTTAATCTGATATTCTATAACTTATGAAATTTGCAAAAAATTAAATATAGTCTTCTTTATCTGTAATCAGGTAATACGAAAATACCTTTTGGAAAAACATCACATCACCTTGAAATATCAGTCTCGTTATAGCCTAGATTTGAATCTCTGTGAATTCTTCCTTTATGCGAAGCATAAAATCATTGTTAAACGGAAAAAAAAACCCAGTAGTCGACAATAAGGAAAAGGAGACGAATCGGCTGTTTGGCGATCCCTAAACAGTTTTGAAAGGCGAAAGGAACACTGAGGTAAGTGGATATGTGTCTGCATGTGTGCGCGTGCGTGTGTGTTTGTGTGTATGGCCCTTAAGGACAGTATTTTTAAGCAATGAGAGTGGGGTAAAACGTCATCACATTAGCCATCTTTTCAAGGATGAAGTAGAGGCTCGAGGCAGCAGAAATGTGGTTCTACAGAAGGATGCTAGGGATATCATAGGCCAAGCTCGTGAGCAAAGGCGAGGTTTTTGAGAGAATGCAAACCAGAATAAAACTTATATTTAACATCAGGAAGAGACAGATGATGTTCCTGGGACACGTAATAAGGAAAGAGGGTTGGAGAATCTAATACTCACAGGACGGATAGACGGAAAGAGCAACGGGGGAACGCATCGCAAGACATATTTGACGGGCTTTCGCAAATGGATGATGCAATGGGGTTTGAGAGAGAAACCAAGACGAAAAATATTAAAAGCCACTAGGGAAAGGGGAAAATGGAAGTCCATGATCGTTTACGTCCTAAAGGGACAAAGAAGAAGAAGAAGAAGAAGAAGAAGAAGAAGAAGAAGAATGTTTTCGTTAATATAAAGTAGCTGGATTCTTTCCGCTCAGATTTCGTACGCAACTGTCGCTACTACCAAGAAGATCCCGTCGAAATACATCGATGTATGACTAACTTAGATACGATTTGATCTCATAGATAAATTGCTGCACCTCCCACGTCGTGTAAACAAGCTGACTCAAGAAAAATTCCTCCTTTATAAGCAGGAATGTAATAAGCAAACATATGTGCACACCTGAGCACACCTGCAGCCTAATACACCGGTGTAATTTTCGATCAACCTTGACTTTGTATATTTTCCTTCGTTTCGTGTCCTTCTTTTCTGATCAAATTGTAGATTTATTTCGACTATGAAAAGCACAACAAAATTAGACGTGGTTCTTTATAAATCATCTTCATTTTCCATTTGCCGTGTCCTTTGAGGACGTGGGCAATCATGGCTATTCTTACCCATTATAGCTTTTAGCAGTGTTTGAAATTTTATGATTTGTTCTCATTTTGTTACGTAGGTTACTGACTGTTTCTTTGTCTCGTTTACGTTCAATAAGTCATATGAGTGTTAAAATTTCCGAGCCCTCTTTTTTATTGTATGATCCAGAAAACTCAGCTGTCTCTTTCTAATTCTAAGTATAAGCATCTTTTTTGTTTCGATTTGCCTTAAAACTTTCTCGTTATTCAAACGCTCTGTCTATTGTATTTCTAGCGTCCTTCTGTAGATTCATATCTGTTTCCTCAAATCTATTTTTATTTGCGAGAAAATTGTCCACCATTCTCTGCTGTATAGAAAGACTGAAATTGCATAACATCTGAGCACTCTTTTTTCTGTTTCTAACGAATTTTTTCTGTTTCTTAATACTTTGCTTAGCTTTTGGAAAATATTTTTGCTATCCCAATGCGCCATCGGGTTTTGATGTCACGTTTTTATTAAAACGCTTTACAAAAATAAAAATTTTGTACTTACTTGATTTTGACATTTCTCATTCGAAGCTGGTACTTTTGTTTGTGGCAATCTCAAAACCTGATTCGAATTACCAGTTCTTGATAATTCTAAGGCCTGTCGATTTTACTACGGGTTTGAGAGTTTTCTACACAAATAAATGTAAAACGTAAAAAGTCACTAATTATGACAAAACTAAAATAGAGATCGGCCGGTAAATAAAACAAAATGTGATGTTATATAACAGTTAGAAACATACAGTTATGACTTTAACGGGTTTTATGCAATGTAACTAATGCACAATTGTTCAGATGTTCAAATACAAAGCGGAGGAATGTAGTGTTTAAAATCAGACACGGATTGACAATTGCCAACTAATATTTAGAAGCTATGAAATGAAATTTGCCATTCAAGCGTTTTTCAACGTGATATTTTCCCAGGCGTCAAGACTTGCCAACTAACTTTACTCTTTTTAGTACCACCAAAAAGCACTGTCTAGAAGGGGAATCTAGACATGAGCAATTTTGCTTGTTGACCTAGGGAATCTCACCTCTCATAACCCATTAGAATCGTAGTTGTAGTAAAGCTGTAACAAAATAACGGAATCCAACCGTTTTCAGGTTGATTTTAAATTGTTCTTCTCTTAGACTGGTTGCTACCCAAGGCTAAGGAACCCAGTTTTTTTCTCTTGTTTAATGAATAACTATGCAAGAAGATAAGGGTTTCATATTTTTTCTAAGGTCATTTATTCGAAAGGGAACAGAAAAGGTTAGTTTTTGGTCACATAATGCCAAATATTTCCACATAAGGAAACAGCTAATATTATTATTGTTCTTCTTCTTCTATGTGCCGTTTCACTTCAGAACGTAGGCGATAATGGTTCACCACAACTTCTCACCCTTATTAAATTCTGTCTTTTTGCTATATCTCCTAAACTCTTTTCTGTCAACCATTTTTACACAAGCTTGTTAGGTAGGTTATGCCCTGTTTTTCTTGGTTTCTCTGGCTAATATGCCATGCTATCGTTACCAAAAGCGAAAATATTTTCTTCGATCTAGTTAATTCCATAACACAATAGCAGGGTTTTCATTCTTTCTTTCTTTTTTTGTTGTTATCATTTTAATTTGAAAATGCGTATGATTTTCCTTGCTAGGCATGTTTTTAATATGTGTTCATTTACATTAAGTACCGCCATTCTATTTTCGATGCCTAAGTTTTATATTGAATTTTTAAAAATAAAAATCTTTTCTTGAAACTTTAATTTTAGTTTATTTGAAAGCTAAATGATTAAATTTACTATTTCCGTTAAGCAAGATACTCTGGTGTATTTCAAACAGAAATTATATTGATTGGAATCTAAAATTTAGAGATTTTTAAAAAAGATTTTCAATTTTTTGTCCATTTTTTGAGCGATTGACACCTTTGTAAACAAAAGCTAACTCTCGGTTTTAAAAATCTTGCAATAATAAAATATACATTTCTCACTCGTTATTTTTGGAAAATTAGCAAATTTAAACTTAAATTAATTTGATTTGAAACAAATATTACTTGTTTATGTCATGAAATTTAGAATAAAAGTATTTCTTAATTACAAGGGTCTGATTTGTTGACCTTTCAGGTAGGTGATAACAGACTCTGTTATTAATCAATGTGGAAGTATAGTGACGAAAAACTAACAACCCAATTTAACATTTCGTAAGGGGAACAACCCTTGAAACATTTGACCTTTTAATGTTAATCTCTTATAAGTTTCCTTAGTAAAAGAAAATATGCAGTTTAACATAAATAAAAAAATTAGTAATTATTTTAAAAATCTTAATTATAAATGATTCATATTAAGCTTTTAAACAAACGATTTGTAAATAAAGTCTTTTTTGTAATGAATTAATAACCAAAGACACTAAATAACCGGAACAAATTTAAAAAGATGTTTGAAACTTTAATGAGTAAAAAAAAAAAAATTAAAATTCTTATAAAAGTTCATTATTTATCGAATTTTTTTCTTTATCAGAATATTGGTATCCTAAAATTATATTATTTATAAAATCAATTAAAACTTAAATAGAGTAGTTTTAATGCATTTTTGATTTTACTATTCGGAGTAGATTTCCGGAAAAATGGACCCGTAATTTAAAATAAAAATACATATTCCACAGTGAGTCCTGCATTTAACTAATAAAAATGGTATAGATAATCTATTTATAGATGTTTTATGCAATTAATTGAAGCAGGGGTAACAGATGTAAAAAAAAATATATTTTCACCAAAATTTTCTCAAAATAATAATTGCATAGATAATTTCATTAATTTGTGAATAGTTCCTGAAGGTTTCATTAAGATCAGACAATTAGTTGATTTTTGTAAGAATTTTCAAATTAATGTGTCTTTCAACGCCAAAAAAAAAAAAAAACGACTTGAGTAATATTACGTTTTTCTTAACCGTCATCTTAGGTAAACATGGCGTGAATTGATGACAGTAAACAAATAAAGAAATTTTAACTGTAATTTCGTACGTGTTAGAAGGGATTAAAATTTAAAAAAAATAATGACAACAGAACTTGATCTTTACTCTTAATAATAGCATAAAAATTTTGATGATAAAACTTTGTTTCTATTAACTTTGAGGCCTTTTTAACATCATGCTATGCTGCTTCTTCGGCAATTGCGGGGAAGTACCTAATTTACATAATATTAGAAAAAAATAATTCCCTTCCCCGATAAAGGACGATAACTCAAAATGCAGTTGGGTTACTTCCATTGTCTTTGAAGACGAATGCATCACTTCTGAAATGAACAGAGCGACAAGCTGACACGCACGTGGAATTCATTGATTTCAATTCATGCAATCCTTGCTGTTACAGTCAGTAAAGAAATAACAGTTGTTTTATTATGTGTTAAAATACAATTGTCTTTTATTTTCATTCGTTTTTTTTTATCTCAACAACATGAGATATAATAGATAACATAAAACATAAAGGTGAATTTTATTTATCGATAACGCAGCCTAATCTCTTCTGTATGTTAATGAGATATTTCATTGTTATGGTAACAGTAGACATTACTCGACACCTATAAGTGAACAAGCCTCGTGTTACAATAACAATAGAATATCTCATTATTAAGTAGGGGTGATCAGGGCACCAATACATTTTTGTGCATTTTGTTTTGTGCTTGTTTAATTGAGTGATTTTTTTTACTTTTAATAATCCATCAAGAACAATTCTTTTTTACAATTTTATTTGCGACCTCATAGTTATAATCCTAGCATAGTTCTAGATTATTTATACAAAAATATATATTCGATGTAATTTTTTGATAGTAGATGTAATCTAGTGGAAATTAAGAAAGGGAACGCAACAGACTAATCCGTAATTTGAACTGGACTCGCCAATTCTACTAACCGTACCGATAGCAATTGCACTAGTCGGACATCCATTGGCTGGAAACTGCTAATCAATACATGATCAAACAAACAAAAAAGCTAAATATAAAATCTTTCATGTTGTTATAATAATAACTTATCTCATTAGTAAGTAGGGGAGATCAGTCTACCAATACATTGTTTATTTATTGTAGTTATTTTGTTTCGTGATAATTTTTGAGATGTGTATATAGTTTTTACTTTTAAGGTTTCCAAACAAATAATTATTTCCAGTTTGCGACTCATGTAGTTATTTGCATCGATATAAATCCTAGATTACTCAAACCAAAAATATATCTTGTGCAATTGCTGTGTTTTTCATTATTTGTCTATATTTTTGAGATGAGGTAGTATTTACAGTATTTATATTATTCGGACTATTGTCGTCATCTTTGTTGCCATTTGTACGACGTTTAATAATAGATCATTCTATTTGCCTATATTTCTGAGATGAGGTAGTATTTACAGTATTTATATTATTCGGACTATTGTCTTCATCTTTGTTGCCATTTGTACGACGTTTAATAATAGATCATTCTATTTGTCTATATTTCTGATATGAGGTAGTATTTACAGCATTTACATTATTCGGACGATTCTCCTCATCTTTGTTGCCATTTGTACGACGTTTCGGCCGTTGTGCACTCCGGCCTTCTTCAAGTGCTAGGAATTGTAATAAAGGGTTCGGTTTGAAATTCCTAACACCTG
>JBBBDQ010000408.1:3272500-3407500 GCA_037127315.1 Ascarosepion bandense
GAAGCTTGTGATGTCAGTAACTGACAGAACGAAGGCTGTGATGAAAGCAAAAGGCTATTATACTAAATATTAAATTTATTTTGTAACAAATATTTTTTCTTGTTAAAACATTTTTTGAGTAAATCAAATAAAATTACTTTAATTAAATTGCTTATTTTCTGTTAATATGCCTCATAAAAGATAAAATAGTTCTTGTCCTAATACTTTTGAACAGTACTGTATATATACAAATGTTTGGAGATACAAAATTTGTATACTATTTTAAAAACAAGGAATTCATTGACAGTCCCTGAGGCCCTTTCGTCCAACTTCTCCTCAGGAGAAAATCATTGGAAATATAAATTGAACGAAAAGAACAGCAACGAAAATGAAGAGCAAAAAAAAAGTGAGGGGACCACGTTAAAATAAATATACATATCAATATATATATATTTATAATGGGGCGGGTGGAGAAATCGCGTGGAAATAATTTTCTAGGGACAGTTAAAAAAATATCCCCCAACAAATATAGAGACTTCCCGAAATCCTTCTGCAGGCAAAGAGAAGGTTTTGAGTTATATTTCCAACGATTTTCTCCTGGTGAGATGTTGGACGAAAGGGCCTTAGAGAGTGACAATAAATTCCTTGTTTTTAAAATTATATATATATATATATATATATATATATATATATATATATATGTAACAGCCCAATTGACCGTCCGAACAATTCTCCGGCGGCCGTTCTCCACGCTGTGATTTTGCCGGGAGTTTGTTGAAAATGTACAAGCTGGGGGTACAAGATTGAACTATAAGGAACGAACTTCCACAACTTGGATGAGTTGAAAGGATGCTTTATTTCGTTTAGAGTTAGCCTTTTCGGTTGGGGCAGGCGAATGTGACACACAGCTCTAACTCTAATTAATGGAGATCAACAAATCCGAACTGACCGAAACAAGACGAACAGAGATTCTACTTCACTCACACACCCGGCGGAACTCCCTTCAAACTCACTAACTAACTTCTATTTATTTAAAATGAATCCGGAAATCCGGAAATGCTTTAGACCATCGGTGATAAACATTGGCGACTGTAAGTCTGAAATTTCAGTTATCTTTTTTTTTTATCTTAATAAAGCTTCCGCCGGAAAATTCTTAATGTGTGGTCAAGATACAGTAAAAGACAGCCTTTGACCGGGTCATTCGAAAACCAACCTCCTGAACTTTATCTCCTGAACTGATCTCTTTATCACATTAAATCACTGAGTCAAATATTTAGCGGAAGAGCGGTAGGATTTAAAACAGTAATCGGATACTCTTGTCTCTTCCACAATTTTCCTCATAAAAGAAAAAGCGTTTATTTATTTTTTTTTTTCCTCTTCTTTTTCACTTTTGTTAAATATGTTTTTAAACTATTTTCTATTCTTAACCATTTTCTATTTTAATCTATTATAATAAAATACATATATGCCTAGTTATCGTGTCATATATATATATATATATATATATATATATATATATATATATATATATATAAACTCTTCCGGCTTGAATATTTTTGAAAACTTTTGTTAGAAAAATGTGTGTCATTCAGCAGGGTTCGAAAATATTCAGGCTGATAGAGTTATAGATATAAATATACTGTTTAATTGAAAACAGAATATCTACTTAAATACGAGTATAAAGTTCGAACAAATAAATTAAATATGTCGGTTGTTAATCCATTTTGTTAATCTCCGGAACTTTCCGTAATATTGCTGTAGTGAAAAATAGATGAGGTACCTTCTACAAAAAATTAGCTTGAATCATTTTATTAGTGCGGCACGCCTTGTGGTTAACCATTGGTCATGCGGCTTGCTGCTTGAAAAAAATGATCCCATATTTGACCGAAGTGATCATGCACTCATTCTTTTCTCCATCAATCATTGTGGCATGCCAGTCATTATTGCTGCTGGTTGACTATATAAAGTAGTTAAGGGAGATTGATTTGACTAAGTGAACCATTACCTATTCTTTTCTCCATCAAACATTATGGCATGTTCGTCATTTTTGTTAAGAAACCAAAAATTATAATGGAAATGGGAAATGAATTCATTCATTAATCTGAATCGGAAATTAAGAGAAACAGTGGCAACCGGAAGTCATATTTGATTCGCCAATTTCTTTTTTTATCTATCTAACACATTTTCTTCATTATCTATCTATCTATCTATCTATCTATCTATCTATCTATCTATCTATGATAAAACATCTCACATATTTTCCCAATTTTTTAGCCAATTACCCGCGCGCGCACACGCACACTCACACACACACACACGCGCACATATATATATATTCGCAGACAGTTCTGTTTCGCTGTATCACAGTTCATCAGTATGGTTAGATATCCGATTACTTCCATATATATATATATATATATATATATATATTATTGTAATATTTTTATTATAAGGGGTTATGGTAAAAACATTTTAAATCGCTACACAAAATCTTTCATGCTTCAGTACTATAAATTGTACTTCGTCAGGGGATGGTTGGTAAATAGTGAAAGAATCGATTCTTATGAAAATTTAAAAGCAATTCCTTACATTATTCCGACAATTAAAGAAGGGCATAAGATCAGAATTAAGAATGTTCTTGTGGGTATGTCTCGATTAACCAATCGAATGTCAGGTCTACGCTAAATGGGGAAATAATTTTAGAGGGTGAAGGGTGGTGAGTTAATTTAGCAGGTCATGATAAGCCGGCGCTTAGTGCTGTCATAATTGAGGATGATGAATGACGGTGATATGGCTACAATAAATGTGCCATGCGTGTAGCCGACTATGAGACTTACCCACAAGAACGTTATTAATTCTGACCTTATGCACACCCCCCACCAAATTTAACAGTCGGAAAACGGCAGCGAATTGTTTTAAATGTCCGTAAGAATCATTTGTATCACCAGTTACCAACCATCGACTGACGAAGTACAATTTATTGTACGGAAACATAAAAACTTTTATGTAGCGATGTAAAATGTTTTTACTATAACCACTTATAAGAAAAATATTACAATAATAATTATATACTGCTCTACTTTGTATTGAGCATTTTCAAAATGTAAATGCTACGAATTGTGTATTGTTACTCCGTCTGTTCTTACTTTTACTGTTTTTAAGCTATATTATACCGATGGGTTAAAGTGCTTATTATTAACTAGCAGTATACCCCGGCGTTGCTCAGGTGTAATGAAAGCTTTAAAAATCCATGGTCCTGGAGCTCAGACTCTTTGGACGTTGGCACGAAAGACTAAAAAGCAATAGTTGTTTCCAGTTAAAGCGATGAAAGAAAGATGAATGGATGTAAGTCAAATTTTGATTTCTTGGTATCGATATCAAATAAGTTTTTTTCGTCGTAAACTGAATTTTGAAAGCTAAATGAGTCCTTTGAGTAAATGGTATCCTGGCTGAGACTAAGAACTACAATTATACCTACTTAGAGCCAAACCCGAAGCAAAAACTAAAATAAAAGGTCTGAAAAAATTACAGACATACAGGTAGATAAACACACACACACACACACACACACACACACACACACACACACAATCATCTTGCCTTTTATATATATATATATATATTATCGATTTTCTGCACTATTGTAAGAACTGCAACCTTGAAACTTTTGAATATCGTTTCTGATGTCTTTGTCTATGAGTGTATCAAATTTGATTAAATTCGGACCAATCCTTCTATAACCGGATTTTTTCGATTATCGATTTTCGATATTTATTGGGGGTACATTGACACAAACCCTAGCTAAGAACACTCGCAGACGCTTATAGTACAACTGTGTAAATTTTCAAGAAAATCGGTTCAGCCGCTTCGAAGTCTATAGGTAAAGGACACACACACAGTTACACACACATACACACACACACATACACAGACAAAGTTCCATTTATAAATAAGTTTAGATTATTATTATAGTCAATTGTTTTCTCCAAAATAGTCTGCAGTTTCTGTTATTTTATTTGTGTGGGGGTGCTCTTTTTATGATTTCCTATTTAATATTGGTCGTGTTGTTACATAAATAACGCTGCTCAGCTAAGCGAAAACCTTTTCCACATTAATTCTATTAACACTCAATTGCCATCTTCATATCGAAAACTTTATAACAAAAATCTCTGCTTTTTTTTACGGAAAATCAGAAAGACATTTGAAATTTCTAAAACATATAATGAAGAACAATGGCTTAAAAGATTTGACGCTCATGGGAAATATTGAAAGCAAGAGGAGCAGAGGAAGGCCCTAACCTACCTTAGGAGCTTGTTTAAATGGATGACAGAACAGAGACGAGGAGGGATGATGAAAAGAGAAAATTTTACTCAGAGTTACAATGGATATGAAGCTGTGGAGAAACGTAATCGTCAACGTCCTGAAGGTACATGACAATATAAGAACATGTTGGTTGGTTTGTTTTATGGCATATCATCCTCGACGGGTCATTTATTGCCAACTAATTTTTTTTATTGCTGGTAATACCTTTTTCTTTCAACAATTTATAGTTGCTTTTTTATATAAGTTTTTGTGTCTAGTAATACATTTTTTCTTTTCGAGTATCAAAATTCATTGGGATTTGTTTTTTAATGGGAGGGTCCCCAAGTCCTACCCTTGTTATTTAACCCATAACTGGAGGGAAGGGAGGGATTAATACCTTTCCCAATGGTGCCAGTGCTTAAGAGAATACAAGGTATTTAACTGGAATTTGAACTTGGCTCATCAATTTCCGAGCCCATATCTACTGCACCACAACGCACATCCGTCACTAAACGCTTACAACACCTGGTATTCACTACAAGTCACCCATCTAAGTACTGACCAGGCTCAATGTTGCGGTGATCGAGCGAGAACCCGTGTATTCAATGTGATATGGACGTAAGCTTTAGGAACATGTAAATGCGTAAACTAATATATAGGATGTTTGAATAACTTTGACCGATTTTAAATGTAAATTAAATTAAAGTGTCTAATGCTTTTTTAAATTTACTTTTAGATTTAACAACTGCTGTCTTTGGCAATTTTAACCATGGAAATATTAACAGCTGAAAGATGAGATCATAAGGCATATTGTTGAGAAAGAGGAGCAACTATGCAGAAACGTTATCAAAAGGTTTGACACACGACTGAATTCTTGGCGGTCATTTGAACGATATTATTTTTAATCACTATGACACAAATAATATGATCCAATAGTGAAATCAATAAAATTTCATTAATAGCAGTTTTATTTACTGATAACTTCAATCTGTCTTAATGGAACACTCTATATGAGGGTTAGTGAAAATATGTAGGTTCGAGCCTTTTCTCCACCGATCAAAAAATGTTTGAAATTTTGACCAGATTTGGGGAAGTAGTTAGAGCTGAGGATGTGTGTTTCGGTTCGGAACGAGAAATCGGGGAGCCGAGTTCGAATTCACGTTAAATTCGTTGCATTGACTTACCCGCAAATACCTATGGGAAAGGTATTAATCTGTATAGTCCTTCCAGTTATGGGTTAAATAACAAGACAGATTGGGTTTTATAGCCTTGGCTGGCAACCAGTCTACCGCAGAAAGTAATGGCAACCTACTGCGGGATAATCTTCTGCTCGGTCAGTCATGTCTCTTTCGAGACCTGATCTCCCAAGCGTGTTTCACGTATGGCACTTAACTGACTGACTGAGTTAGAGCTGAGAACTTTTCAGCATCCTACGTCTACTCATTATCGCTGCTTTCGTTAAGCCTCGTGCATTTTTAATGAGGCCTTATATTTACTTTTTAATGTGTGCATGTAAAATATGGTTGGTACGAGTCTGTAAACGAAATACTGTAAACCTACTTACCGGGGAACCATTGTTTTCTTTTGTGCGTGTATGTACATGTGCTTACAGTTTTAAGCAGATTGGATGTCTATTGCGGCCTCTTGACTAGTCTCTGATATTAATTACACGAATCACATTTATATTTGCTGCTTTCCTTCATAAATTAATTCAAGCAAATATTTGCATGCCTTCACGTGTATGCCTCTCAGGGAAGATAGATGCAAAATGAACCACTTACTTGACAACCGAAAAATATATAATACCACAAAATTTTCTTGTCTCGTGAAAATATTCAAATTAATGGTGGTATTAGACGAAAAATTCGACATCCATTGACTGTACATTTAGAATCACTGTCAGCTGATTTTGATAAAATTGTTTTCATTTTTTACACTACTTATATTCGGACAAGACTAGTGTGTACTTGGACTCAGTGGAAACGACCGAGAAATAACTGACCAGCATTAAAAGTAAAAACTAGGTGATGTCCTTAGACACTGACAGTGGAGCAAGAGCAGTCTACCTCCTTAGATTAAATAATAGTTTCAATTCATAACTCACATTAGGTTACTCAAATCTATATACATCTGGTGAAGGCCATTGTGTTAACAACAAAGACGAAGACAATAGTTTTAATATCAGTCAGTTAATTACCATAAGTGCCTATTGATTACGTAAAAGATTTTCCCTCAATAGGTTGCCATTACTTTCAACGGTAGACTGGTTGCCAACCAAGGTTATAGAAACAAATAATGATAACTCCTTATCACAGACAGAAAAACTTTCCGTTAAAACAATTTTTCAAGAAAACAGATTTCTCAAGTCCAGTAACTCTTATCGCTCTTTTTAATGTTGATGGTGGGCTCCTTAATAACGCTTTCTTCAAGACAGTGTAAGAAATCAACATCTTGATTATGCCATTATATCAACTTCGGGTTGCATATTTTATCCATTTTAGTTGTTAAGAGCGGCTCTAGTGACATCAGCGAACGACCTCGTGCCAAAGGAAAAAGCACGTCGGAAGAAAAACGAGTGGATCACTGAAGAGGTTCTTGACATGATGCAAAAGAGACAGAAAACGATGCCAAGATATGGAACAGAATGCAAGAAACTATGCAAGAAAATAAGGAGCAAGTGCAGACAGGCTAAATAAAGATGGCTCAATGACAAATGCCTCGAAGTAGATAGACTGAACACGACAAATAATGGTGATATGCATAAAAATTAAAGGAACTAACAGGACAAATGACCTGACCAGCAACAAGATTTATAATAGCAAAGGACGGTACAATCATGATAGAAAAAGAAAAAAATACTTCAGAGATGAAATGAGTATATTGGTGATCGTCGTCCACGACAAGATAGAGCAATAAGCAATGCACAAAAATACGGATGGACCAGAAATATTAAAAACTGAAGTGGAATCGGCAATGGCCAAATTGAACAGAAACAAAATAGCAGGACCCGAAGGGAATGTAATAGAGATGCTGACGTCCTTAAAAGGCTTTGGCTTAGACAGGCTCACAAAAATAATAAATAAAATCTATAACAGCGGCAATATACCGGAGAACCTAAGCAGACCGATTTTCATAGCATTACCTAGAAACTAGGTGGAAAGGAATGTGAACTCCACTGAACAATCAGCTTAATGAGACACATAACAAAACCCATCATCCAGATTCTGATGAACAGAGCGCGCAGCAGAATTGGCCCAGAGATAGGACAAGAACAGTGTGGCTTCGTTAAAGATAAGAACGAGGAGTGCGATAATCATGCTCAGAATTCTATCTGAAAGAGCAACACAAATGCGAAAGACCTTTATCTGTGATTTTTAGACTACGCAAAGGTGTTTGACAAGTACGCCACAAAGTTTTGATAGAGATGCTCGACAACCTCGACATTTTTGTAAAAGATAACCAAGAATCTATATTGGCAGCAAACTGCTTGCGTATGGATAGGAAATGAATTCAGCAGGTACACAAGAATAGAAAGGGGTGTAAGACAAGCATGTGTTTTCTCACCGGATCTATTCAACTAATACAGCGAATCAATTCTGAGAGAGATAAAATTCTGGCCAGGATAATCATTGGCGGCCAAAATATCAACAATACGCGGATGATACGGTGCTGATAGCAGACACAGAAAGGAAAATACAGTACCTTCTACAGAAGGTAGCAAAAGAAAACGAGAAGAAAGGACTGAGCATAAACTTTAAAAAAAACTGAATGTATGTTCATCAGCACATAAAAGAGCCCAACATGCCAACTACAAGTCGCAGAAACTAAAATAAAACAAATAAAGAAATTTAAATACCTGGGAAGAGTTCTGGCAGAAAATGGAAAGTGTGATATTGAGATCTAAGGACGCATTGGCATGGCCAAGGGCGCATTTCAGAGACTAACCAGAGTAAAAGACAGGAAAATCTCATTGAAAACAAAAAAGAGAGTGCTGAATTGCTATGTGATGTCTGTCCTTTTATATGACAGTGAAAGTTGCACAATCTCCTCAAGGATGAAGGAGATGCTTGAGGCAGCAGAAATGTGGTTTTTACAGAAGGATGCTGAGGATGTCATGGACTGAGCATGTGAGCAAAGATGAGGTATTGAAGAGGGTGCAAACGAGAAGAAAACTCATACTTAAGGAGACAGATAAGGTTCCTGGGACAATGAGAAAAGAAGGTCTGGAGAATTTAATACTCACGGGACGGATAAAAAGAAAGAAAGGCAGAAAAAAGACGCGCGAGACATGCTTGATAGGCTTGAGCGAATGGATAACGGAGCGGGGTTTAGGAGAGATACCAAGAGGAAGAATTCTCAGAGCAACAAGAGACAGAGCAAAGTGAAAGTCCATATTCATCTGTTGTTCTGAAGGAACACGGCACATGAAGAAAAAGAACTGTTGAGAGTTTTCAAATGAAGTGGTTTCTCTTATTTGATAAAGTTCTTGATTCAGTAGCACCAGTCAACGAGATACTACGAATCACAGGCCATTTTAAGACTTACAGGGTTAATTCTCTTGAATCCATTTTTAAGCACTGATCTGAGAAAACAGTTGTATATAGCCGATAGTTTAGACATTGCTGAACGAGTTTAATGCCGTACATGATATCCACCTTGGTGTATATAACTGACGAGGCTATTTAAGACCATAACAGAGTTCTTAGTTTATTTTGGTTTTGTAGAAGCTTACGGAAAAGGACAAAACTACTCTATTCTGTGTTCAGTTTCTTTATTGTTTATAATTCACCTAGACACCAAAGTCTTTGAAATATCTAATATTTATTAATTCCATTTATAGGTTTTATGATGGATCCCGTACGTGTGCACTCACTATTCTTTTATTGTCATGGTGACATCACCCATTCAACGGATTGAACTCTTCCTACAACTACATATACTTCCCCTCACAAGAGGTGGGCGCAGATCATCAGATCAGCAGAGAGCTTAACAGCGATAGGCAGAAATAGCAAAGACTGCTACCGTACTACCATTGCAAGTCTCACTACTAGTATTACTACCTAACCCGTATTTATCGTTCTACTAACAGAGTTCCAAGTATTTGTATTTTGCTGTGTTTAATATATAAACACAGCAAATATATATATATCGTTGTTGCCTATTGTGATTGTTGCATTATTTCTTGCTGGACTCTTAACCGGTTCCACGACATTTATAATGATGCTCACTCTATACAAAACCTGAGATCTACTCAAGGTAGAAGCTTACAGAACAAGGAGCACAGCTTATGCATATGTGTGGAAGATTATGGTTAACCCTTGACTTGAACAAGTTAAGATTGCAGTGATCGGTGAAGCATCCTGTTGGGATTCTGTTCCACAAGACACTTGTTTGTGGGAAGAAAACACTCAAGTGGAATACGACAACAAAGAAATACGAAGAGAAGAAAGGTGATTTGCTACAATGAGGGTGGCATGGCAGGTTTTAGCCGTGAAGGTTATGACTAGTAGAACTAAGGAGCTTAGTTCGTCTGAACACTTTACATGGAAAAAGCTACAGAGTACTGAATTGCTCACAATGTCTGTTAGAAAGAAATTGTGTAAAATAATTAGTCGACCATGAAGATGCGGAGGCACTTTTGGGTTCTATCGAATGTGGAAAGCATCTCCTGCCCATATATGGCAGCAGTCACTTTCTCACTGGCGCAATATATCGTATCTGTGTCTCTTCAACAAGTACTTTCACGGCATTTGCTCCGATGAACTTAGCTCTCTGGTTCCCCTATGAATGAATTTGCTCGAGTCACAAGATTGGCAACTAGGTCCCACCCATTTACTGTGAAACCAATAAAATGTAAACACAAATTCTACTACATCAGCTCCTTTTCTCGCACTTCCTGCCCGTGGAATTCCCTTCCGTTTACTTGATTCTTCGACAGCTACAATCTCCAGGAGTTTAAAGGTAAAGTCAATAGTCATCTCCTATCTTGCTTATATCCTCTCTCTCATGCTCCTTTCCCTGTCCACTCCACTCTCAGTATATTAACCCTTCTCTTACCCACTTCCTGACACGCCCTGTATCATGTCACTCTTTCTCATAACTTTTCTTCTATGTAACCCCCCTGCGCACCAGTGGCAGTAGACTCCCTTGCTTGATTATAGAAAAAACTACTCTATTGTAGGTTTGATTTGGACCTCGTAAATGGAGAGGATGTGCGTGGTGGTCCAGTGAATATCGGCTTGGAACGTGAAATCGGAGAGCCGAGTTCGAATTCCAGTTGAATTCATTGCATTCACTTACGCGCAAGTACCCTTGGGAAAGGTATTAATCCGTCTCTTCCTTCCAGTTATGGGTTAAATAACAGGATAGATTGGGTTCTATAGCCTTGGCAGGCAACCAGTCTACCGCAAAAAGCAATGGCAACCTACTGCGAGATAATCTTCTGCCCAGTCAGTCATGTCAATTTCGAGACATGATCGCCCAAGCATGTTTCACGTCTGGCACTTAACTGACTGAAATAGAGAGTATGATAGAAGAAGTTAAATACTTGCTGGAACAGTATAAGGAAAACGACCATTTTCCTAGCATCTTTAGCAATAGATCGTATGTACGAGGTCTGGGTTGAGTTTAAGTCCCAATAGGCAGTCAAGGTACGGGGCTTTCCTGGTGGTACATCATTTATCAAGATTGGTGAAAGTTCTGGGTAAGATCAGCGATATTAAAATATCACTAGTTTGATTTTTGAAGCATTGAATGTGACCAGCCAGTTTTTTCCCAACTGAGATTTTGAAGGAATATCCATATACTGTTATATCATCAGCATAGATACCCACAAATGATCGAAGTATGCGTTTAAATAGATGATTTATATAAAGTAAGATGAAACTTAGACCAAATAGTGAACTTTCTGAGACGCCGGCTTTGATAGCTAGAGCTTCCGAGAACTAGTCATTAAAAACTACCTTCAGGGAACTATTCGTTAGGAATGACTTTATAATTGAGAAAACTCTTCCAGTGATTTAATAGCTTGTGTAGTAATCATTTATGTCACGCTTTATCAAAGGCCTTTGAAATATCTAATGGGACCATCCTTCAGATATATTTATTGTCTAGTGCCTCAGTCAGTTAAATGCCATACGTGATACACGCTTGGGCGATCATGTCTCGAAAGAGACATGACTGACTGAGCAGAAGATTATCCCGCAGTAGGTTGCCATTGCTTTCTGCGGTAGACTGGTTGCCGACCAAGGCTAAAGAACCCAATCTGTCCTGCTATTTAACCCATAACTGGAAGGAAGAGATCCTTTCCCAAGGGTATTTGCGCGTAA
This sequence comes from Ascarosepion bandense, assembly GCA_037127315.1. NCBI lineage: Eukaryota > Metazoa > Mollusca > Cephalopoda > Sepiida > Sepiidae > Ascarosepion > Ascarosepion bandense. The sequence continues at coordinate 3,284,110 of JBBBDQ010000408.1, forward strand.
GTAAATACAATGGATTCAGCTGGAATTTGAACTCGGTTCCCCGGTTTCTCGTTCCGAGCCCATATCCACTGTGCCACAAAATAAATAATCGTAGTTAGAATAGCAGCAGTGAACCAGGCCGATCGAAACCCGTACTATTTGTCTCTCAAGAGGTTGTTTCTGTTGCAATTCTAGTTTCTGTTTTGGAAAGGTTATCTTAAGTTTTATGTCTTAGAATACTTGGTAAAAATGTTGATTTTTTGTTAAAATCTTGCGCGTCGTATTCTATGCTAACAGTCTCTTCTCTCGCACTTCCGGTTTCTTGCTTCCCAGTCAACTTCAAAAATTTAAATACAATGTCAATCGTTATCTTCGGTCTTTTTAGTTCCCGTTCTTTTATTGTTAGTACTTAATAATGTTTTCTTTTTCTCATATTCGCTATCATACGGTAACCAGTTGCTTCTTAGTGGAATTATTATCTAGATTAAGGTGAGACTATTTTAAAATAGGCTTAAAGTCAAAGAAGAATTCAAAGAAAATTTCATTAAATATTTACTTTTAGCTAGTATTTCTTTCAGCTTTAATTTTTTTTTAATCATTTCACCCCGAGCAAGGCAGAAATGCCACTGATGTGCGGGGGGCTACATAACTGTAAAAAGATTAATTATAAAAGAGTGAGGAGTACAAACCAGTTAGAAAGGAGCAATAGAAAGCTGAGAAAGCAGGTGCGATGACAGATACATAGGTGGAGAGAAAGGGAAGATAATACGGGGGTGGGGAGAGAGCTAGAGTCCAGTGGTTAGTAGATGAGTATACATTTTGCATTTAAATTTCTGGAGGTTGTAGCCGTCAGGAAAGCAAGAATATGGGAGCGAGTTCCACAGGCGAGAAGTGCGAGAGTAGAAGCTGCAGGAGTAGAATTGTCGTCTGCATTTGGCTAACCTGACTGTGAATGGATGGGACCCAGTTGCCAGTCTAGTTATTTTTTCGTTGCTTTTTATCGTAACCAGTAAAATCATCAGTTTACAGAGATAAGCAAACAACAGCAATCAGAATTGAAGAATTACCCCTCAACAAAACTATACTTCGCATCTAACCTAACCATATAAACATAATCTTCATTATTTTTTCGACGTTTTATTTGAGATTATTGCTTTCGTGTAGACTAAAGTGTAGTATATTAATCTCTTTTCTCTTGTATCTATGTATGTAAATCTCTGTTTAGCTCTTGCTATATATATATATATATATATATATATATATATGTGTGTGTGTGTGTGTGTGTGTGTGCGTGTGTGTGATGATGATGATGCTGAATCCGTGAATGGCAAGGATAATCCAAAAAGATATAGTTAATATAAAATATTAAGTGTTAGATCTATATAGAGAGCTCAATGAATGTTACCCAGAGCAATATGATGTCTAAAAATGAAAACTCAACATAACATTTAAAGTGGTTATAAATTATAATTCATTTCTATGAAATAATTAGTTCATTTCTACGGGCCACACTATATTCGTTTCATTCGGTACGAAAATCTGATTCCGGGAAAATATTTGTACCGAATGGAACGAATATAGTGTGGTCTGAAGAAATGAACTAATTATTTCCTAGAAATGAATTATAATTTATAACCACTTTAAATGATATAGTGAGTTCTTCTTATATATATATATATATATATATATATATATATATATATATATATATATATATATATATATATATATATATTACAATGTTTTGGAGATTGACGAAATGGAATTAACAACCGACATATTGTTTGAACATTATTTTTAATCTGTACACATAATTGAGTAGATATTTTGTTTTCAATTAAACAGTATATTTAGATATATATTTCTATCGGCTTGATTATTTAGAGAAATTTTGTTACGAAAAGGGCTTGATTTAATTTCGATTAGACTGTGGAATTATTCAAGATCAATTAATGGCTTCTCCTATATTGTTAGAGGTTGCAGGTTCAAATCCTACCGAATGACTCACATTTTCAGAACCAAATTTCTCGTAAATAATCAGGCCGGGATAATTATATATAAATATACTGTTTAATTAAAAACAGAATACGAGTATCGATTAAAAATAATGTTGAAACAAACAAATAAATTATATATATATATTTGTAATGAATTATTTTGAACATTATTTTTACCGATAATTGTATTTAAGTAGATATTCTATTTTTAATTAAACAGTATTTTTATATTTATATCTACCAGCCAGATTATTTCACGATAAATTTTTATTGCGAAAATGTGTGCTATCCAGCAGGATTCGAACCTGCGACCCCTATTTACATAGGGGAAGCTACCATTTGATCTGGTACTGTCTTAACCACTTGACTATGAATAGCCTCTTGATCAGATGAGGTTTTTATCATGCTTATCTGATCAAGAGGCTATTCATAGTCAAGTGGTTAAGACAGTACCAGATCAAATGGTAGCTTCCCCTATGTAAATAGGGGTCGCAGGTTCGAATCCTGCTGGATAGCACACATTTTCGCAATAAAAATTTATCGTGAAATAACCAGGCCGGTAGATATAAATATAAAAATATTGTTTAATTAAAAACAGAATATCTACTTAAATACGAGTATCGGTAAAAATAATGTTCAAAATAATTCATTACAAATTGTAGGTTGCTTATAACCAAGTTTCGTTAAAATTCGTTAATTTCCGTAACACACACACACACACACATATATATATATATATATATATATATATCCGAGTGAATAAGGAACGAAGAAAAAAAAATTTTTACAACGTCCAAAACAGTAATTTAAAACAGTGCTCGATATAACAAGTTTTGCATGCGAGCTTACCACCTGCTGTATTGATATCAGCGTGTTAGAACTTGTAATGCTCACCTGCACACTTTCTTGCATGGATTGCAAATGAAAAGAGGCTGGACATAATAATGGTACATTATGATGTCGATGTGTATGCGACTATTCAAGCTATTCTTTTAAAGACATACGTGTCCACATTCTGCACAGTTGAAGTCCCCTTGTTAACTTTCCCCAGAAAAAGGGGCTCTTACGTTTTCAATGAGGCGAGCTGCCTGTTTAAGCTTCGCTTATTCAATTCAGTATTTTATGCTTATAAATATCTATATGTTTATAAACATATGTTACGTTGAGCTAAGTTTGTGACAGTGTTACGTTTAGTGCGAATCGTACACATTTTTTTATCATTTCACCCCAAGCAAGGCGATAAAAAAGTTAGGGAAGGTAAAAGAAAATGTAAGGACAATAGGTACGAATTTACACGAGATACTAGATAAGAAACTAGGTCCCACCATTTTACAGTAAAACAGATAAAATGTAACCGTAATTTCTACTACAACAGCTTCTTTTCTCGCGCTTCCCGCCTGTGGAATTCCCTTCCACATGTCTGCTTTCCCGACAGCTACAATCTCCAGGAGTTTAAATGTAAGGTCAATAGACACCTCCTATCACACTAACTTGCACCTATTCTCCCAACATTCTCACCATCTACCCAACCCTCATTCTCGGTATCCTTACTCGCCTATCACCCTCCTTCTGACATTTCCTATATCTATCCATCCTTTCTCACCACTTTCTCCTCTATGTAACCCCCTGCGCAATAGTGGCAGTGAAAGGCCTTGCTCGGGGTGAAACGATTATAAAAATTAAAAAAAAGAGAGAAGTATTCGATCGAAGATGATGATTGATGTTGTATATAAATTACTCTAGGAAATCAATGAAAAGAGACTGATAAGTTTCGTTCTAGCGCAAATGCCTACTAAGATTATGCTTATATATCACAAATACGGTAGTGAATGCTGGACAATATCATCGAAAATGAGGATAAAACTTGAAGCAGCGGAAATGTAGTTCTAAAGAAGGATGCTGCGGATATCGTGGACCGAGCATGCGAGCAACGATGAGGTGTTGGAAAGGATGGCAACGAAAAGGAAATTAATAGTTAGCATCAGCAAAAGACAACTGAAGTTCCTGGGACATGCAATGAGAAAGGAGGGCTTGAAGAACCTGATAGTGACAGGCAAGATAGAATGAAAAAGAGACAGAGGAAGGCAGCGGATAACATACTTGCGGGGTCTGATCAGGTGAATGACGGAACGGGGGTTGTGAGGTGTAACAGGAGAAAACATACTAAGCGCCACCAGGGACAGGGAGACGTAGAGAACCATGATCGCCTACATCCTGAAGGGACAGGGCACATAGAAGAAGATCACAAAGCGACACCTCAACGTGGAGTAATGGTTAGCAAGCTTGTCTTGCGAGAACAATTACGACTGGGTAATGAGTTTGATCGTCACTGGGTGACCCGTAATTTTGGCTTTGTACCACATCTAGCCTATGTTTAGAAATTCACCACATATCATAAAGTCACAGTACTACAACCACGCTCTCCCGTAGACTTACCTGTCACCATTCTGATCAGAGTTCAATTAAACAACATTTCTAAGAAAAAAATATCTATGTAGGTTATATTAGACAGATTTTAGTCAACAATACAATAATACTCATTCGTACACACAGTAAAAGGAACCTTCAGATATTGGAGGCCATCTACATTAAATCAAAACAACCAACACTTAATAAAAATCACGTTTAAATCTGGTCATAACACATTAAATTGCATTTAAATATATGGTTTTGTTAACATTTCGGTCTCTCACGCTGTGTGACGTCATAGAACCGCATTACAAATTTACGAACTGCGTTTGCTATTTGGTAACTGTTATCGTTGCTTAGCAAAATTTTATGGCAACACAAGCTTTTCTTTGCGTATTCGATAATAATCGTAAAAAAAAGCTCTCTCGAACAGATTGCTAACCACTTTTTTACGTCAGGTGAAACTATATATATATATATATATGTATATGTGTGTGTGTGTGTGTGTGTGCGCGTATAGTGTGTACATATATATATATATATATATATATATATATATACAAAATATTTGGCATTACACTTATGCACACATAGCAATTTACATAAATATATGCTAAGTAAGTCATTTAAATATTGATAATGACTCATTCGTTGATGAATTGTCTTTTCACCTGACCCGAACCTTAAGGATGAAATGCATTTAAGTACACGGCGAAACCTATTGTGAATTTTCCTGCCAGGTAAACTTTATCCTTTCAACAACAACACCGACAATTATGATGACAGTTGGACTAAATTTGATATACGACAAAACATCGCTTGATGATAAATGTTGCTTTTATGCATTAGAAACATTCGCCCTCTTTTTTTTAGGGGAGGTCGAACGTTTGTTTCAATACTTTGCCTAAAAAGGAAAACTATCTGCTAAAATGGCCATATTTTGAAATTAGATATGAATTAAAACTGAACAAAAACTCCAAAGTACCATTTAATGTAAACGGCAAAAGAGTGAATGAAAATCATGAGATTAATTTAATGATTTCTTTTTAAATATTTGGTATAATTCAACAAAGACAAAGGATAAAAAGACTTTGGATTACAAATTTAAACATAATATATATAAAATATATATAAGAGAAAAAACGAATATATATATATATATATATATATATATATATATATATATATATATATATACGCTCTCACACCCTGATTGAGCACTCTGGAAGAATGGTAGACTTTGAAAAACAGTAGCTACTCTCGCATGCACGCATCGCTCATTCACTAATGAATTAGAGCACTTTGGCTATTGGGCCTGTATAATGACAATACACATGCTAAAATGTCTGCCTTCTTCTACCGAACGCCCATAGCCCAGAGGTAGAATCGCCGACTGAGGCCAATTCGATCGGGTTTTAATCCTGGGTTAAAAGCAATCGGAGTCTAACCGTACTGATGAGCTGTGATACAGCGAAACAGATCTGTCTGCGGAAGTCTATATCATATATATATATATATATATATATCTATATATATATATATAGAGAGAGAGAGAGATAACAAGTGTGCATTTAGGCTGCAATCCCTCTTTTACGAAAGTTTCATAAAGAAAGCTCAGAGGTAGAATCGCCGACTGACGTCAATTCTGTCGGAATTCGGATTTCAATCCTGGGTAAAAGCAATCGGATGTCTAAACGTACTGATGAACTGCGAATCAGATCTGACTACGGATGACTATGTATGTATGCCATAATTTTTTCTGTTATTCTTGTTCACTAATGTAAGTTGGAAAATAAAGTAAATCTTGTAACCGTTTCACGATGACACGAGATAACTTTTCAGACTTGCTAACTGCTACTTATGTATCATGTAATTTATTTCATCACTGGCATAAAAAATGTCTGAGTCTCAAGTCATTTCAAGCCTGAATCACCATTTACCCTTACAATCGAATATTTTCTATACATTATGACATGATTTTCTATTGCTTCACTGAGACAAACACTCCAAATATCTCCCCATCTTAAATGTCTTGATTTGGTAAAAAATTGTGCTGTCTTTAAACTTTTATTTATAATGATTGATAACAGAAAAACATTTCACTGCCTGTCAAGGTTCTAATCAGATAGTAGCGAAACACGACGGCTCTTGTGTTGCAGTACACCCAACCTATCAACTATCCTCACTTCTAACAAATATCTAAAAAAACACAAACCTATCAGGGAATTTAAAATGTCAGAAACCCAGGTGCCTAATTTGTAAACATTTGGTAAACGACACAATATTCTCTGTACCCAACACCAAAATCAAATTGCACCCATCACGCTCCACTTGTGACAGCGAAAACATCATATACTTCCTCTTCTGTTCAATATGTCCCAATAGTGGATATATTGGCGAATCCGGTAATAGCTTTAGATTTCGCTTCAATCATCACAAACTTAATATACGCCAAAATAATCAATATTCCCCAGTAGGAGCACATTTCAATCAACCGGGTCACACCTTAGAAAATTGCAAATGTTTACTAATAGACTCCAATTTTAGTTCTACATACACACGCAGAAAGAAAGAAAAATACTAGATTTTAAAATTAAATACACACAAGCTAGGGTTAAATAGGGACTTAGGTGCTTTGAATCTTTACAAATACTTCAATAACTAATGTTTTTTAGATACATTTAAAAAACATTTTTTAAACTCTTTTAAATACATTTAAAAACATTTTTTATTTAAAACAAATTTACAAGCATTATTAAAGATAGGTTTATGCTTACAAACATAATTTTTTTTAAAAATCTGTCGCTTTCAACGTCACTTGATGTAAAAACAAAACCTCTCTCCACAAACGCGTCACATGATGTAAACAAACGCGTCACGTGATGTAAACAGACTCTTCACAGACACTCTCGCGAAATCTCACGAAATACGTTACTAATTCAAATTTTAAAATCATTTGTTTCTGATGAAGGACCGGGGGCGGTCTGAAATATAAAATATAATAGTAGAAATAAACAAATACTGTCAAAAAAATACATTTTTAAACTCAAAACGTTTTAATATTTTTTCTTATACATATTAAGACAGTATACGTGGATCATCACTATGCTATATATATATATATATATATATATATATATATATATATATATAAAAGTGACACCTCTACGTGATGTAATGGTTAGTAAGCTCGTCTCACTAGAACAATTACGACTAGGTAATGTTTGATCCTCATTAGGTGCCCCCTAATTTCGGCCTTGTGCCACATCTAAGTTATGTTTAGAAATTCACCATATATCACCAAGTCACAATAGATGGATACCTAATAAGAATCGAACACGTAAATAAATCTCTCTCGAACAGATTGCCTACCACTTATATATATATATATATATATATATTCCGGCTTCTTGCTTTCCGGTCATCTTTGATTTTTCTGACAATGATTTAAAAATCAAAGATAACTAGAAAGCAAGAAGCCGGAATAGAGTTCCACAAGTGAGAAGTGCGGGAGAGAAAAATCTGTTATCATTGACTTTACGGTTACATTTAGGTATTTCAAATATAAAATGATGAGACCTTACCGCCAAACTAGTACTGCGCTTAATATATATGTCACTACCAGTCATTATCATAAATTACGTACTGTTCGTGTAGTAGCTTAGATACAGATATAGATATATAAAAATAATATATTAGTTATATAGTATCTCCTACAGGTCAATGAGAGAATCTGTTGATATATATTAAAAAAAAAGGCACGCTCGCTTTTGGCATCAATCGATAACTCTCGTTAATTTAAGATCAAAATATTTCATCCTCTCAAATAGGGAAGATAAAAATATGTAACCGATAAATAAACATATCAAACTTGTATTTAAGTTTAAGCTTAAGTTTAATTTTATCTGAAAATCGTCAAAGGTTCCTAAAGTGCGAACTTATTTAAGGGGTGGTATTAATAATTTCGGGGAATCGGATGTTTTAAGAAAACGCATATTACTTAATGTGCATTTAAATTAGGCTTGCATGTGTCCTTGCATCTGGGTATTTTGATGTGTTTGATGCTTGAGCTTAGATGAAAGAGAAGCGCGAATAGAGAAAATCTTTCGCTATTGCATCTGGCTGACCTATAAATCTGCGAATATATTTGCTTGAGGAAGAGTGTTTTCACATTTATATGATGTCAGTCGGAGTCGCTACTCCCTAAGCCATAGGCGCATGGGACCAGAAGACTGAAATTTTAGCGTGTTATATATATATATATATATATATATATATATATATATATATATATATTATAAACATACTGTTAAATATAAGAGACAATGAATGTCTATTATGTTTAATCATGAGCCGTTCTAAACGTCGTATTTTGGCTTTAATTTCAGTTGAAAATAACGACAAAAATTCTCCAACATTTGGATGAATTTTTATGAAATCCGAAAGCTTAGAACCAAATTAATAAAAAATTATCCAAATGTTGGAGAATTTTTGTCTTTATTTTCAACTGAAATTAAAGTCAAAATACGACATTCAGAACGGCTCATGATTAAACATAATAGACATTTATTGTATCTTATATTTAACAGTATATGTTTAGAAAAGTATTTGCTGCCTCGATACACTATATATATATATATATATATATATATATATATATATATATATATATATATATAAGAAAAATTTAGGCAGACACGTTATTTCATGGTAAATCGGAACTATAGGCCTATTTCAGGCTTTATTGTACAGAAGATTTTACACGAATCGTATTAAATGTTCTGTACAATAAAGACGGAAACTGATGATATTTCGCCTGAAATAGGCCTCTACTCCTGTTTTACCATGAAATAACTTGTCTGCCTAATTTTTTCTTATATTTGCTCCATATTTATTTATATACATACATATTTAGAGCTCTGTTAGAGAGTTATCCTACCACTGTATGTACAGGATACTCCTTTGGATTCTTCTATATCTACAGTGTTTGCTCATATATATATCTATATATATATATATATATATATATATATATATATATATATATATTTCGTCTTTATTCTTCGTAAATCTTCTTTTCATTTTCTCATTTTCTGACCATTTTAATCTCTACATTTAACGGTAAAACTCCATTTATGACGAAAAATTTCAAAGTCATTCTCATAATAGAACTTCAATATTACATTGCAAAATTTATGCAAAATTTATATATCTGAGCAGTGTTAAAACAGAGGACAAGAAATGGGACACCAAATTCGAAGGTAAAATGGAAAAACAAAGATGTCTTCTAAAAGAGAAGCAAAGTATTAAGAAAGATGAAAATTTTGTTAGAAACAAAGATACTAAATGGTAATATCAGTTTCCTTCTAAGACTGAATGTTGGACAATTTACTCTCAGATGAAAGAGAAACTTGAGGTAAAAGAAATGTAGTTCTACAGAAGGATGCTGAGAATGCCATGAACTGAATGTGTAAATAACGAGGGAATTTTATGGGAAATGGAAATAAAAACGACGCTTATAGCCGGGATAAGAAAAAAAGAGTTGAAACTGAAGATTTTGTCACTCGGGAGAATGCAGCGAGTAACATACATAACTATCTTGCGTTTATGTATGGCACAAGAGGGAACGGGAGAGATGACGTAAAGCCAGACCTTATTACGATCTAAAAAAGACATGAAATTGCGGTGAGTCATGATCGCCCACATCCTGAAGAGACATGAGAAATAGGAGAAATTCTATACACAAAACCGACCACCTATCATCAGCATCAGCAGCAAAGTTAACAACGACGACTGCAATGTAATGATGCTTGACTCGACGAAATAAAAAGACGGGGATTAAATAGCGATGAAAAAGAGTAGACAAACGTTGGATAGATATGGAGGGAATAAAATCTGTAGCACAGGGGTTCTCAATCCTTTGTTCTTCTGCACCCCTTAGCATTCTTTTATAGATTTCTCTGTGCTCCCTCAAAATCGATGATAAAGAAAAAAATGATATTGAAATTTTGGTATTTTATTATAAAGTCTTTTTCGGAAAATTTATTTACTCATAACATCAGTGAAATATTTTGTCCTTCAATGTAATTGCTCTCGATTTGGCTGCTCGTCTCTTTGTCACCGACGGAATGTGGCTTCCCTCTGTACTTTCTACGAGTATTTTCACGATTTCTCCTCTCATGAGTTTACTCGTGCAACTAGATTGGCAACTAGGTCTCACCCTTTTACTGTCAAAATAGGCAAATGTAACCGCCAATAGTACTCTAATAATTTATTTCCCCTTACTTTTCGCCCGTGGAACTCCCTTCCCTATGCTTGATTTCCTGATATCTACAATCTCCAAATGTTTAAATGTAACGTCAATTGTCATCTTCTATCTCCGTGACTCCAATCTTTTTCTTACACTTTCTACAACATCACCAGTACTGTTGTTATCTTTTCTGTCTTCCCTCTCCTCTCATTGTTACCCTTTGTGCACCAGTGGCAGTAGTGCCTTGCTTGAGGTTAAACGATTATATATATATATATATATATATATATATATATATATATATATATATATATGTGTTATTTATTTTTTTAATGATTGCTCATTATAAAGTAAAAAATGCAAAAAGCTACTGAAAACTATGTACCGATAACCAAAACTAATCATTACTAATGAGGTGGATGGTTTTGTCCCATACCTGTTCTTTCAGATCCGTTACGAGTACAGACGACGGTAACAGGAAGTTTCATAATATTGAAAATTTACCCGACTCTCGATATAATGCAGATGAAAGCTTTGCTTGCTAAAATGAGAAAATTGAAAAAACAAAAAAAACAAAAAAAAACGTTGTGCAGTCTGGATGGAAATTACACCATATCTTATAGCGTAATGGTTATTCTTTCGGAGTCAATGTACCACCTGAAAAATACAAATGAACCACTAGGGGTACATGTACCCCAGTTTGGTGTATAAAATCAAATATTATCATGGCAAAAGAAAAAAGAAAAAATAAGAGCATATATTGTTAATTAATTAAATGTAATAAACCAATAGGAATTAAATCCTATATATATTTTTCGACCTATAAAATCCCATCAGAAAATTTGTTAGATAAAAAATAATTACCAGGGCAAATATTGGCGAACGTAGTGACAGACTAAACATATTAGTTTTGGACCATTTGGAAAATAATAATAATTCCATTTAACACTCCCGTAAAGTTTTTGGCGAGCTGGTGTGAACCTTGTATGTAAAAAGTTCGCACTTCTAAAATTAGAAGCATACGTCTGCACAAAAAAAAAAAAAAAATTCGGAGGGCAGTTTAATCTACATGTGCATATAAACGCACCAACACACAATGGGAGAGACGACAACCAGCAACCGCCGATCAGGCTTTTGTCTACTCATGAACATACGCTGACCGTCATGAAGTAAATCTGTCCTCACATCTCACAGCGTTCTAAGAACATTTAATTATTTGATAAAAAAAATCTCCACTGCTAGAAAAATTGAACATTTTATTGCCAATGTATATTCCTGAAAAGAATATAAATTTGATATTTTAACTGACTCTCAAAGCGCCACCATCAGGGGACGCGAAGGTCAACATAGAGAGGAATGCCGTCAACAAGGCCTGCTACAGCTTCCGATACCGTCTGGAGAAAGTGGTGACAGCCAATGCTGGTCAAATCGAGTGTTGTACCTTATATATGTGCCTAACAGTGCATAAAGTTTCAATGAAATATATTAATTTGTAATAAAAAAAATCTATTTTATTATCATTTATTTTTTCCGGATTTATCTGTACCACATTATATATATATAAGCAATGGATTTGTAAAAATATCTAACTTTTGTTTCCTGATTATATATATAGCCAGACCTCCCAGCGTGTATATTATCATTATACACGCCCAACAGCTGATAGTGTTCCAATTCATTGCTGAATGAACGATGCGTAAATGCCAGAGTAGCTACTGTTTTTCAAAGTCTGCCATTCCTCCAGAGTGCTCAATATATATATATGTGTGTGTGTGTTCGTGCGTGTGTGTGTGTGTGTGAGACTCTGTGTGTGTGTATGTGTGTGTGATAGAGAGAGAGAGAGAGCGAGAAAGGCGAGAGAGAGAGAGAGAGAGAGAGAGAGAGAGAGAGAGAGAGAAACATATTTGTCTCCTTAGTAGTTGAGTATCTTTAAAAATCTTCAAATTTGATCGACTGAAGAGTGGATATATTTCCATAAAATTTAGAATACAGACATTCAACACTTAAATGAAAGATTATTATTATTATTATTATTATTAATAATAATTATATTCATGCTCTGTCCCTTGAAATCGAGAGCTATAATTACAGAGACTGCTCACCTGAAATATGCTATGTTTGAAAATTACTCTAGTTGACCGATTTGGGACGAAATATAATCGTTATTATTGTTTTACTCACACACAAACACACACGTACGCACAGACACATACATAGAAACATACAGATGCGCACGCCACACACACACACACACACACACACACACACACACACACACGTGTGTGTGTGTATATATATATATATATATATAGTCTGTTTCAGTTATCCTTGTTTATTGATAAATCTGAATAAACATTCACGCCAGACGCAAACAAAAATAACTCAGTAAAAATAACATAAGCATGTTATAATAAAAACATTGACACATACACAAATGGATTTGTAGCTCACCGATGCATGGAACTTTTAAAATTATGCCCATGAAAACAAATACAAAGAAATTAAATTGACCACACCAAGTTGAGATATTATGATACTAAATACTAGCAGAACCATTTAAAAAAATCCTGGTAAAGAAATGTACAGAATCTACCCTACACTCAGAAAGCCTCAGTAGCAAATTTAAAGTAAGAAAAATGGCTGTTGGCATCGTCACCAACGCGCATGCGCATATTCGGAAATATTTGCACGTATATGTCAGTGAGGTTAACTCCGACTCTCTATCAGATTTTTTTCAAAAAATGTTTGGACAAAATGTCTCCTTCTTCAAATGCCACTGTCATTTTCTGTCTGGTCACCCTCAGAAGCCATGAGACCATCCACAACTCACTCTCATCTCGAAAACTGGGTTTTTATGAGTCATTTATTTCCCTATTCTTCGATCTTTGACCAGGCAAAGTAATTTCAATTTGGTGACTCTACGGAAATCGTACACCACCAAAAACAACTCTTTTTGCCTGACGCCGATGAAACATTTGATAATCTATGTGAGAACTAGTTACATGCATTTTTTTGTTTTCATTTATTCTTTTTGAGAACTGTTATTCTTGGAGAGTAGGCGTCGAATAAAGTAAACGAACAAAACAAAATAGCTTCTATTTTAGTCCTGGAAAAAATAATATATACACCTCGAATATCTCACAATATTTTCCATGAAAATAACACCTTTCATCACCCACTGAACCTCTTTTTATAAACAAATGGCCTTTCATTCCCCTGGCTCATATATATATATATATATATATTTCTTAAGAAATATCCATGGTGAAGGGCATTATTCGTAATCTAGTGTATGTAGTTAAAGTAGGAGTTTCAGGAGTATATTTGAATTTAACTATCAATGAAGAAAACTGAATCAGTTTCAACACTCGAGAATATATATATATATATATATATATATATATATATATATATATTATAGTCATCCGCAGACAGGTCTGTTTCGCTGCATTACAGCTCATCAGTACGGCTTAGACTCCGTTCGCTTACTAACCCAGGATCGAAACCCGACCGAATCGGCGTCAGTCGGCGATTCTACCCCCTAGGCCACGTCCGGCAGAAGAAGGCAAGCTTTTTAGCGCGTATAAACACGCCCAATAGCTAGGGTGTTCCAATTCATTATCGAATGAGCGATGCGTAAAATGCCGGAGTAGCTACTGTTTACAAAGTCCCCCACTCTTCCAGAGTGCTCAATCAGGGTGTGAGAGCGTATAAATATGTTGGGTTGTAATAATGTTTAGCATCAAGGTTGTTGTTTTGTCAGTGGTTTTACTGACGATAACTAACGACATATTAGCTCTGAGAATATCCTAATTGTATCCTCACGAAACTCCAAAGTCGGTATGAGCCTGCTATGAACAAACTTACAAACTCTTTGCTCGTATATATATATATATATATATATATATATATATATATATATATATATATATATACACGCACCGCACCGCTCATTCGATAATATATATAATTCGATAATGAATTGGAGCACTCTAGCTATTGGGCGTGTTTATACGCGCTAAAAAGCCTGCCTTATTCGACTGGAAGCTCGTGGCCTAAGTGAGTCTAAGTCGTACTGATGAGCTGTAATACAGCGAAACAGATCTGTCTGCAGATGACAATATATATATATATAAACTTATTTATAAATGGAACTTTGTGTGTGTGTACCCGTTATCTATAGACTCCGAAACGGCTGAACCGATTTTCTTGAAAATTTACACAGTTGTATTATAAGCGTCTGCGAGTGTTCTTAGCTAGATTTTTTGTCGAGGTACCCCCCGATAACTATCGATAATCGAAGAAATCGGGTTATAGAAGGAGTGGTCCGATTTTAATCAAATTTTATACACTCATAGACAAAGACATAAGAAACGATATTCAGAAGTTTCAAGATTGCAGTTCTTACAATAGTGCAGAAAATTTGATATCGATACCAGGAAATCAAAATTTGACTGACATCCATTCATTTTTCTTTCAGTCTACGGTTTCGCTTTAAATGGAAACAACTATTGCTTTTTTGTCTTTAGTGCCAACGTCCAAAGAATCTGAGCTCCAGGACCACGGATTGGTTTTAAAGCTTTCATTACATCCGAGCAACGCCGGGCTATACTGCTAGTATATATATATATATATATATATATATATATATATATATATAAATCTACACTTATTTTTAAATGGAACTTTGTCTCTGTGTGTTTGTGTCTGTGTGTGTGTGTGTGTCCGTTACTTATAGACTCCGAAATGGCTGAACCGATTTTCTTGAAAATTTACACAGTTGTATTATAAGCGTCTGCGGGTGTTCTTAGCTAGGTTTTGTGTCGAGGTACCCCCGATAAATATCGAAAATCGATAATTGAAAAAATCTGTTTATGGAAGGAGTGGCCCGATTTTAATCAAATTTCATACACTCATAGACAAATACATAAGAAACGATATTCAGAAGTTTCAAGGTTGCAGTTCTTACAGGAGTGCAGAAAATCTGATATCGATACCAGGAAATCAAAATTTGACTTACATTCATTATTTTTTCTTTCAATCTACGGTTTCACAATAACTGGAAACAACTATTGCTTTTTAGTCTTTTGTGCCAACGTCCAAAGAGTCTGAGCTCCAGGACCATTGATTAGTTTTAAAGCTTTCATTACACCCGAGCAACGCCGGGCTATACTGCTAGTATATATATATATATATATATATATATATATATATATAATTTGGGACCTATATTAGAATTCTGTATTATAATAGAAGTGTTAATTTTTTCTTCACACACTGCGTGTGATTTTGAATGCGTATTTTAAAGTATATCCGTATGTCTGTATTGTGTGTGGGTGACTTATATGTGTTTGTATCTTATTACATACAAGAACATTTACACTTACGTTCACACACAGTTTAACTGATTTTGAATTTAGACGATGAATAACACATTCCGCTTACACTCAATCTGGACAACACATATTCTAGAGCGAACAATATAACCATAAATTCACAGACAAGAAAAAACTTTAATATTTTTAAAAATTTTTTAGAAATATTTTAATGTTTTACAGCACGCACAAAAATTCCCATAATAGTCAGTCAGTTAAGTGCCATACGTGATAAACGCTTTGGGCGATCATGTCTAGAAAGAGACATGACTAACTGGGCAGAAGATTATCCTGCAGTCGGTTGCTATTGCTTTCTACGGTAGACTGGTTGCCAGCCAAGGCTATAGAATCCAATTTGTCCTATTATTTAACCCATAACTTGGGAGGAGGGACGGATTAATATATTTCCCAAAGATATTAATCATAAGAATTCAACTGGAATTCGAACACGGCACCCCGATTTGTCGTTCCGAGTCGATATAGACTGAACCACAACGCACATCCCCCATAAGAGTAGGAGGATCAAAACATAGCATATGTAGAACCTTATATCAACATGTTTTGCTTCTTTTTTTTTTTATGGCGTATCAAACTTTTGCAGGTTATTTAAATCTTATAAATATTTTTAGATTATCAGAATTTTTAAAAAATAATTTTTTACTGATAAAAGTCTTATTAATTAACCCACAGCTCTGGAGAAAAGCGTTGGATTAATACCTTTTGGATTATCCTGCAGTAGGTAATTGAGTGTAAGTAAATATAGGGAACCCGACAATTATTCAAAGTCGGCTCTCTGATTTCCAATTCTGAGACGTTAACAATTACACCACCCGCATATCCAAGCTAACAGCACCTGGTATCATCAAGCGGTTACATATCACTGCACTGACCAGTCTCGACGCTGCTTAAATTCGGTGATCTGTAAGCTTGTAGTGCGGGTGGTGTAATAGATAATAGCTAAAAATTGTTAAACAGACAGCTGAGTTCCAATTCCAGGTGGGTTTGTTATATTCATTTACGTGCAAATACTTTTAGAAATGGTATTAATTCACGTTTCACACAAGCTATGGGTTCATTAGTAAAACTTGATCATTCTTATCTAAAAAAAAAAACTTGATCATTCTTATCTAAATAAATCATCATTGATCAAGTAAAACTTGATCATTCTTATCATTGATCATCATTGATCAAATAAAACTTGATCATTCTTATCTCAAAAAAAATTTGGATCATTCTTAGCTAATAAAAAACTATCTTGCAGTTTAAACAAAAATTATTGCTTTCTGTTGGTAAGCCGTAAAAATCGAATCAACCAATCAAATATTCTTCATTCCAGAAATTCAGACATAAATGATTGAATCGGTATGTATACGATGTGATGCATCAGTGAATGAATATATTAATCCGATTGTAAATAATGTAAATAATGAGGAGAATAATATAATAACTCCTCATCTCAGAAATTTAGACAGAATCCTCAATATGTTATTCGGAATCTCGGAGCAAAGGGAAAAAGATTCCATCGTGATCATTTGTCATTTGTTAATACTTTTACCCGTAATTCAAAAATCCGGATCTTTTGTCATTTGCTAATTCAATTGCTAATACTTTTACCCGTAATTCCCAAATCGGAAAACTTCCATAATTCGAAAGTTTTTCAGCTGATGACATGAAGTCCAACAAACGGAAATTTCAGAAAGAATTAAAAAGGTTTCTAGCTAATGTGCAGTTGCTGTAATTGACCTCATCTACCCTGGTATGTGCAGAGTGGTCCATAGTCCAGCTATGTAGTCTACGCTGGCGTTAGTTTTTGTAAGCAATCATCACAGCAACATCTTTTTATGTCCTACTTTTCCACAATTGTAGCACTTTGAATTCTTAACAAGACTGTCATCTCTGAGTTATATTCTTCGACATCTAAAAATTAAAATAATAAAAATTATTTTTTCCACATTTTTCTTAAGCTTCTATCTATGCACATTCTTTTTCTTCAATTTCTTCCATATTCTGTCTCAGATTTAGAATACCAACATTCATCCGATATTTCTTGTATTGCTATTTTTTTATTCTGTTCAAGGTTCATTAGAATCTTAGCGCATATTTCTGTGTCTTTTTTACGTTAACCCTACAATAAAAATTAATCCTTGATACTTATTTAAAGTCAGCTAGTTGAATTTTAATCTTTCACACTCCTTGTTAACAATTCCAGCATATGTGATAAAATTTGTCTTTCATCAGATTCATGCACTTCCAATGAGTATAGAATAATGAACTTTTCTTGCTCAAGATTTTAGTCAAAATATTTACTGTTTCTTCAAAGTAAATTTCTGAGTTTTAGGTTTTTTTTTGGGGGGGGGGGGGTAGTACAAAATAAAAGGTATTTTTCCTGTTCTATTGGTGCTAACTGTTTTAACAAAAGTCTTGTTTTATTTTTCTAGTTTTCCTAATTGCTACATTCTGATCTGAAAATTTACAGTTGGAAAGACTTAAGAGTAATCAAGAATCTTTACTGGCAACAAACCGCTTGTATACGGACAGGTAACGAATTCAGCAGATATACAAAGATAGAAAGGGGTGTAAGACAAGGATGTGTTTTTTCACCGGATCTATTCAACTTGTACAGCGAGAATATTTTGGGGACCCTAGAAGTTATGCTTGGATTCGTCATCGGGCACTACAATTTAAACAACCTAAGGTACGCAGATGATACAGTGCTGATAGCAGACACAGACAGGAAACTACAAAACCTCCTACAGAAGGTAGTTGAAGAGAGTGACAAGAAAGAACTACAAATAAACTGCAAGAAAACCGATTGCATGGTCATCAGTAAAAAAGGCAGCCCAAAATGCCAAATACAGGTCGGGTATACTAAAATCAAGCAGATAGAAACATTTAAATACCTGGGAAGTGTTATAACAAAAGACGGAAAAAATTTTCGACATGAACTAAGAATTATGAAGTAAATATGCAGAATAAATATTAACGAAATTTTTTAAAATACACATTTTAATTCTTCTTTAATCGCAAAAAATGCTGGATTAGCTGAAAGGCACTGTAATACGTTATTTAAGCATACATACAAATACACATTCACACTTTTCGTTCTTTCGTTATTGGATCTGATGAAGCCTAGAATGGTGAAACGCGTATGCAAATCGATTTTTATCGAATCTATTTTCAGTGAAACTTCTTCCCTTTGTCAAATATCTTAATAGATGCTATATACAAATTGAATATTCTGTATTTCAAATTCCGAAAAAAATTGAAAGCCAAAGCACTCCCAGGTCATAAAAATTTCGGATAAAGGGATCTCAACCTTTAGTAATGATTATATTCTTAACATATAACTTTGTCCCGGATGAATTACGTCTTTATTATTATTATTATTTTTACCCACTGTATAATAAATTTAAATTCTTCCATTGCTGCCAATGAATTCTTGGTTCCAGGCTATTTTCCCCTTTGCCGAAAAGATTACACATTCACATGCATAGCCTTGATGTTTACATCCGGGATGGCCACGGAATTGTCTCTCGAAATCCCAAAATACAATTTCATGTGTTTCCGCCTTTCATTACTAAACGATGTTAGCTATCTCTTTTTTCTTTATCATTCCCCCTCTTTCCAGAACTGCAATATATTAGACATAATAGCTGACATTATAGAAAGGCATTTTATCTCCATCCATCTGCGAATTTCTTTGTTTTCAGTAACTTTAAATCTCACGCTTTGGTCGTCTTTGCACATTTCCGGCCCTTTCCACCGGTGTCAACTTCTTGCCATCCGAAGTTACGCGGCAGAGTAGCAGGTTTCCCCTCAGCGAAGACGTGGTGTCGACGGTGGCGGGTGTGTTTTGCTGGCGACGTGTAAACGATGGTGGGGGGAGATGACCGGAGACGACCGCACGGCAGGCAAAACGAATGCGACGACGAACGGCGTGACGGGAGCAACGTGAAGACGAGGACCGAGACGAGTTAGCAGCACAGCCGCCAGCTGACCGCTACTGACAAGCCCTGCATCTCCGCTTAGGCATTCTAAAGGTTCTGGTGTTGCTGGTACTCAAATATAAATTTGTTTCCATTGTCTAATCCTTAATCCTAACCAGTGTATCTAGAGACAGGGCGATTTTAAAACGAAGTCATTCTCAAAAGTTAATTTAAGGTTTTAAGGCGTATTGTCATGGCCAAGGACGAATTCCAACAGCTAAGCAAGGAATTTAGAGACTGAAAGATGTATTGGGCTATTATGTGATATCTGTCTTTCTATATAGCAACTAATGATGGACAATTTCATCAAAGATGAAGCAGAGACTCAAAGCAACAGAGATGTGGTTCTACAGAAGGTTGCCGAGGATACCATGGACCGAACATGTGAGCAACGACAAGGTTTTGGAGAGGATGCAGACAAAAAGGGAACATTTAACATCATGTAAAGACAGCTTAAGTCTCTAGGACACGTAATGAGGAAGGAGAACATAGAGAATCTAATACTCATAAGACGGATAGATGGAAAGCGAAACAGGAGAAAGCAACGCACGACATACTTGATAGGCTTGAGCAAGCGGTTGGGAAAGCAGGTTTTGGGATAGATCTGTCAGTCAGTGCCATACGTGATACACGCTTGAGCGATCATGTCTCGAAAGAGACATGGCTGACTGGACAGAAGATTATCCTGCAGTAGGTTGCCATTGTTTTCTGCGGTAGACTGGTTGCCAGCCAAAGCTATAGAACCCAATCTGTCCTGTTATTTAAGTCATAACTGGAGGGAAGAGACGGATTAATATCTTTCCCAAGAGTATTTGTGCGCAAGTGAATGCAAGGAATTCAACTGGAATTCGAACTCGGCTCCCCGATTTGTCGTTCCGAGTCGATATCCACTGCACTACAACGCACATTAAGTGGCGGTCCATGATCGCCTACGACCCGAAAGAACACGACACATACAGAAGAAAAAAGATTAGAACGGTATCGAGATCTCACCAATTCACAGTTGAACTAGCTAGATGTAGCCGTAAATTCTATGCTAACTTTCTTCTTTCGCCCCTCTTGCTAGTGAAACACCCTTCCAGTTCCATGCTTTCCAGCCAACTTTAATCTGCAAAAATTTAAATGCAATGTCAATCACTATCTATTGTCCTCCTGATTAATCTCTTTTTTTCTACTCCATCATTATTGATGTTTCTGTTCCTAGTTCTTCCACAATTTCTCGCACATCCCGTCTGTGGAACTCCCTTCTTTATAATTGCTTCCCTAATAGCTATAATCTTAAAACGCTTTAATGCAACGTCAGTTGCCTTCCTCTACCTCCCTAAAATCCACCCACTTCCCTAATTCCCATCCATTTCTTATCCTTTCTTCGGCATCCCCTGTACTCTGTTTTTTTTTTTTGTTATTGTTTTCTTCTCGCTGTAATCCTCTGTGCACCAGTATAAAATATTATTATTATTATTTTTATTTTCACTTCTTTTCGTTTTGATCTGAAGAGCTTGCATTATGGGTGTTTTCCAGCAAGTCGTACGACCTAAAACAGATAGCACTTTTCCCTGAATATTTTCAGCTAACCAAGGTTGCCCATTAATATACTAACCTATACAGTTTTTCTCACATTTCCCGTCCGTGGAACTCACTTCCGTATACGTACTTCCCTGGTCACTACAATCTCCAAAGATTTAAATGAAGCGTCTATTGCCATCCTCTACCTCCCTCAACCCCATCCACCCCACCTAAATCCTATCCCTTTTTTATCATTTCTTCGGTATCCACTTTAACCTTCTTTTTTTGACTAATTGTAAGCAATATTAGCAATCCTGCATTGCTTGTAATGAAATGATTATAAACAATAATAATAATTATATATATATATATATATATATATATATATATAATAATGTGGATCCAAAATGTAGGTTCTGTGATAAATACCAAGAAACAATAAACCATCTAATCTCAGGATGTACTGTCAGTCAGTTAAGTGCCATACGTGATACACGCTTGGGCGATCATGTCTCGAAAGAGACATGACTGACTGGGCAGAAGATTATCCTGCAGTAGGTTGCCATTGCTTTCTGCGGTAGATTGGTTGCCGACCAAGGCTATAGAACCCAGTCTGTCCTGCTATTTAACCCATAACTGGAAGGAAGAGACGGATTAATACCTTTCCCAAGGGTATTTGCGCCTAAGTGAATACAATGGATTCAACTGGAATTCGAACTCGGCTCCCCGGTTTCTCGTTCCGAGCCGATATCCACTGTACCACAACGCACATCCTGTACTGTACTTGCCCCAAATGAATATAAAAATCGTCACGATAGAGTAGGGTAATATTTACACTGGACAATGTGCAAACACTATGGAAAATATGTAAACAAACACTGGTATGAACATCACCCAGCACCGCCTACAGAAATAGAAGATGTCACGATTCTATGGGATTATACCATCTACACAGACAGAAAAAATCGAAGCAAATAGGCCGGACATTATTGTTAAAAACCAAAAAGAAAAAAGATTGCTTATTAATTGATATGGCTTGTCCAGCGGATTGTAACATGCTAAGGAATTCGAAAAACTGTCAAAATATAAAAACCTTGAAATAGAAAAAATGTGGAAATTGAAAACAAGAATCGTACCAGTGATAGTAGGTGCACTTGGAATGATAAAAAATGGAACAAAAAACACATTGAAAGAATCCCTGGAAACCCCAGCTTAAGAGATATATAAAAAATTGTCTTGTTAAGTACAGTCCACACACTAAGGAGAACTTTGTCTATGTAACGCTAGGGATGTTAGGGAGATATGAAGAAACATGAAATGGAGTTATAACAACACACCACTATCTGCCTTAGGTATTTCCACACTTGGTAGGTAGTGTTACCATAGCAGAAATCGAATTATGATGAAAAATGACATACTTCTACTACTACTAGTACTACTAATAATAATCATAACCTTGTGTTTTATCGACTTTATTGCCTTTCATGATACCGATTAAAAATATAATTCGGTTCCCCAAAATGCGTTATTACTTTTCAAGGAGACTAATATTACAAACTACTCGAAAGCGATTGATTCTTTCGCGAAGTATTACTGCTTTTCCGCGGTTGCTTAGTCATGTCAAGCAGAGATCCAGAGGTGGTACACTCAGTGAGGCATTTGATGTCGTTGTGAGACCAGTCTTCCATTGATTGAAGAAATTAATCCGAAAGATTGAATTTAATTCCTTTCGAAACAGTTCTAGTCTTCAAGAAGATCGGAAATGGTTCCATAAATGGGTTTTTAATTAATTTATTTAGCAAGAATTTCCGATCTCAATTTCTTGGGTAAATAGAAGGTATTTTCTAAATAGGTATGGAAAGGTTACATTTCAATTGATACCGATAGACACGTAAACACTTTCTTCTACGGATATATATAAACTTCATCAAATATATTTAATCCAATGGATTAATTCAATATTTAGCGCGCGCGCGCACGCACACACACACACACACACACACACACACACACACATACACAAACACACACACACACACACACACGCACAAATGCTACAAGCATTTACACGCACACATATATCAATTTATAAACAAATGTGCACATGGGAAATAAACGCAGACGAATACACAGATCAACTCTAATAAAACAACACGCATACAGCCAAAACACACGCACGCGCACACACACATTCAAAGACAAAGAAACCTAAATGTCAATAGAAACAATCATACGTACATATGTATATACACTAGATACTTCAACTAATTCGCTGGAAAAACGCCGCAGCATAAAAACATGGGCCCCAAACTTAATAAAACAAAGATTTTCCGTCAAAATGTTTATGTTATTATTATGAGGAAAGATCAAAGTAATTTTTGATTATTTTTTTAAAATTTTTAATCTTTTCTAATACGTTCAAAATGTTGGTAAAAAATCTTGTACATTTTCCGTCAGCGGGTAACCAAATTATTACTAGAGTTTGTTATGTGAAAACCATATTAATTATAAATTCTTGCAAAAATCAAATAATTGTCGGATTTTAATGAAACTTTCAGGATTTATATACAAATGAATGAAATTATTTTTGAAATCATTATTTTTATAAAATTTTGGTTAAGATATTTTTTACATCTGTTATCCACCTCCACACATACCTCCACGTAAATTCATGAAATCTCAAGAAATTAAATTTTGTTTTTAGTGGATACCCCTATTTGAAATAAAGTCAATCAATCTTACATCTGCCAGTCCGCACACTTCTGAAAAAGATCTCCGTGAAGAATTGCAGTAAACTTTAATAATCCTCTATAGTTAGCCAATTATCTCCAAATTATTCAATTTTCAGTAGATAGCTGTTTAAGAGAGGCTTCTACATTGCAGAGACTATCGATGTGAGTCACATAACAACAGTGCAGTGTCCTTATAGCATTGGCTATGAGGAAAGATTGCTTGTCGCTGACATTTTCCCAGCCCAGAAAATTCTTTTTAATCATTTCACCCCAAGCAAGGCTTTTTACTGCCACTGTTGCGCAGGGGGGTTACATAGGGGAAAGTGATGAGAAAAAGGGGTTAGTTATAAGAAATGTCAGGAGGAGGGTAATAGATGGATGAGAATACCGGTGTAATGCGAGTGGAGTGAATGGAGGAAAGAGCTTAAGATAATGGATACGAGTTGGTGAGATAGGAGATGTCTATTGACCTTACATTTAAATTCCTGGAGATTGTAGCTGTCGGGGAAGCAAGTATTTTCTCACACTTTCACAGGCGGGAAGTGCGAGAAGAGAAGCTGTTAGAGTAGAAATTGCGGTTACATTTTATCGGTTTCACTGTGAAAGGGTGGGACCTAATTGCTAGACTAGTAGCTCGTGTAAATTCATACATGGGAGGCACCAGTGAGCTAAGATAATTGGAGCAGAAGCCGTGAAAGTATTTGTAGAAGAGGCACAGGGAAGCCGAGCTGCCAAGTCGGTATCGATCACATTACAGATTCTCCGTTGGATTTTGTCAAGAACCACGAAGTGAATATTAGAGGCACCCGACCAGATGTGGCAGCAGTATTCAATACACGGACGGATGGTAGATCTATATATGTACAGGATGGACTCAGACGGGAAACATTTCCTGGCCCTGCACAGTGAACCGACCTTCTTAGCAGTGGATTTAGCTATGGATTCGATATAGTCATTCCACTTGAGGTTCGATGAGAGTTTTAGGCCAAGGAGGGGTAGTGATTTGGTCTCAGGGAAGCTAGCCTGATACATATTAAGAAAAGAAAGAAATGGCCTATTAGTATGTCCACGAAGAGTTCCGATGTTTGGAAAAGTGTAATCATCCTCTGCCAAAGTCTTTACCAGTGAGCGCATCTGACTCTGGAGAAAACTCAGTCACGGTGGGTTTACGGTAATAGTTTATATAGCGTTTAAAACATTGGTTGTTCGTCCTTGTTAGAATACACTGACAATATTAATATTGCAAGATATATGTTATATATTTTCAAGAAGACTTCTACCAGTCATCAGATGGCCAAGGGCACCACGTATTTCATGCAAAACGGCGCTTCATGTGACGCTGCAAAACTGACCCTAGTGTCCCTGGAACAGAATGGGACATGTTCTACAGTGTACAAGTCTGTCATCGGACAAGAACCATATAAGACATATGACAGCATAAGAAAAAAAGAGACCTTCACCCAGTAACGCATTCGAAAATGTCACACTTGTCACTTGACAGAGTGAAAGCACCCAATGACGCTTAGGGAGCATCAACAATTAACAAATTTCGTTATTAAATAAATAATCTTTCCCAAGGCACATTATATATATATATATATATATATATATATATATATATATATATATATATATGAATGATTATCCATGGTTCCTAAACTTGGTGTGCGTCTGTTTACCTTTGACATGACTCTGTGTGTCTGTGTGTATGTATATAAACATAAATATACCTATTATCTTGCGTCTAAAGCACAAATCGATGTTTCATGCACTACATCATCAGGAGCATATTATTTTTCATAATATGCACCGGATGATTGCGTAGTGCATGAAAATACCAGTCGTGTTTTAGACGTAGGATAAATATGTATATTTATTAATATATACTTAGTAGCTCTGTTATATTACATTGAGCACTGTTCTACTAACACCTGATAAATATTTATATATCTGTGTGTATACACAAATGTATACTTATTTACATCAATACCTCTGTCTCTCTCTCTGTCTCTCTCTCTATATATATATAAAATTTTAGTCACTTAGCTGATTGATGTTACTTTCAGAATCCCGTCTCCTGAGTTTCGTTGACGAATCCTCCGGGAAGTACAGCGTCCACTCGTCAGGGGGTATTAGCAATTGACTGTTTATATATCTCGATTTTTATTTTATTTATGTGTGTGTGTGTGTGTGTGTGTGTGTGTGTGTGTGTGTGTGTGTGTGTGTGTGTGTTCGTACTTACGCGTAAATATCCTTGGAAAAGTTATGGACCAATTTCTTCTGCCCCACGCTGCGGATTAAATAGTAGCTCTAGTATGTAAAGAACCTTTCTTATCTCCAAAAACATTTTAATGTAATATTCCCTGCCCCCCCCCCAAAAAAAGAAAACAATTCTTACAATCCAGAATATGTTTTTCTTTTAAATAACATACAATCGGTTAAGCCGTAAAAAAAACAACAAAAAAAAAAAAAACAGATCAGTCAATCAAAGCTACATCTTTTTTCTTAAATTTTATTAAACATTTTCCCAGACCATCTTGTATAAATTATCTAACTTTTTATTTTTCATTAGCATCTCTACTTTGTTTAATTCATTATCATGAATATATTTAGCACCATGAAGGTCTATGTATTTTCACATATAAATAATAGATAAAAGAAGTGCCCTGTTTGGTTAAAATTCAGTCCTTTGGTGATTAAATTGGTGCGACCTCTCCAGGGCACAGTTTTCGGCGTTGGTTTATGGAGGTCATGCGCTACCCAGATAACATTGCCCCGCACCCTTGCACCTCTTGGCCTTGCCGACAATATCGAAAAGTATACAGAACATTACATTTGAGGGTGGCTTGGCTGTAGGTACTGCCCGAAAGTTGTCAGTTGTGACAGCTAACCACCTTCGGGGCCCTGGATTTAATTCCATACCCTTTTCCATATCTGAATACGACCGAAAAGCAACGGAGGTTTAAAATCATAATTCTCCTTCTACCTTTCTGAACTGTCAAGTTCCGTCTAATCGGACAACTGGTTATGAAGCGTTGTGGTACAGTGGATATTGACTCGGAACGACAAATCGGGAATCGAGTTCGAATCCCAGTTGAATTCGTTGCATTTGCTTATGCACAAATATCCTTTAGGAAATGTATTAATCCGTCTCTTTTCTCCAGTTCTGGGTTAAATAACAGGGCAGATTGGGTCCTATAGCCTTGGTTGGCAACCATTCTACTGCAAAAATAATGGCAACCTACTGTGGGATAATCTCCTGCCCAGTCAGTCATGTCTCTTTTGAGACATGATCGCCCAAAGCGTATATCATGTATAACACTTAACTGACTGGTTATGAAGCGTCATTTTCCGCTTTCGCCTATTTTCTGGTTTGTAGTTAGTTGTCAGAGTATTTGAGACTCATGCCACGGAAGCTTTTTATAGACCATGGTAGATTGTCCCTTCTATCACTCCTAGCTATGACAACCTTTACATATAAATAGCAATACGTATAATCCATGGTTTCTTCTTCTTCTTCTTCTTCTTCTTCTTCTTACCTTGTTCCTACAGGACGTAGGCAATAATGGCCTTCCACATTTCCCTATCCCTTGTAGCTCTTAGCACCCCTTCTCCTGATATACCACTCAATATCATCCATCTGCTCAATCCACCAAGTATGTCACGCGTTGCTTTCCCTCGTCTCTGCTTTCTTCTATCCTTCCTGTGAGCATAAGATTCTCGAAGCCCTCTTTCGTCATTACATGTCCCAAGAATTTCAGCTGTCTTTTCCTGATTTTAACTATCAATGTCCTTCTAGTGTCCATCCTCTCCAAAACATTGTCATTGCTTACATTTTCGGTCCATAGTATCCTCAGCATCCTTCTGCAGAACCACATTTATGTTGCTTCAAGCCTTTCTTTCATTGTTGATGAGATTGTCCAGCATTCGCTGCCATATTGAAGGGCAAACATCACATAACAATATGTGATGTTTGCCCCTCAATATGGCAGCGAAGTATTCTCTTCTTTTTTTCCTAGCGAAATTTTCCTGTCTCTTAATCCTCTACTCAGCTTCTGGAATGCATCTTTGACCATGCCAATACGCCATCGGATCTTCGTGTCACACTTGCTGTCTTCTGTTAGAACACTTTCTGTTCGTTCGATATAAGCATATTTTTTTTTATCTGAATGATACAATAACTAGAATGTCCAAAATGTATGTTTATCTCAAAAGGATAATCTTTAATGTACATTTAAAATTAAGTTCTTATAAATGTGTTTTGTCTTTATCGGTATCAGTAGGTGAATTTATAATACAAGAAAAAAATGTTTTGTGTATATTCGTTTATTCGTGCTTTTGTTTTTGTATTTTTTTTTTTTTAGTGTGGTTATCAATTACTTTTTACGTGCAAATATGTTTCTCTCTGTTCTCTTGTCATGTGACAAAGCCAACACGTCGAGGTAGAATGAGTCATGGCATTTCTAAAGACGTTTATTCCCTCCCTTAATTCCAAACAATTGTGTTCATGACAACAACAAAAATGTTAAAAAAACATATCTGGAAAACTGGCACAGTTAGTAACGTTGATAACATGTGGGAAATATGGTATGATATTCAACGTTTTTTCTTCTCTCTCTCTCTCTCTCTCTCTCTCTGGTCATAGAAGACGGTTAGACAAGGCGTAGGTCCTACTCTGTGAACCTTTTGCAGTCACTGAGAAATTATCGGTTGTAATTCTTGTAAACATCCCTCTTCCATTTTCTTTGGCGTTTGTGTTTTCTCACTTCTCAACTTTCGTTCTTTATTACATCACTTCTGCATTCTGTATTGATCCGTTTTATTTTATGTATTTTTCTCTTCAGACATTTACCTACTTTAAAAAAAGAAAAAGAAAATATCGTTTGAGTTTCTCTACTTCTTTTCTTTTCTTCTTATTCTCTAACTTGCGTTTATTTGCTTCTGTTCTTTATGCATGAGACGCTTTACCGAATAATAACTTGCCGATGTCCTGAGAATTTCAGAACCAGTTCTTAATGTGACTCAGTCTAGCTCACTTGCATTGCAGAAAGCATATTAAAGAAGCTGAAGTAAGGAGGAAGGTTGAATGTTTATTAAATTGGCTTCATGTCAAATATAACCAAACTGCCTACAACTTAAGGATTATCAGAATCATCAGAAGGTTGAAGGTTGAAAGTATAAAAGTATTTATTTGTATGTTAGAATTTTATCAACAGAATTGAATAACATCAATTGGTAAGAGTTAAATGTTCATTGAGAAAGTGTAGTAAGGCGTTAAGTGAATCCAGAGCTTGTAGGCTTGTTAACTTCTTTTTCAGTTTTGCAAATCGCTTCCTTTCATTGGTTAGAAAATTAATTTAACATAGAATCGCGAAATTTTGCTTTGTCTTTTTCTTTCAGTACGAAGTCAATCGTTTTTCGTATGTGTCGAAATTAGGATTTCACAATGGGTTGTGAATTTTTGTAAAAGTGAAGAAATGTTACTTTTAGTTCCGTAGTCATCACAAAGCTACGGGGTTGAGGAGTAGTTGTGTCTCTTCCACCAATCGTAAAAATTTTTTCCTTAATTAAAGATTAAACAATTTATAAAAAATATTCCGTTTGTATTTTAACTTAATTTTGATTATTTTTTTTCTTTTCTCAAATTAAATAGTTAGAGACGAAATTGTTGATTTATTGGCTCTCGTTTCAATAAACATCACTTCAAGCATATAATTTCTGGTTTATCATCCTTCAATATTATATGAAATTTACTGAAATGCTTTTTTTATATGTATGGTGCCGTCCCTATTAGAATGGATTATTCCTCCGTCAATAAATACTAACCTGAGTGACTTCCGGGAAGGCAGCTCTGAGGCAGTCGTGTGGCAGGCTAGAGACAGTCGGGACGCAGCGTATCTATCCCGTTCGGACTTACACTTCTATTTGCTGATTATTAACACTCGTACTTGTATATATGTTCTCTTATTCTAATACACTTGTCTAACCTACCTTCTTGGTTCCGTGTCTTTCTTCCTGGCCCAAACAGACCACAACAACTTGGCGGCAAAGTTTCGCCACAACACTCAATCACTATTTTAAAAAATATTCTTAAAATCTAAAGAAATATTCCTACAATTTTAAATAATATACAAGTGATTGATGAACCGTAAAAAACGTATCAATCAGTCAATCAATCAATCAATCTTTCCTTTCTCGTCTTTATATATAGAGCTTCCCAACATCGTCTCTTGAATACAAGGCTTTATTCATTGCCATATTTTTTTTTTTTTTTGGCGTTTGGTTTAGATTTCTGAGTTTTCTATTGCCAGTGGTAAATATAACATAATATAAACTTCCTGTGTGTTTATTCCAGTGCTGATACCCCTCCAAACACCATACTATTTACACCTCACGTATAAAAACATCATATATTTACACCGCACGTATTAAATTTTAATACTTATTCTCTGTTCCCTGACACTTCAGGACGTTGGCGATGATGGTATTCTATAATTTTCTGTCCTTTGTACTTATTTGTAAACTAGCAGTATAGCCCGGCGTTGCTCGAGTGTAATGAAAGCTTTAAAACTATCCATGGTCCTGGACCTCAGACTCTTTGGACATTGGCACGAAAGACTAAAAAGCAATAGTTGTTTCCAGTTAAAGCGAAACCGTAGAATGAAAGAAAAATGAATGGATGTAAGGCAAATTTTGATTTCCTGGTATCGATATCAAATAAGTTTTTTCGTCTTAAACTGAATTTTGAAGACTAAATAAGTCCTCTGAGTAAATGGTATCATGGCTGAGACTAAGAACTACAATTATACCTACTTAGAGCAAAACCCGAAGTAAAAAATAAAATAAAAGGGCTGAATAAAA
This sequence comes from Ascarosepion bandense, assembly GCA_037127315.1. Taxonomy (NCBI): domain Eukaryota; kingdom Metazoa; phylum Mollusca; class Cephalopoda; order Sepiida; family Sepiidae; genus Ascarosepion; species Ascarosepion bandense. Next base: position 3,315,205 of record JBBBDQ010000408.1, read on the forward strand.
TACAGACATACAGGCAGATAAACAGACACATACACAAACATATTGCCTTTTATATATATATATATATATATATATATATATATATATATATATATATATATAATATTATCGATTTTCTGCACTTTTGTAAGAACTGTAACATTGAAACTTCTGAATATCGTTTCTTATGTCTTATGTCTATGTATGAAATTTGATTAAAATCGGACCACTCCTTCTATAACCAGATTTTTTCGAATATCGATTTTCGATATTTATCGGGGGTACCTCGACATAAAACCTAGCTAAGAACACTCGCAGACGCTTATAGTACAACTGTGTAAATTTTCAAGAAAATCGGTTCTGCTGTTTCGGAGTCTATAGATAACGGACACACATACACAGACACACAAAGTTCCATTTATAAATAAGTTTAGATTTTGTCTTTTTACTACCTCACCATAACCCGTTTCTGTCATCCATTTACACAAGCAATGTAGTTTATGGGCTGTTTTTTTTAATCACTATCACCTGCAATATGCTCTCTGAGTGTCAAGTTTCCAAACCATCTATCCTCATTATGTACTCTAGAAATTTCTAATGTATCTTTCTGATGTTAAGTATAAGTGTTATTTTTGTTACCACTTTTGCTCACATGTTATTTGCACCATCCTTCTGTAGAAACAGATTTCTGTTTCCTCAAGTCTTTTCTTCATCTGTGAGAAGACTGTTCAGTATTTACTCCCATACAGAAGAACTCCCATACAGAAGAACTGATATAACAATTCAGGTGAGATTTTGTTTTATATCCTTTTTTCGAGGGGTATTATTTGCAACAAAGTTTATATTCATGTATACTCTTTGTCGGGTATTAACTTCAACTCAAATTCCACAAAAATCAAACTGTGTACCAAAAATCATTATCGGTTGTATTCTCCGGAACCCAATTCGACGAAGACTAAAACTTCAACTACATCCTTCTACTACATCCTTCTCAATTAAACTGTGGCCAAAACTTCACAATATTTTTCTCACTGCAACCTGACGACGACGACGAAGATTAACTCGACCCAAACGTTGTCTTCTCCACAAAAATCATCAACGAAATATAAACTGTATCACTATTTTTGCATATGGAAAAATGTAATCCTAAGTTTAGTACGACGGAGCAAAAGAAATTATTATTAGTTACATTATTAATTGTGCAGATCATTTTCCGACAAAACCGAGAATAAATATGAATTAAAACAATTGCGTGTCTGCAGATGCATTGTTGCACAAAATTTAATCAGTCGGGGTCAGACGAAGGTCATCGCATTATTGACGCAGCTCAATAATTCTCAGATGACGCAGCTGGTAACCAGCTAGAAATGAATGAAAAGAAATGAAAATTCGATTGTTTATAATTCCTCAAACAATAGCGGTGGATTGTCACAAAACGCAGAAAAGGCAGATTTTGCGTATCTGGACTTTTGACAAGAGCAAAAGAGGTCACATTTGATGACTGTGGAAGATAAGTTGCATTCAAATTTCCAACATAAAATCTGGATTGTTGACGTAGTCAATTGAATCAGAAGAAGAAGACAAAAAGAAATGACGTCAACAGAAATATGGCTATTTCATTGGTTAAACCAAGGGAAGAAAATAATTCCACCTCAAAATCTAGAGGCGAAAATAATTTAATTGGTCAAAAGCATGGACACCCGTGTCCGTCATGCACCCTCCTTAAGAGAATTTGGGACAGGCATAAAAACTAAAGCCCAAAGAGCCAAGTTCAGATATTGTTTCTGTGCCGAGCTAAGGAGACAGAGCGAACTAACCGCCGCCGTCACACAAGCACACGATGACCCAATTCGACAGTTTCCGTAAAGCTTCGGTGGAAAGCATGAATAAGATATTTTTAATCGTCGCAACTTGAAAACTCCGATTGGAATGATCAACGATAGCAACCAGAATTTTAATTTATGTTGAGAAGACAAACACTACTCTTAATTGGAAACTTTTGCTCCGTTGTAAAGATAAGAAATTGATGACTGTCATATTCTATTTCCTGTTTTTTATTTTATTTTATTTTATTTTATTTTATTTTTGTATATAAAGACTTTTTTCGCAACTCATTCAGGCATTCTTCGATTTACTTTTGGTGCCGTTCTTATTAGCCCAATTGTGTGCGCGCATCCAGTCTGGTTAATGTGGTAAAGAGACAGCTAACAAGATTTCAACGTGCCTTCCTCAGGATCAAAGTTCACAGCGTGGGTGAGGAAGAACACCGTTGTAATAGACAACTTGAAGATCAGTGTCGAAGCCATCACGACTAGCGATCCGAGAGCGTCGTCACGTCGTGCAATCAAATAACTATTTTTTTTTCATGCTGACAAAATCAACAGGCATCAATAAATATATATAAAATACGCAACCATATTTTGTTCGATTTTTTGGAGACATTCAGTTAGAGTGGAGTAGGTGGTTTAGTCTGAGTTGTCAGCACCCCAGCATCGAGGAAACCAGTCGGCCAATTCCGACTTAGGCCAACTATTCTCTTCGACTGTTAAAATCAAACTCTGCAATTACTACTAAAATTCAACTTTTCCCAACTGTCAGCTTAACGTCACTTCCGCTCTACTTCCAGTGCAATTCTGCTTGAGGCCTAACCCTTGTGACTTCGCTAGACATAACACAGTTCTAAACTCAAACCTGTACTCTTTTTGCACCTATTTGTCATTTTAAACAAACTCCATTTTTTCAAATCTTACAAAATCTACGTCACTAAGCGCAAATACACTTTATGGTAAAATTTTGCAACAGCCAAGTAACGAATCCATAACAATTTAAATTGAATATCTGGAAAGTGTTCGGGTTTTTAATTAAGAAAATCGACAAAGATGTTTTCCATATACACGATCTGTTGCTAATGATACTGGGAAAATAGTCGGTTCATTGTGCCGCTTCAGTAAGTATCTGACTTCCTCTACTGTATTCTATCGTTACAAGTAACAGGTCAGACCAAAAATGGAATACTGCTGACATATATAGGCTGGAGCTCCCCCGTCCTCACATGCGTGTCTTAGAGTTCAAAAGTGTCGATCCAGACTGGTGAGTAATTAATTGTTTTCTACCTTACAACACGTTTCCTATAGACGAAACGTCACGATCCTTTTGCTGCTCTTTCGATATTCCCATGGTATGTGTTTTGACGCGCTACATTCTTTAGTCCCATGAGTGAACGCGCGTAAGTATAAACACAAAAGAGGCCTCTGATCGCATGCTGACATTTTTTCCCGTTAGAAACGTTACAGTTTGGCATGTCTAGATACGGGTCTCTTTGTAACTGGTCAAGATCGGGGTAAAATACAGCATGCCAATAAAAGAGGAGTGCTAGAACCTTCTTCTTCTTCTTCTTCTTCTTCTTCTTCTTCTTCTTCTTCTTCTTCTTCTATGTGCTCTGTACTTTCAGGACGTAGGCGATCATGGCTTTCTACGTCTCTCTATCCCTGGTGGCTCTTAGCACGCTTTCTCCTGTTACACATCGCAACTTCTGTCATTCACCCGATCAGGCCCTTCAAATATGTTATCCGCTGCCTTCCTCTGTTTCTTTTTCCTTCTATCTGGCCTGTTAGTATCAGGTTCTCCAAGCCCTCCTTCCTCATTGCATGTCCCAGGAACTTCAGTTGTCTCTTCCTGATGCTCACTATTAATTTTCTTTTCGTTGTCATTCTTTCCAACACTTCACCATTGCTCACATGCTCGGTCCATGATATCCGCAGCATCCTTCTGTAGAACCACATTCCCGCTGCCTTAAGTGTTTCCTTCATCTTCGATGATATTGTCCAATATTCACTACCGTATTGAAGAACTGACATCTCATAGCAATCTAGCACTCTCTTCTTTATTTCTAGTGAAATTTTACTGTGTCTTAGTACTTTACTCAGCTTCTAGAGCGCGTCCTTCGCCATGCCAATTCGTCTTCGGATCTCTGTTTCGCATTTTCCGTCTCCTGTTAGAACACCAGCAGTCGAAAAGAGGTTGTGTCGTGTGAAGTTGGTTCCGTGGGCATTTTTGTTCCTGAAGTTGTGGTTTCCGTGTCAGTGTTATTTTTGTTACCTTTCGTAGTTGCTAGAATGGCAATCGGTTATGTGTTTCTCCCAACCTCAGCACACTCTTGCCTTACATTACAACATTTCTCCAATCATGACATTTACAAGTGAGACCTACCATGCCACATACAAATGCGTGAATCATATGCATTCCCTTTGTAATTCGTTAGTGATGAGTAATTTCTACTCGAATAGCTTATTCCCAAGAACCACTGCTTTGTGGATCAGACACCCGATAGCAATCGCTACAATCCTGACCGTTTAAAGTCCATGTTTAGCCGTTATCTTTCCTGCATACCCCCATGAGCTTAACTTCTTCCGTTTTTACTTTCATGCGAGACACAGTAACTCTTTACCTTGAGTGGCTCTTAGGCTTTGTATTGGGTGAACCTTAGTAAAAAAAATTGATGAATATTTCATTTTTTGATTCCACATACCCACTGCAAAGTAATTATCTCCCATATCTGAATTTATAAGTCTAAGGCAGTGGTTCTCAACCGGGTTTGATATGGAACCTGAGAGTCTATGTAAAATTTTATAATCATATCGCCCCAAGCAAAGAATTTTATTGCCACTGTTTTGCAGGGGGTTACATAGGGGGAAAGTTATGAGAAAGAGTGACAGGTTATAGGGGTGTTAGAAAGTGGGTAAGAGAAGAATGAGAATACTGATGAGAGGGAAGTGTACGGAGAAAGGAGCATGAGAGAGAGAGGATGCAGGTTAGTGAGATAGGAGATGACTATTGACTTTACATTTAAATTCTTGGATATTATAGTTGTCGGGAAAGTAGGTAAATGGAAGGGAATTCCTCAGGCTGGAAGTGCGAGTAAAGAAGCTGTTGTGGCAGAATTTGCGCTTACAGTTTTTGGTTTCACAGTAAAAGTGTGGGACCTAGTTGCTAATTTTGTGGCTCCAGCAAATTTATATATAGGGGGACCAGTAAGCTAAGTTCATCGGAGAAGAAGCACATTAGAAATCCACAGTAATATTTTAGTGGTCAACAGAGCAATTTCACTTCAAAACGGTTGTTACAAATAAGAACTGGAATGTAAATTTTAATGCTTCTAAAACGAAGCTACTGTCAATTAACCATCATCGACAATCCCACCTACCTTCCATTAGCATGGACCAGGCTTGCCTCCCAGAGAGTAAAACACTACGCCTCCTTGGTCTCACACTTTCAGCGGACCTCAAATGGAATGACTATATCGAATCCATTGCTAAATCCGCTGCTATGAAAGTCGGTTCTCTGTGTAGGGCCCGGAAGTTTTTTCCGTCTAAATCTATCCTGCACATTTACAAATCTACCATCCGCCCGTGCATTGAATACTGCTGCCATATCTGGTCGGGTGCCCCTGCTGTTCTCCTCGGGCTTCTCGATAAGGTTCAGAGGAGGGTCTGTAATGTGATAGATACCGACTTGGCAGACCGCCTGCAGTCTCTCTCCCACCGGCGAGACGTGGCTTCCCTGTGTCTCTTCTATAAATACTTTCACGGCTTCTGCTCCGATGAACTTAGATCACTGGTGCCCCCTAAATACGAATTTGCACGAGATACTAGATTAGCAACTAGATCCCACCCTTTTACAGTGAAACCGATAAAATGCAGCCGTAACTTCTACTCCAACAGTTTCTTTCCTCGCACTTCCCGACTGTGGAATTCTCTTCCAAACGATTGCTTTCCCGACGGCTACAATCTCCAGGAGTTTAAATGTAAGGTCAATACACACCTCCTAACACACTAACCTGCTCCCATTCTATCAAGCACTCTTCCCATCTGCCCGACCCTCATCCTCGGTATCCTTACTCATCTGTCACCTTTCTCCTGACATTCCCTATGTCTATCCACTCCTTCTCTTTACCTTCCCCTATGTAGCCCCATGCGCAATAGTGGCAGTGGAATGCCTTGCTTGGGGTGAGATGATTAAAAAAAAAAATGTCTACACTAATTTACAAAAATATTTAAAGTGTAAAAGAAACTATAAAACTGGTAGAAAACGAGATCAAGTGATATAAGCGACGTTCATTTTACTCTGCCAAATGTTTTGATCGTAAAAGTTGAATAAAAATTAAGAAGGAAGGATTATATATACACCGTTGTGCAAATTAATTGAAACAAATGCTTACTGTCTTTCACTATACGGTCAGTTTTAGACCAATTTGACTTACAGGCTGTAATCAATTACTGATTTTTCATCAGATTAGGTCTTTTGCAGTGGTGTGCAGTAATATGAACCTATTTTTAGGGTGTATGATGAAATTTGTTTGGCATTGAAAAATATTGCGTCATCCGTGATAGCATCAGATTTATATCATGCCCAGCATTGTCTGCTATCAAAGTTACTCCAAGGAGACGTACGAAAATTGTAACGCTGCACGAACACACTGGCAAGCCTTACAGAGATATCACGGATATTGTTGGTGCCAGCCTTTCAACTATCAGTCATGTCATCAAGGCGAAGAAACAAACTGGATCCATCAGTTCAAAACATAAACGAAAATGCGGTCGGAAGAGGAAAACAACGCCAAGAGACGACGTATACGCGATCAGGGAAAGTGTGAAAGATCCTAGGAAAACATTATTCATTTCGTTTCAATTAATTTGCACAAGGGTGTATAATAGAAAAATTATATAAATATTTCTATACTTAACTATTAGTAAAAAATAAAATTAGTTTTTTTTTTTGTTTTGTTTTTTTATCGAACAGTTATGGGGGTCCACCAAAAAATGATTTAGAGAGTTTGATTTCGTCAGGTATCTCACTTTCCTTTTATCCATCACCAAAATGCAGTTTGAAAAATGTTTCCTTGATTTTTTGTTTCTGCCATGAAAGATGCACAATTAGTCGATTTTTCTTTAGGGGGCAATCGAAGAATAAATAAGTTTTTGATCACCAATCTCAATTAATCAGCTTAACTGTAAGCGATCTGCAGTCAATCTTTGTTTAATTATGTATATTCGTGTAAAACAAATAGCCGGTAGCAATTACAAAAAATAAATAAATAAAATTAAATAAAAATAAACCCTTTCACATCATGCAACAAAAAATGAATAAATAAATGAAATAAGAAAACAGGTAACGGAAAGACCTTAATCAGCTGCCGTCGATACCAAATTTTCAAGAGGAGGCACACCCTCTTCTCACCACGTGCTTTCACTGGGATTGGACTTCAGATTATGATTTCGTTAACCTGAATCCAAACATAAACTCAATGCTAAAAGAAAAAAAAAATACAATCTCTTTATGCACCTTCACTGAAACCAAAACCGCCCATCTGTTCTACTTGAATATTGCAGCTAGTCGTCGAATGAGAACATGACTTCGCCTTGTGAATTCTCGCTATAATGAAGAATACCTACCGTCACTCCATCTGTGTGTGAATTATGGACACTTTGAGTTGGAGAACTACTTTCCACCCGTCACAACCTCGATTTTTCTAGAAAGCAAAATTTCAAGAAAAATATTTAAATTAGGTACTTCTACTCATTTTCGATACCTAAGTTTTAAGTTGAATTTTTTAAAATAATAAAATTTTCTAGAGGTTTTCATTTTAACTTTAATTGAAAAACTAAATGATTAAATTTACTATTTCCAGTAAACAAAAACTCTAGTGTACTTCAAATAGAAATTATATTGATTGAAATCTCAACATTTCTTTCGAGTTTTCAAAATTCATTATTTTTTGCGTCTATTTTGACAAGTTTGAAAACAAAAGTTAATTCTCAGTTTTAAAAATCTACCAAAAATAAAATATACATCAGTGACACGTTATTTTTCAAAAATTAAAGTTAATTTAATCTGATTTACACAAGTTTTATTTGCTTATAACATAAAATTTAGAATAAAAGTATTTCTTAATCATGGAGGTGTGAAGTGATTAATTTGTGAGGTAATTGATGACAGCCAGATATGACGACAAGCTAAGTATATTTGAACAGAACTGACATCTTTTAATGTAACACAACAAATAGTATACTTAAAAAAATAAAAAAAAAACTTTCTATACACACATAGAAATTAAAAATTATTCAAAACATTTTTAACTCGAAGATTTGTATTAAACTTTTCAATTTTTTATTAATAAATATAGTCTTCCCTTAATAACCTAGTAACCTAACCACAGTAAGGCTTTGAAGAACTAAAAAAAATATCTTTAAAACTTTATAAATTATTATCATTAAAAAAAAGTTGAAAATAGTTTTTGTAAAAATTCATTATTCATCGAAAAAAGTTTCTTCAGACTATAATATCCATATATATATATATATATATATATATATATATATATATATATAAAATTAAGGCAGGCACGTTATTTCATAGTGAATCATGAGATAACGTGTCTGCCTTAATTTTTCTTATATTTGCTCTATATGTATTTATATGCATATATGTTTAGAGCTCTCTTAGAGAGTTATCCTACCACTGTATGTACAGGATATTCCTTTGGATTCTTCTATACCCACACTGCATACTGATATATATATATATATATATATATATATATATATATATATATATAGCAATTGAAAGCTTATCTTATTGAATAATGTCATAGTTTTATTGCATTTTTTTTATTTTACTATTCGGAGCAGATCTTTGGAAACACAGCCTAGCTTTTTGAAAAAAATAACAAAAAAAAAAAATCCAAATTAATGTGTTTTTCACGAGAAAAAATGAGTTGCATAATATTACATTATCTGGAGTAAACTCTGCTAGCAATTTATTTACTTGCTGACCACAAAGAAAGAAACATTAGTTAGAGAACAAAAAAATTTGAAATAAATCATGAAAAAATTATTTTGATCTTTCCTCTTTATAATAACGTAAACAACTAGACGAAGATTTGATTTTATTAAGTTTGGGGTCTTTTTTCTTCATGGTATGCTGATTTTATCAACGAATTAGTGGAGATACCTAATTTAAATGCTTGAAGAGCCATTTGCTTCATTGGATGTCAAAATTTTTATATTATTATTAAGAAAACAAAATCAGAGTACTTTTTAATTATTTTTTAAAATTATTTAATCCTTTCTAACACGTTCTAAATTTTCGTAAATTATCTTGTTTTGATTTTAGTTAGCGGGGAACCAAATCGTTACGAAAGTTTACCATGGAGTTTTTTCAGGTGACAAACACATTAATTTGGAAATTCTTTCGAATATCAAGTAATTGTCAGGTTTAATAAAACTTTCAGGATTTATTCACAAATGAATGAAATTATTTTTGAAAGTATTATTTTCAAAATATCTTAGTAATATATATATATATATTAATATCTGTTACCCTTACTCCGCCTAAATGCATTGGGTACCTCGAGGTGGTGTAATAGTTAGCAATCTTGTCTCCCTAGAATCATTACAACTGAGTAGTGAGTTCAATCCTCATTGGGTGTTCCTTAAGTTGTGCCACGTCTAAGCTACGCTGAGGAAAAGGCACCTCGATGTGGCGTAAGGGTTAGAAAGCTTGTCTCGCTAGAAACATTACAACTGAGTCGTGAGTTCGATCCTCACTGGGTGCCACATACTTTCGGCATTGTGCTACATTAAGCGGTGCTTAGAAAATGCATGAAATTTTAAGAAATTAAATTTTGTTGCGAAAATTGGTTTTATTAGTTAAACGCAGGACTCATTGGGGAATGTAAATCATCTATTAATCTTTTGAAAAAGTTTACTGTTTTTATTTCTGCATGATTTTTAAAACCGGGAATTAACTTCTGTTTACAAATGCGTCGGTAGCTTTTTTTTAATTGAAAATTTTTATATTCTAATCAATATAATTTCTGTTTGAGATACACTAGAGTATTCAGCTTACTGGAAATAGTAAATTTAATCATTTAGCTTTCAATTGAAAATAAAATAAAAGTTTCAGGAAAACATTTTAATTTTTAAAAATGCAATTTAAAATTTAGATATCGGAAATGATTGGAGGTGCTTAGTTTTTAGTTTGTCGTCATAAACGAAGTAATTATATCTGTATTTAAGAAGAAGACATTGTTACTAACGATATTTTGTAACATTGAGCTGAAATTAAGTTAAACGCCACTGTGCACACACACATACACGTATATATATATATATATATATATATATATATGTGTGTGTGTGTGTATAAATATATATATATATATACACAGACACACATATATGTATATATATAAATATACACTCATATATATATATATATGTTATACACACACACACACACACACACATATATATATATGTGTGTGTGTGCATATATATATATATATATATATATATAAAGAAAAAATATATATAAAGAAAATAATGAAAACAATAAACGCCCTTTACTGGCAAAGCTACGAAGTCTTTATTTGCAGTATAAGTAAGATTTTCCGCACTTCAAAATGGCCGCTGTTTTCTTTGGAAATAAAGATGCAAATCTTTTTTTGTTTTGTTTTGGTTTGAACGATCGTTTTAGAAGATCGACTTGTTCACTTAGCGGATTATATATTGTTGCTTTCATTTGACTTCTTTGAAAACAAGGCGTAAGTTCACCCTGAGCAAAGAAAGGCGTCCGCCGAGTTGCTTCGCGATCAAAAGAATGAAAAGTGAACGTCCAACTGTAAGCAAGGCGGGAAACGGCGACGCCAGCCATGTGTCAAAATGTTATGAAGGCGTTCGTTTGAACTGTACTCAACTAGTTAGCATTTTAATTTGATATGTCACGTTATCTTATTTTGAAAGCGTTGACCTGCTTCCGGTAACATTTAATGGATTTATATTTGATTGTTCCGTTCTGTTTATGTCGTCAGTGCTTTGGTTTTTTATTTGTCTATTTTATTGTTTCTGTACATAGCTCGCGTTTTTCTTTTTCGGCATGAATTTTCAAATCCTTCAATCAATCACGATATTCTTTAGGTACCTGATATGAGCGTCATTTTTCTTAATGTGCAATAAACGTTAATAACTTCAAAGATTCACTAAAAAAAATGAACATGAAAATAATTTATTTCACTTTTCTCACAGAAAAAATTCTTCCTCTGAAACAGAAGAGATGTCGAATAAGTTCATATGGTTGCAAAGATCAACTACTAATAAAATAATGCTGGAATGTTGCAGGAAATATGATACAAATCTTAGCATGGTTAGATTATCGTAATGTCTTTCATAGTATACCGCACTCTTGGATCCTTAAGACTTTGGAAATGTACAAAGTTTCCTCATGAAAATAATTTATTTCAATCCTTTTTAGAATGTTGGGTTAAAAAAAACTGTTTCCCTGGCGTCAACGGAGGACAATAAATTAATATGGGAAATTTGAACGTCTTCAAGTGGTGCAAAACACATTAACTTTGAACTTTCTACAAAAATCAAATAATTGTCAGAATTTAATGATACATTTAGAATTTATTTGCAAATGAATTAAATTATTTCTGAAATGTTTATTTTTTTCTTTTTTTTAGAAAGTCTTTGTATTCTTTGTTAACCTACTCTTATATGATTTTATGAAATTTCGAAATTTATTTTTGTAGTACTCAATGTTTACATTAGTTATAAGGACAAGTCCTTGGAAAAATTATGTCATTAATTTTTTGGTTAAGTTATACAGGATTCCTAGTTAGACAAACTATGTTCGGAATCGTAAAATAAAAAAAAATGAAATTAAACTTAGAATGTATTCAGTTATAAAGGCTTTTAATTGCTTTTATGAATAAAATTTATTATGGATATTATGGTCTTCGGAAAAAAATGATGAATAATTTTTACAAGTATTGTTTTCTTTTATTAATACTTTAAATTAGAATAATTTACAAAATTTAACAATTTTTTAAAATTCTGTATTAATTTATAGCTGTAAAGTGATACTGTTATTCAATAAAAGCTATATTTACTCATCATAAATAAAAAAAGGGTTTGTGCAGTTTAGCGATCCAGTCTTTTAAAAAGAATTTTTAATAAATGTGTGTGTGTGTGTGTGTGTGTGCGTGTGTGTGTGTGTGTGTGTGTGTGTATAAACGTGCTGATTTTTCTCAATACAAACTTCCATATACGACATTTTCAGAAAATAAAAGTAGTCATTACGCTACATTTAAAATCTGTTGGTAACTTTTTTAACATTTCCGAAATAAGCGTCTTCTTGAATAAATCTATAAACTTAAAGAATTTTAAATACAATAAAGTATTAGAATATTTGAACACATGATTCTTTTTAAAGATTATTGCGCTATTAAAAAATAATCTAAAATGAACGTTCACGTTGTATTCGTCATGTAATTTTACTACAGGTATTTCCCCTTACATAAATCAGGTTATTGACAGATATGTCAACACCACATAAAAACACCTACTTCCATGTTAAAATTACATTTAAGAGATATTTTAAACTAAAAGTAATATTTGTTTTAATTCGGATTAATTAAACTTTAAATTAGTTAATTTTTCTCAAATAAAGTGTAAGAAAGTATATTTATTTTTGAAAGATTTTTTTCATGTAAATAATTATGCTGTATTGACAGAAAATCGTTCGAATCAATTTAAATTTGGCTTGAAACGTATTTTATTTTGCTTATTGTAACTATTGAATTTAATCAATTAGCTTGCAATTAAAACCAAAACAAAAGCTTCAAGAAAGATTTTTAATTTGTAAAATCCATTTTAAACCTATTGTATTGCTTTATTAGGTACCTAAATAAACTGAGATCTTAATAAAAGGTGGGATAGGAAGAAAGTGAGAAATTAATTAACAGGGTAGTCTTAAGAAGCTCGTGGTGTAGCATTACGCTAGGACTAAATTTCTACGTGCATAAACGCATGTGTAATGCGCCCGGCTCAGTATAATAATATGTGATAGGTACTGATCTGGCGGCTCGACTGCAGCCACTTCCCCATCGTCGAAATGTGGCCTCCCTTTGTCTGTTCTATAAATACTTTCATGGCTTCTGCTCAGACGAACTTAAGTCACTGATGCCTCCTCAACAGGTGTTTACTCGTGCAACCAGACTGGCAACTGGGTCCCATCCATTCACAGTCAGGTTAGCCAAATGCAGACGACAATTCTACTCCTGCAGCTTCTTTTCTCGCACTTCCCGGCTGTGGAACTCGCACTTCCCGGCTGTGGAACTCGCTCCCGTATTCTTGCTTTTCTGACGGCTACAACCTCTAGAAATTTAAATGCAAAGTCAATACTTATCTTCTAACCACTGGACTCTAGCTCTCTCCCAACACCTTTCTCCCCACCTATGTATCTGTCATCGCACCTGCTTTCTCAGCTTTCTATTGTTCTTTTCTAACTAGTTTGTACTCCTCACTCTTTTTTAATTAATCTTTTTACATTTATGTAGCCCCCTGCACATCAGTGGCGTTTCCGCCTTGCTCGGGGTGAAATTATTAAAATATATATATATATATATATATATATATATATAGGACTAAGCACAAAGACTTGGACGGAACCACACTAAACACGCATCTAAGTTAACTGTAAAACTGTTAATGAATAATATTACAAAACTGGCAACTTAGCCGCACTCGATCACCACAGGGGGAAAGGGTCGGAAATTTTATCCATAAAATAAACGTCTCCGCTTTTTTTATAAGGCACCTAAGAATATTTTTATATTGATTCTCTGAAGCTATTTTTACAGTGTTTGTTTTTATTATTTTTTGTCCTGTGTACGCCCTGACCTCTCCCAGGTATTTGCCACATTTTCAGGAGTGCTTAATATAATTATCTACTTTTATCCGAGAAACAACACTAAATTTGACATGTATAACAACAACAACAATAATAACAATAATAGTAATAATAATAATAATAACATCAATAATGTACAAAGTCTTCTTTAGTAAGGGCACAGAGAATAAGATGATACAAAAAGCGTTGAAGGTTCTATCGACAAAATAAGATATGCCAAACCGACCCTAAGAGGTTTTAAAAATGGGAAAAGCAGTTATAGAAGTCAAAAAGCCACCATCTACTAAAGAGATGCCAAAATTTTAGGATAATATTTGGAATATAATTCTAATGCAGAATGAATCAAATGAGAACAAGAAAGAAAGAATAATAGAGTTTTGCAAGAATGGAAAAATATAACCAAGAATAATGTTAACCAAATTCTCCAAAAATAAAAATACCCAGGAAATGATAAGGTGTCCATCTTTTGGCTAAAACTTTATCAATGTTAATTAATACCATCAAGGAAATTTTAAAATGGATCACTGAAGATATAACATATCTCCTACCAAAATAATAGTGAAACAGATGACCAAAAAGTTATAAGCCAATAATATGTCTGTCCACAACATAAAAATTGATCACGTCTGTCTTGACGAAATGCATTTACACTTTTCTCACAGAAAAAAATTCTTCCTCTGAAACAGAAGAGATGTCGAAGAAGTTCATATTTTTTTTTTAATCATTTCACCCCGAGCAAGGCAGAAACGCCACTGATGTGCAGGGGGTTACATAAATGTAGAAAGATTAGTTAGAAAAGAGTGAGGAGTACAAGCTAGTTAGAACGGAACAATAGAAAGCTGAGAAAGCAGGTGCAATGACAGATACATGGGCGGAGAGAACGTGAAGATTATACAGGGGAGGGGAGAGAGCTAGAGTCCAGTGGTTAGTAGGTGAGTATTAACTTTGCTTTTAAATTTCTGGAGGTCGTAGCCGTCAGGAAAGCAAGAATACGGGAGTGAGTTCCACAGGCGGGAGGTGCGAGAGAGGAAGCTGCAGGAGTAGAATTGTCGTCTGCGTTTGGCTAACTTGACTGTGAATGGGTGGGACCCAGTTGCCAGTCTGGTTGTACGGGTAAACACCTGTTGAGGAGGCATCAGTGACTTAAGCTCATCCGAGCAGAAGCCATGAAAATATTTATAGAAGAGACAGAGGGAGGCCACATTTCGACGATGGGAAAGTGGCTGCAGACGAGTCGCCAGATCAGTACCTATCACATTACAGACTCTCCTTTGGAGCTTGTCAAGAACACTGAGGAGAACGGCAGGGGCACCTGACCATAAATGGCAGCAGTACTCCATGCACGGACGGATGGTTGACTTGTACATATGCAGGATGGATTCAGGTGGAAAAAACATCCTGGATCGACATAGTGACCCAACCTTCTTAGCAGTCGATTTTGCTATGGATTCAATATAGTGCTTCCATTTGAGGTCTGAGGACAGGGTAAGTCCGAGGAGGCGTAGTGTATTACTCTCCGGGAGAATCATCTGGTCCATGCTTATGGGAGGCAGAAGAGGTTGCCTGTAATGGTTGACAGACAACAGCTTGGTCTTAGAGGAATTGAAGTTGACAAGCCACTTCTTGCCCCAGTTCACCACAGAGTGTAGATCCCGCTCAAGGTCAGCAGCGAGATTATGTCTGTCCGCCACGACAGGTTTCTTACTGGAGCGGGAGTATATTGTAGTGTCATCTGCGTAGATGCCTACTTGGGACTTGATCTCATCTGGGAGGTCGTTGATGAAAATAAGGAAGAGCGTTGGGCCCAGGATAGAGCCTTGTGGGACACCAGCATTCGTGCTGTAGGACGAAGAGGCATGCCCATTCAGAACGACCTTCATTTTGCGGTTATTTAAGAAAGATTGGATTAGGTCAAGCAGGCGACCGGTAATACCATAACCGCGTAGTTTGCATAGGAGGCCAGGGTGCCAAACCCTGTCGAAAGCCTTGGAGATATCCAGAGCAACCGCCCGAGCCTCGTCAGACTCATCAAGGGCCTGTAGCATGTACTCCGTTACAGTTGTTAGCAGGTCGGATGTGGACCTGTCAAATCGGAATCCATATTGCCTGTCGGAGAACAGTTTGTGGGCGGTGAGATGATGAACTATTTCAGCATTGATTATAGTCTCGAACACTTTCCCGAATATTGGTAGAAGACTGATAGGGCGATAGTTGGATGGGTCCGAGGGTTCACCACAGTTCTTAAAGACAGGAACGACTGAGGAGAATTTCCAGCATGCAGGAAAGCAGGAAGCAGAAAGGCAGTAGTTAAACAGTTTAGAGAGGACAGGGGAAAGTTCAGGGGCACACCTCTTAAGGACTATCACCGGGATTCCATCATATGGTTGCAAAGATCAACTACTAATAAAATAATGCGGGAATGTTGCAGGAAATATGATACAAATCTTAGCATGGTTAGATTATCGTAAAGTCTTTCATAGTATACCGCACTCTTGGATCCTTAAGACTTTGAAAATGTACAAAGTTTCCTCAATTATAGTACAATTGCTAAAATATAATATGAAACTGTGGAAAACCATATTATCACGAAAGCCTAAATTATCACGAAAGATCCAGCCACTTCCAATTGTTTGAATATCCGACGTGAAATCTTTCAAGAAGATTTCTTGTCACTCCCTCTGTTTTGTTTGTCCTTAATCTCCCTTTCGTATGAACTAAACATTAAATTATGGATACAAAGTAAAATGAAAGTGTTTAAGCATCTATTCTACATGAATGATATCAAACTTTTACCAAAGACGACAATTGAAGCGCCTCCTTAATACTGTAAAATGTTTTAGTATAAAAATTGGTACGGATTTCGGATTAGATGAATGTATAATAGTAATAGCCAAGAAAAGGAGAATTACAGAAACGTACTCAAAATTTTAGAAAGAAGGAAGCGCGTTGTGGTACAGTGGATATCGGCTCGGAACGAGAAACCGGGGAGCTGAGTTCGAATTCCAGTTGAATCCATTGTATTCACTTACGCGCAAATACCCTCGGGAAAGGTATTAATCCGTCTCTTCCTTCCAGTTATGGGTTAAATAGCAGGACAGATTGGGTTCTATAGCCTTGGTCGGCAACCAGTCTACCGCAGAAGGCAATGGCAACCTACTGCGGGATAATCTTCTGCCCAGTCATTCATGTCTCTTTCGAGACATGATCGCCCAAGCGTGTATCACGTATGGCACTTAACTAACTGACTGACTCAATAGATCTAGATTTCCTAGCAAAGATTAGATAACCAGAGCAAGGCCTATAAATACCCAGGAGTCAGCGAAGGAGATGGAATACAGCATGAATATATGAAGGAGACAGTAAGAAAACAATACAATAGGCGTATGCGTCTGATGTTAAATATTGAGTTGAAGTCACAAAACAGAATATCAGTGATAAACATTTTGGTTGTCCCTGTGGTGCAATACAGTTTCAACATCCTTAATTTGACCATAGCTGACATTAAGTGAATAGATGTTAAAACGAGAACGCTTCTCAATTCCAACCGCATGCATCATTCTAAGTGTGTGTTCAGATAGTGATCAAAGACAACAAGAACAATATGTTGGTCGGTTGTTTTGTTTTTATGGCAAATCAACCTCGACGGGTCATTTATTGCCAGCTAAACTTTATTTATTTATTGCTGGTTACACCTTTTTCTTACAACAATTTATTGTTTTTTTTTATAAGTTTTTGTGTCTAGTAATACATGTTTCTTTTCGAGTATCAAGATTCATTGGGGTTTGTTTTTAAGGGCAGGGTCCCCAAGTCCTACCCTTGTTAGTTAACCCATAACTGGAGGGAGGAGACAGATTAATACCTTTCCCAAGGGTACCAGTGCTTAAGTGAATGCAGGGTATTCAACTGGAATTCGAACTCAGCTCAACGACTTCTCTTTCCGAGCCGATATCCACTGCACCACAACGCACATCCATCACTATACGCTTACAACACCTTGTATTCCCAAGCGGTCACCCATCTAAGTACTGACCAGGCTCAATTTTTGCTTAACTTCGGTGATCGAGCGAGAACCGGTCTATTCAAGGTGATATGGCCGTAAGCCCGAACAATATGTACTTTTTATTCACATGGCAGAACTGGCAGATTGTAATGTAGTCTTGAAGATTTTCAAAATAGAAAAGACAAAGATTTTGAAGTAGAAATCTAAAAACTGTGGCATCAATAATTCCTGTTGTGGTTGGATCCCTCGGATTGAATGAAAAGGATTCTGATAGACTCAGCAAAAGGATTCCTGGCAGCCCATGCTTTAACAACAATACAAATAATTACTTACAATTACAGCCCACACACTACGAAGAGATTTATCTGTGTAAAATATGTGTGATGTTAGTTATTTTTTACTTTTTTTTTCAAAAATGATCAGCGGAAAAAAACATGAAGTCATTACTGAACTTAGGTCCTTGGTTGGGACCCGGAATGAAATGTCTATACAACGGAAATACAAGATAATAATAATAATAATAATAATAATAATAATAGCACTAACCAGTCAACTTAATAAGACAGAATGTGGTTATAAAATAGGCCAAAAGAAAATAAGCCATCTATTTTACATGGATGACTTAAAGTTATATGCTAAGAATGATAATGAGCTGGAAGGTCTTCTGCAAACTGTAAAATGCTTCAGCGAAGACATTGGAATGAAATTTAATTTGAATAAATGTGCTAAAGCTACAGTTTTACGTGGATCAATACAAGAAACATCCTCAATTAGCCTAGACCCTGCTGTAACAATAAAAGAATTGAAACCAGAAGAAGCTTATAAATACCTAGGTGTAAATGAGAGCGAAAACATTCACCATAAAAAAATGAAAGAAATAGTGCGTAAAGAGTACTATAGAAGGCTACGAATGATATTAAAAACTGAATTAAATTCACAGAACAGAGTTATGGCCATTAATAGCCTTGCAATCCCAGTTGTCCAATATAGCTTCAACATCTTAAACTGGACTCTAAACGACATCAGACGAATGGATGCTAAAACAAGAAAGCTTCTTTCTAAGCATAAGATGCATCATCCAAAGGCTGATGTAGACCGTCTATACATACCCCGTAAAGAAGGTGGAAGGGGTCTTATTCAGCTGGAATTGTCATACAAGACAACAACTATTGGCTTACTAACATACATAGAAACAACAAAGGATTGGATGATACAATTAGTAAGGCAACATGAAGAAAGAAAGAAAAAATATTCAATAATAAAAGAAGGCAGTAAATACAAACAAGATTTACAGTTAGTAGATTCTGTAGAAAAGCAAAACAGAAGCCAAGAACCAACTATTGCGGCAAAAAATATGAAAATGAAAGCCAAAGATAAAGCTCTTGAAAAGATGAAACAGCGCTGGCAAGAGAAACCTCTGCATGGCCAATATCCAGTACGTGCCAATAAATCCAATGTTGACAAAGTTAATACTCATCGATGGTTACGTGCATCTGGATTAAAGTCTGAAACTGAAGGATTTATACTTGCAGCACAAGACCAAAGTCTTTTCACGAGAAACTTTCAGGCAAATATTATGCATAATAATATGGATCCAAAATGCAGGTTTTGTGATAAACACCAAGAAACAATAGACCACCTAATCTCAGGCTGTTCTGTGCTTGCCCCAAACGAATATAAAAATCGCCACGATAGAGTTGGGCAATATTTACATTGGACAATGTGCAAACATTATGGAAAAGCTGTAAACAAACACTGGTATGAACATCATCCAGCACCGGTTACAGAAATAGAAGATGTAACCATTCTATGGGATTACACCATCTACACAGACAGAAAAATTGAAGCAAACAGGCCAGACATTATTGTTAAAAACCAGAAGGAGAAAACTTGTCTATTAATTGATATGGCTTGTCCAGCGGATTGTAACATAGCAATCAAGGAATTTGAAAAACTGTCAAAATATAAAGACCTGGAAATTGAAATAGAAAAAATGTGGAAATTGAAAACAAGAGTTGTGCCAGTGATAGTAGGTGCACTTGGAATGATAAAAAATGGAACAAAACAACACATTGAAAGAATCCCTGGAAACCCCAGCTTAAGAGACATACAAAAAATTGTCTTATTAAGTACAGCCCACACACTAAGGAAAACTTTATCTATGTAATGCTGAGGATGATAGGGAAGATAGAAAAACATGAAATGGAGCCATAACAACACGCCACTACCTGCCTTAGGTCTCCCCGCAGACTTGGTTGGTAATGAGACCAAAGCAGAAATCGAAATATGATGAAAAATGGCATAATAATAATAACTTGCCTATTAATTGATATGGCTTGTCCAGCGGATTGAAACATAGCAACCAATGAATTCGAAAAACTGTCAAGGTATAAGGACCTGGAAATTGAAATAGAAAAATGTGGAAATTGAAAACAAGAGTCGTGCCAGTGATAGTAGGTGCACTTGGAATGATAAAAAAATGGAACAAAACAACATATTGAAAGAATCCCTGAAAACCCCAGCTTAAGAGATATGCAAAAAATTGTCTTGTTAAGTACTGCCCACACATTAAGGAGAACCTTGCCTACGTAACGCTAGGGATGTTAGGGGAGATAGAAAAAACATGAAATGGAGCCATAACAACACACCACGACCTGCCTTATGTCTTCCCGCAGAGATGGCAAGTAGTGCGACCAGAGCAGAAACCGAAATATGATGGAAAATGACAACATAATAATTACGATGTAATCTGATTTGAAAGTGGAGGCGGCAAGATTGTTTGGAATAGTGAAATGGAATGTAAAGATAATTCCAGTATTGATTGGTGCATCAAAACCGTGTGACTTACTTGATCAGCTTGTGATTCCATTCTTTGGGTACTGCGCATAATTTAATGCAAATATTGTCTTTCTAAGTTCATTGGTCTTGTGACTTCACAGATAACTTAATGCACACGGTGTCTTCAGAAACTTACTCTTTGTAACAAAACGTAATAATGCGTCGAAGGTTATCATTTGCCTAGTTAAAATAACTCGATATGTGCAGGTTTATGACCATATCGAAATTAAACACTAATTCTCATACACCACTAAAATTAAGCGACGTTGAGCCTGGTCAGTATCTAGATGGGTGACCGCTCGGGAGTATCAGCTTGGATATGCGTGTGTGCTGCAATGGATAACGACACGGAATTGTAAATCTCAGAGCTGAGTTCTAATACCAATCGGGTTCGTTATATTCACTTACGTGCAAATATCATCAGAAAAGATATGAATTCACATCTTCTTCCACCAACTATGGATTAATTAGTAAGACTTCTATCAGTAAATTAGTATTATCTCAAAAAAAAAAATTTACAATGTAAAAATATTTTCTGACTTTAAATAAACTACAATTTTACGCGTTCAACTACAGATAGTTTGCATATAATTTTATGCTTCGAGAGTAAACGTATGTATTTTCAGTATATATTTGGTAGATTGTAAAATGTATTATTAGTAATTTTATTATAAAATGTAGTGTTGATTTTTGTATGTGGGTTTACCACTGGCCAATAGCTGGGAGCCTAGCAGATGCTACCATCTTAGGTTAGGGCAGACCTGGGAACAACAGCAGTTTATAGGTGGTTCAATGCTCCTCAAAACCTACAATATCATAATCAGAAGCCTTACTGCCGGGTGTATATTATCGCAATACCCAAGACGATCCGACGACAATTAATAGGAGACTGTGAAGAGCTTTATTCGCCTAACTTCTTAAGAGACACAGTCCACAGAAAATCGGCTTGCGGCCTATCACGTTGAATACACTGGTTCTCGCTCGATCACCGAAGTTAAGCAACGTTGAGCCTGGTCAGTATTTAGATGGGTGACCGCTTGGGAATACAGGTACTGTTAGCGTTTAGTGACGGATGTGCGTTGTGGTGCAGTGGATATCGGCTCGGAAAGAGAAATCGGTGAACGAGTTCGAATTCCAGTTGAATACCCTACATTCACTTAAGCACTGGTACCCTTGGAAAAGGTATTAATATGTCCCTTCCCTTAAGTTATTGGTTAAATAACAGGGTAGGACTTGGGGACCTGCCCTTAAAAAAACAATGAATCTTGATACTCGAAAAGAAAAAAGTATTACTAGACACAAAACTTATATAAAAACAACAATAAATTGATGAAAGAGAAAGGTATTACCAGCAAGAAATAAATAGCATTTAGTTGGCAATAAATGACCCGCCGAGGTTGATTTGCCATAAAAACAAAACAACCACAGAAAATCAAGTTTCTACGATTGACCAACAAGAGAAGGGGCTAGAGTTGGTTTTCTTAGCGATTCTTAGATGTGGCACAAGACCAAAAGTAGGTAATATCCAGTGAATATAGAATTCACTATTTAGCTGTAGTAGGTTCTAGCGAGACAAGCTTGCTAACCGTTACACCACGTCGAGGTCACAGAGTAAATTTTAAGGCCGAAAGTATGGGATACTCGATGAGAATCGAACTCACTACTCAGTCGTAATTATGGTAGCGAGACAAGATTGCTAACTATTACACCACGCCGAGGTGCCCGAAAAGAAGCGACAAAACTGATGAAACGTATATACGATTTTACATATTCAGCTGTACACTGTTTATCAAGCGAGAAAACTAAGGATGGAGGCGTTGGAAGAATAACAGCAAGGTACGATGCGCAAAGGTGGTTTCTTTATGTAGAACAATGTAGATATAAACAATGTGAAATCACATAGAAGTCAGTAGTGGATGATTACTGACAGTTTCACGCCTTGAGCAATCACCAGGCAATATCTGATCATCCGACCAGTGCTTAAGTCGTGAAACTGTCAGTCAGTATCTTGACTTCTATGCCCACACACTTTATTTGTACGAACAATATATTCTTGATATTGAGTACTCTTACTCCATAACTACAGAAAAGTCTAAACAGTATATATATATATATATATATTCCCTGTTTAGGATGTGGTTTCCGGCTTTTTTTTCAATCTTTTCACTCTCTTCTTTTTTTTTTTTCAATTGGAGTAGATAGATTAAACTATCGCACGGTTCACACTCCACCCACGTCTATTGAACAGGTTAAGAGGCTCATCTCTTGTTCCCTGTTTAGGATGTGGTTTCCAGCTTTCTCTTTTCAAATCTTCTCACTTTGTTTTTTCTTTTTCAATTGGAGTAGATAGATCTATCTGTCGCCCGGTTCACACTCCACCCACGTCTATTGAACAGGTTAAAAGGCTCATCCTTGATGTGGTTTCCGGCTTTCTCTTTTCAAATCTTTTCACTATTATGTAGCCCCCTGCACATCAGTGGCGTTACCGCCTTGCTCGGGGTGATACGATTATATATATATATATATATATATATATACTTATGAGCTGTGATACAGCGAAGCAGGACTACCTGCGGATGACTATATATATATATAGTCATCCGCTGAGAGTCCTATTTCGCTGTATCACAGCCCATAAGTAGGGTTAGACATCGATTGCATCTAGCCAGGATTAAAACTCGACCGAATTGACATCAGTCGACGATTCTACCTCGGTGGAGGAAGGCGAATTTTTAGCGTGTTATATACACAATGTGAATACACGCCAGTAGCCGAGAGTATTCAAATTCATTACTGAATGAACGATGCGTAAATGCGTGAGTAGCTACTGTTTTTAAAGTCTAACATTTCTCCATAGTGCGAAATCGGCAAGCTAGAACGTAAATAGTCATCCACAGACATTTATGTTTCGCTGTATCACTCATTAGTATATATATATATATATATATATATATATATATATATAAGGTACCTGCTGGAGGACCTTATGTCGGGCAGCAGGACTCTGCACCATGCCACACAAGCATACTGCAACTTTCGATACTGCAACTCTTTTGATAATTGCGTGTGGGGCGCAGTTGAGCAAGAAACCAACAAAACTTCGAACACTAAAGATGAACTGAAGGCAAGGATCGTAGCAGCATTCAGCAACTTAAACAAGGAGACCATTCAGAAAAAGAACCAGGAGATCCCGAAAATTTCTTCTGTCATTTTCAATGAAACCTGCATGTATATGAATAGTTGTTACAATGGTTTACAAATTCATAGTATCACTACACAAATATTTTCGCGTTTCGAAGCTGCTTTGCGCGCTTCTCATCGGGTGAGAAAGTTGGAATGAAAATTAAAAGGTGAAAACGGTTTATTTGTGGTGATATGATGTTTAAGTGAAAGTGGGGTTGGGAGCTTATTCTGATTCTGTCGGCCGTATTGTAGCCTTAGAGATATGGGTTAGGAGAGGTGGCTTAGTTTAAGACAGGTTCCTTATTTATTTTGTCTGGATGTGGCGGAAGTGGCGTCGCTGTTAATGAGAACGATGTAAATAAATGTGGTGTGGGAGTTTAGAATGGTTTAGTCGTCCGTTCGTGGTTCTAGAGGTGCTGATATTGGGTTAAGAGAAGGGTGTGTGGTAGCTTAGTTTTGGGCTGGTCCCTTTTTCGTTTAGTTTGGTATTTTATTTTGGGATATATGTTTTTTTTTTGTTTTTTATGCAGTGCCGATATATATATATATATATATATATATATATATATATATATATATATATATATATATATATATATATATGATTGATTGACGGATATGCGTTGTGGTGCGGTGGATGTCGGCTCGGAGGGGGAAATCGGTGAGCCGAGTTCCAATTCTAGTCGAGCACTTTGCATTCACTTACACACTGCTACCCTTGGTAAAGATATTAATCCGTCCCTTCCCTCCAGTTATGGGTTAAATAACTGAGGTCTATTGTTCATGCGATCTGTGGCAGACGTCTGCACCGATTGTTTGTTATCAGTAGTGCTACACAAGCCTTCACCACTTTAAACTGTTCTTTGTGTGGTAGTCTGAGTCAGACGCTCATATGTCGAAATCGACGGGAGAGTCAATAATAATAATAATGATATATATATATATGTGTGTGTGTGTGTGTGTGAAGGTTTCAGAAACATTTTTAAAATTTTTTGAAGACATTTTTAAAGAAAGGGCAATGCTTAAAGAGAATCATTTGAAAAGGTCTCTGCAAAGATAATTTTTCTGTTTAAATTTTTTGTGTGTAAGTTTTTCTCTTTTTTCCTTCACTCTTCCTGCATTTTGTCTTTTCAGTCGTTCACGTTTGTGAACTTAAATGTCTGTTTCTATCTCCTTTATTATATATATTCATAAGATTTATTTTTGTGAATGTGTGAGTAAATATATGTATTCCTTTGTCTGTATTATGTTATATGTGTGATCTGATGTATCTATTCTCAATTTGTTTCAGGTTTAAATCATACAAGCTACACTTCTTCTGTTAAAAATGTTTCTTTTAATATTCTCAGTGAATTTACTTTTCAACGGCCTGAAAGAGACAATGTAGGTAAATTGTCGAAATCAATTCTGAGGTATCTTATATATATATATATATATATATATAAAAGATACCTCCACTAAATTGCTGCAATACAGCATAGTAAACCCTCTGACATTTCCTATATTTCACCATCCTTTTTCCACTCTATGTAGCCCCCTGCGCAGTAGTGGCAGTGACATGCCTTGCTCGGGGTGAAAAGCCTATTAAAAAAAAACATAAACAAGGAACCAAACTTAATGAAAACGAACTTTTTCATCAAAATGTTTATTAAGCAGAAAGATCAAAGTATTTTTAATTATTTTTAGATAATTTTACTTTCATCTAACACGTTCGAAATTTTGGCAAAAAATCTTGTTTTGATTTTAGTTAGCGGGTAACCAAATCGTTACGAGACTTTAGCATGGAAAACGTAATATTACATAACTCAGTTTTTTCCCATGATAAACTCATTGATTTGGAAATTTTTGCAAAACTCAAATAATTGTCGTATTTTAATGAAGCTTTCAGGACTTATTCGTAAATAATTAAAATTATGTTTGAAAGTATTATATTTTAAAATTTTCGCAATATTTTACATCTATTACCCGCCTCCACCCCACCTCCACGAAAAATCATGAAATTTTAAGAAACTAAATTTTGTTTGGAAAATTGGTTTTATTAGTTAAACGCATGATTCATTGAGGAATGTAAAGCATCTATTATTTTTGTGAAAAATTTAGCTTTTTCCCTGAAAATCTGCTTTTAATAGTAAAATAAAAAATGCAATATAACTATGACATTAGTTAATTTGATAATCTTGTAATTACTTTAGTAAATAATATATATTAAGGACATTAGAGTCTGAAGAAAAAAAAATTCGATTAATAATGAAATTTTATAAATTTATTTTCCAATTATGTCACTTGCGATCGCCATACACTTATCTCTCATCTGTCAACACATTTTAAATGCGTTGGAAAGGTTAGAAAGTTCAACTCTGTGATTAAGAAATAGTTTTATTCTAAATTTCATGCTATAAATAAGTAATATTTTTGTAAATTACATTAATTTAATATTAAGATTGCTAATTTTACAAAAATAATGTATCACAGATGTATATTTTATTTTTACAAGATTTTTGAAACGGAGTATAAAGTTTTGTTTGCAAATGTGTCGATCGCTAAAAAATGGCCGAAAAATTGAAAGATAAAAAAAAATTGAAACATTGTAGATTTCAATCAATAAAATTTCTGTTTAAAATACACCAGATAATTTTGCTTATTGGAAATAGAAAATTTAATCATTCAGCTTTCAATTAAAACTAAAATATAAGTTTTAAGAAAACTATTTTATTTTAAAAAATTCAGTTTAAAAGTTAGTTTTCGAAAATGAGTATATATATATATATACAGCGATGGATAACTTGTCGTCAAAATTACGCAAAAATGAAAATAATGACATCTCATTTTAACATATATATTTACCAAAATTGCACAAAAATATCTTGATTATATTTATTCAATACATTTCTTTATCCATAATAATCAAGCAGTATGGATAGCAGTATGTAAAGAGCGATGTGGTCACAGAAATTGTCTGACAGTCTCGACTGGGTTCTCCTGCTTGTGTCGCATGGTATAGAGTCCTGTTGCCAGACATAGGGTCTTCCAGCAGACACCCTCTTGTCTCAGGGCAGCACTCCCTCCTCAAGGTACTTTTAGTAGGCCTTCTTGTTGAGACTAAGACCTTGTGAGAAGATGAATGGAGGCATAATGTCGTTATAATTAGTGATCACTCAAAAAACATTCGTAATAATCATTAGACTCATCCATCCTCTGTGCTGTTCTCAGAATAACCCCCACACACTTAGTGAAGCTTCAGTACAGAATGCTGTTTCTAAATTTCTGGTGCCTAATGGTGCTCTTACCATAAGGGAGAGATAGTTGATATTTCTAGGACATGTAATGAGGAAGGTGGGCTTGGGGAATCTAATGTTCGCAGGACAGAGAGAATGGAAAAAAGACAGAGGAAACCAACGCATGGAATACTTGATAGACTTAAGCAAGTTGGTGGCAGAGAAGAGTTTGGAAGAAAAAATCCACCCACGTCAATTGTACAGGTGTAGAGGCTCATTCATTGTTCCCTGTTTAGGATGTGGTTTCCGGCTTTCTCTTTTCCAATCTTTTCACTTTTCTTTTTCTTTTTTTATTTATTTATTTATTTTTTTTCTCGGAGTAGATAGACTAAACTATCGCCCGGTTCACACTCCACCCACGTCTATTGTACAGGTGTAGAGGCTCATTCATTGTTCCCTGTTTAGGATGTGGTTTCCGGCTTTCTCTTTTCCAATCTTTTCACTTTTCTTTTTTTTTTCTTTTTCTTTTTTTTTTTTCAATTGGAGTAGTTGCGTTACCGCCTTGCTCGGGGTGATATGATTTTAAAAAAATAACAAGAGAAAAGATGTTAAGAGCTACAAATGAAAAGGGAATGTGGAAGGCCATGATGACCTACGTCCTAAAGGGACACGGAACATAACAGAAGAAGAATGCTACGAGTTTTTAATTAATTATAACTTTCTCGGGACTTCTTAAAAATGTTTTCTTTGAAAAATCTCAATAAAGGACATTTTTATATTATTTCCTGCGATCTTAGTGCCCTTTGGTTTATCTCCCGAGATCCTTCAAATTAAAATCTTTCTTTCTTATAATCATGTTTCAGTTCATATAAATTTATCCTTTTGTAGATTAATTTTAAGAAGTTAAGATTTATATTCAGTTAACAAAATGATAACATCAAGTGAAAAACCATATGACACATTTTCTTTGGAAGAAAGGAGAAACATGGAGTAAAAAAATACAAGCGATAATATGGCGTCAATGAAGAATGATGAGTATTAAAATGAGATTGAAGAAAAGAAAATAGATACATAAATAACTCCACTAATAACATCTTCAAATAATATTTTCGGGGCGTGGTTCTCTCGTCAGAAATAATATGTTAATGTTCATTATACAAACTATAAAAACCCGAAACAGCTGAGATTATAGTAATTAGAGCAGAAGTCTTGAGTTTATTCCAGTTTTGGAAGTGAAGGAAACAAATACTGACTAAGTACATCTTATTTATGCCGTTAACAGTAATGATATATTATTAGTCTAAAGTAAGTTCAATTTATTTAAAATTAAGACATTTAAAAAAGAACATTTCGGCATTTATTTAACGTTTTGTTTTAATATCTTCTATCTTTATTCAAGCAATATATTATTTCATCTTCTAAAAACCTGGTCCTGGGTATGACGGTAAACTACATCCAGCAGCAAGGCCTCTGTTTAGGAAGTTGGGAGAGGCATGAAGCATCTCATAATTGCTGTTGTTCTCAGGTCCACCCTAATCCGGAGTGGTAGCACCTGTTAGCGTCTCAGCTATGGGTAAATAGTTTACCCCCAAACTGGGGTCAAAACACTATGGAAGTATAAAAATACACTTTTATATATATATATATATATATATATATATATATATATATATAGACTTTTATAAAAAAAAATATACACTTTTAAAATGAAAAATGTTACCAACAATACATTTTTTGAAAAAAAAAATTATTACCATTACACATTTTTGAAGAAATATAAGTATTGCCATCATACATTTTTGAAGGAAAAAATTTTTTACCAGCGATACATTTTTGAATACAAAACTGTCATTTTCAGTTTTCTAAAATAAAATAAAAATTTAAAAAAATTTCATCAAAATCTGACTAAATCAACCTTCTTACTATAACCGAACATTAAAAAAAATCTTTAAACTATATTTTCGGCATTAAATAACCCACCGAGGTTGATATGCCGTTAAACAAAACTTCTAAAATCCGTTCTCATTCCGGGTAAATAATTGCTATCTTTTACAATATTCCACTGATTGTTTTTAATGCATACATTTAAATACTTGTCATGATTATAAAAATAAAAATATTTTTTTTTAGTGAAGTTAGAATTAAGCTCGCCTAAAACGACCTAACTAGATAATCAAAACTATCTTTCAGGATCGGTTTTATTATATTCAGCTTGTATTTGGACTAAAGTTATTGCTTCATTCGGCTTTTGGTAGAAAACATCTCACAAATGTTTTTCACCTGTGTCAAAGGCCAGTGGACGAGCTCAGGCAAACTTTCGAGTGCTAATGTTTAAAGCAAACTGTTCCTCCTCACTTCGAAGCGTGACCTTACACAACCTGACTACTCATTTTGACCTTGTGCCGTACTAAGCTAAGATTGAAAAATATATATATATAAATTTAAAGGCTTATTAACAACTGAAAATATTTTGAATAAAATAGTTTTATACAGGTATGAACAGTCTCAAAGCCACATAAATCATGAATTTGTTCTTTGAATGATAATTTCGAAGTTCGAAAATGATGGAATTTCCTCAAAATTCAGAGGTTCGGTCATTGGGACAGATTTGAGAAGCCAAGAACTTTAATCCGAAAAGGGTTATGCGTTTCCCTCCTCCTTTTTCTCCTCTGTATATATATAACTATCTAAATCTAAATCTAAGCTTATTTATAAATGGAACTTTGTGTGTGTGTCTGTGTGTCTGTGTCTGTTACCTATAGACTCCGAAACGGCTGAACCGATTTTCTTGAAAATTTACACAGTTGTACTATAAGCGTCTGCGAGTGTTTTTAGCTAGGTTTTGTGTCGAGGTACCCCCGATAAATATCGAAAATCGATAATCGAAAAAATCGGGTTATAGAAGGAGTGGTCCGATTTTAATCAAATTTGATACACTCATAGACAAAGACATAAGAAACGATATTCAGAAGTTCCAGGGTTGCAGTTCTAACAATAGTGCAGATAATCGATAATATATATATATATATATATATATATATATATATATATATAAAAGGCAAGATGTTTATGTGTGTGTCTGTTTTTCTGCCTGTATGTCTGTGTTTTTTCAGCCCTTTTATTTTAGTTTTTGCTTCGGGTTTGGCTCTAAGTAGGTATAATTGTAGTTCTTAGTCTCAGCCATGATACCATTTACTCAGAGGACTTATTTAGCTTTCAAAATTCAGTTTACGACGAAAAAACTTATTTGATATGGATACCAGGAAATCAAAATTTGACTTACATCCATTCATTTTTCTTTCAGTCTACGGTTTCGCTTTGACTAGAAACAGCTATTGGTTTTTAGTCTTTCGTGCCAACGTCCAAAGAGTCTGAGCTCCAGGACCATGGGTTAGTTTTAAAGCATTCATTACACTCGAGCAACGCCGGGCTAAACTGCTAGTATATATATATATATATATATATATATATATATATATATATATCTGTGTGTAGTGTATTAAACCTGTAATTCTCCGTGAAGTAGAGACACACACAGCCTCCCCACGCTAGAGATTGCTACTGAATAGTAAAAAGTTTTCTATAGGCTGAATGCAATTTCGATTTTAATTTCTCCTTCATCTAGACTGATTGCCGACGAAATATAGACACCTTAGTCTACTCTGCTATTAAACCCAAGCTGGGACGAGCAGTAATGATGGTGCGAAAGTCAGTGCAACGACTTAAACTGATATTTAACACGACACGCTAATCTCATTGTCGACAACCGCATGCGTCTATCTACCCATCTATATTGCCATGTAAATGTTTACAACGCATTACAAAAAATGTTTTGTAGGTATTTCTAACACAGTTACATTAATTCAATTTTTACTGTTCGTAAAATATTTAGGTATTCAATCAAACAATCAGATTTTTTTTTAAAAATCTTCAAAAATCATTCCACGAACAAAAACCAATATTCATTTACCACAGCTTTTTTTTCATAAAAGTATTTAAATTTTACTAGAATGTTCCAAATGAGGATGGGGTGATTTCTTAGAACGTTCCAGTTTAATTTTATGTTTACTTTTAGGAACGATTAAAAGTACTGCGTTTTTTGTTTTGTTTTTGTCAACCGTCCTTTAAACATTGACAAAATAGGGAAAGACAAATAATTGATCAAGACCTTCTTAAAAGCATTGTTGACATTCATACAAAGGTGCATGGTTATTAAAAGATATCTTGTCAGTTAAATGTACCATTGAATTCAGTTGGTACGGTAGTTCGTCACTGAAAGAAGTGTCATTCCATTCGTTTCAAAAAGGCTCTAGTCGTTCTAGAAAGGTAACAGAACTTACGGCAAGATTATTGGCCAAAAAAGTTGGCAACGAGCCTCGAGTTACGCTTAAAGAACTTCAGGGCGGACTTGAAGTAAATGGGTTAAAAGTAAGTACGGATAGCATTGCATAAAATCTGCTACATTTTGGAAAATGTACTTTGGTCAGACGAAATGAAAACTGAACTTCTTTGCTGAAATACTGTGGTAAATGTCTGTAGGAAGAATGGCACTGAATATTTACTGAAGAATACTATCCCAACAGTATAATTCTGAGGCAGATTAATCATGATCTGGATTTGTTTAAGCGCCCAATGTTTACGGAACATTGAAATGAGAGAAGGAAGGATGAATGGAGCATATTTTGGAGAGAAATTTATATCAGAGTGCATATTTCGCTGGTATTGAAACCAAGTTGGGTCTTTCAACAAGACAATGAGCTTAAACATGGTTAAGTTTAAATAGAACAGACGTTCTAGCATGGTCAATTCAATATCTAGATCTCATTCCGATTGAAAATTTGTGGAGAGAGCTGGAACTGAGAATTCAAAGAAGGGACCCACAAAACTTGCATGAACTGAAGGAATTTTGTTGTGAAGAATGGAAAAAATACTAGCCAAGAAACATGCATGAAATTCGTAAGGGACTTGCTCTAAACGTTTACATGCAATAAAATTTACGTTAAATAAGCATTAATACATGATTTAATAAATGTGTAACTTTTGCGTCATTAAATATTAGTTTTTCTTCGTGTAATATATTTATTGATTGTATGTTTTTAATCTGATTGTTTGACTAAAGTCTTAAACATGTATTATTGACAGTAAAAGTTTTAATTATTTAACTGTATTAAAAGTACCATAAAAACATGTTTTGTAATGTCTTGCAAACTTTTACGTGGCTATCTATCTATCTATCTATCTATCTATATCTATCTATCTATCCGAGTGAGTCCATATCTATCTATCTATCTATCCGAGTGAGTCCATATCTATCTATCTATCTATCTATCCGAGTGAGTCCATATCTATCTATCTATCTATCCGAGTGAGTCCATATCTATCTATCTATCTATCCGAGTGAGTCCATATCTATCTATCTATCTAT
This sequence comes from Ascarosepion bandense, assembly GCA_037127315.1. Taxonomy (NCBI): domain Eukaryota; kingdom Metazoa; phylum Mollusca; class Cephalopoda; order Sepiida; family Sepiidae; genus Ascarosepion; species Ascarosepion bandense. Next base: position 3,347,597 of record JBBBDQ010000408.1, read on the forward strand.
CTATCCGAGTGAGTCCATATCTATCTATCTATCTATCTATCTATCTATCTATCTATCTATCTATCTATCTATCTATCCGAGTGAGTCTCTATCTATCTATCTATCTATCTATCTATCTATCTACCTATCTATCCGAGTGAGTCCATATCTATCTATCTATCTATCTATCTATCTATCTATTTAATCGGTTACTTGATGCTAAGATTAAATTCATGATAGAAGGCGCCGTAGTTTTTTTAACCCTTGTACTTTCGGCTTTTTTTTATCATCTTTAAGGATAAATTACAAAAAAAAAACTTTTTGTAACTGCGACAACAACTGCATTTTGTTGTGATTGCAATTTTTAAAAACACGCACAAACGCGATCTGTTACAATCTTTTTAAGATTTCCAATTTTTCCATTGCAGTTATAGAATTTTTTCAAAAGTGCTTCAATATTAGAGAGCTGACTGGAATTTAGCAGAAATTTAAAATGGCATTAAACGTCATACACACTTTAATATGTTATTATATTCGCAATAAAATTTTTGAGGAAAATGTTTAGCATGAGGTTTTATTTAAAATTCGCTATGGGCGCCATATTTTGCTACCAGCTTAACCGACCGGCCCAGGAGTCGCGACAACTGATTTCAGTAGAAATTCTTGTGCTATGCTGTACATAACTTTTTTACTCATTCTTTAAGTTATTTCAAATTATTGGTTTGGTATAAAAAAAACAAAAAAAACTTACTCCTTTAACCAAAACCAAAGAAAAAAGTCACGGATAAGTTTGGATTCCTAGCTAGCCACTCATAGATAAAATAGGGAAATACTTTTCAATCATTCTGTATACATTTAAACGTGGACATTTTTTGTTGTTGTTTTTTTTTTCATGTTTAAACGCAATCTTCAGGCCATGTGCTTACGCTTAAAGACTGAAGTTTGCGTTTAACACACCGACGCACACACAAGTACACACACACACACACACACACACATATATATATATATATATCCGAGTGAGTATAGAATGAGGAGAGAAAAAAAGAAAAAAATTTTCCGTCCAAAACATTAATTTAAAACAGTGCTCGATATATGATGTATAGAGCTGTGAATATTTATTATGAATTATGTTTTAGAACATGTACATAATTTCTTCTATATATGTCCTCTTCTCTAAAATCATATGGCTGTTTCAGTGTTTGGACTCAAACACTTCATCGGGAGAAAAAAAAATATTGACCATGTTAGAATGTTTTTTTCTCCCGTTGAAGTGTTTGAGTCCAAACATTGAAACAACCATATGATTGTAGAGAAGAAGACATATATAGAAGAAATTATGTACATGTTCTAAAGCATAATTTATAATATATATATATATATATATATATATATATATATATTGGATAAAGAAATAGGGTTGTTCCAACGAGAGAAATTGGTATAGAATAAAAAGTGTGAGAGGCCGTGAACGTTTTCTTTAAAGTGTATATTTATTGCTTTGTAATTATACATGTTATGATACATTAAGTGTCCATAATGGTATTTGTGACGCTACACGTGTTTCGAGTCTAAAATTGACTCTCTTCAGGCGAATAAATTTGTGGCTTTTCGTGTGAGTTCCTTTTATTTCTGATCGCGCGAGCTTGTTGTTTTATAAATAAGTAAGTAGAAAAAATAGAAAAATAAATAAAATCAGTAAAACAAAATAAAATAAGATAAAATAAAATAAATTAAATCAAATGTTGGCACGTTGAATGGTCTGTTTTTTCTACATCAGCCTGTGTCTAAATGGATAAACAGATAAATAAACAGATGAATGAAACAAGTGTTTATCCCAATATTGACCGCACAGTATAGCAGGGTCAGTTGGGTACCAACTGTGAGAAAAAGAGCACCATGACACAGTGATAAAGTTGTGACTTTGGTATTTTTCTCTTACATTTGACTACATAAGTGTCGAATTTTGATTGGAATGTTTGAATTTGAAAAAAATTATGAGATGGGCTTTTTGAGTCTTTGCAGGCAACGTGGAAGAGAAATCCAATTTTAAAAAAGAAAAGTAGACAATTAAAATTTAAATGTGCATTGAAACATGAAAAGCAGTTTATCAAAGCCTAAAATACTAAAAATGGATGACGTACGAGGTGGGGCAAAAAGGTTCTCAGTCCAACCAAGATGGGATTTTAGAGAAAAAAATCTGGTTTTTGATCATGTTGTCAAATTGTTTGGGTACTTCGATGGGGTGTAATGTTTAGTACAATCGTCTCACTAGATCATTTACGACTGAATAGTGAGTTCGATCCTCACTGAGTGCCCTATATGTTTGGCCTTATGCCACATCTAAACTAAGCTTAGAAAATCACCGTGTCGTCAGCTATTAGGAAATGATTCGAGCTGAGAACATTTTAGCATATTCGGTAACTGTTATCGTCGCATAGCAATGTTTTATGTCAACACAAGATAATATCACCTTTGATGGTGGATATATTTATGTTAACGTCTATGTTACCACTCTGAAGATGGCTCATGTGAGCCGAAAGCTTAGAACCAACTTAATAAATAATTATCCAAATGTTGGAGAATTTTTGTCTTTAATTTTACCTGAAATTAAAGCCAAAATACGATGTTTAGAACGACTCATGATTAAACATAATAGACATTCATTGTTTGTTATATTTAACAATATATGTTGAGAAAATTATCTGCTGCCTCGATACAATATATATATATATATAAATGAATTCATGTAACTTCTTATGGTTACTTATATGTTCGGTAATTATTTATGTCGAAGTACATGTCTCATAATCTCATAATTTAATTCGGTGAATAATTCATTTCTCCCTTTTGAAATTTTGTAAGAATAAATGTCTTCTATAATATGTTATCGAAGGAGAACAAGAGACCAAACAGCCTGTACCCAACCGTTTCCTCATTTTATTAATGGGGCATAGCAGTAGACGAACCATGGGCTATATTTTATAAGCTATTTATGTTTTGTGTGCCTTTCACACATTTATAGTGATTGATGAATTAATAAAAAATAAAACGATTGTCAAGTTTTCTTTTTATATTTCTTCACCCCATCTAAATATATCGTGCTTGTCTTTCTTTTCTCAGCCGATAAAAAGGAAAAATTCTGTCTGTCTCAGTCAATTTTCTCTCTCAGCTACTTTCTTTCTATCTATCTATCTATCTATCTATCTATCTATCTAAATTTATCTATCTCAATTCATATCTATTTATCTATATAAATTTATCTATCTCAATTCATATCTACTAATCTATCTATCTATCTATCTATCTATCTATCTATCTATTTATCTATCTATCTATCTATCTATCTATCTATCTATCTATTTAGCCAGCTAGCTAGCTAACTCCAGTGTGCGATAGGTAAATTGTCGTCATTTATATGTTTAATGTCGCGCATGCGCGTTATTTTTTTTATATAGTCAACTGTCACAGTATAGCAGGTCATTTGGGCATCGTTTGTGAGAAAAAGTGCACTTTGATGCAATTCATTCCGCCAGAAATATAAAAAAAAACGGCATGCTGCAATGCTTAGCATTCACTTCTCAACGAAAAATACGAAGATTTCAGAGTGTTTGGGTGTCAATTTGAGAACAATGCAGAAGATTCAGGAAGAGTCGGATGATACATACAGTCAACATCTTGGTGTTCGGCCTGATCGCTAGTGATGTCGATGTTATGCCTCTACTTATCTTCACACAAATCCTTAAGCTTAACACGGTGGTCTACATCACGTGCATCAAGGAGCTAGCGCTGTTCTGGGTGAAGAGGATGGATGTTGGATGACCTTATGTTTGGCAACAGGACTCTGCACTATGCCACATAATCAGGAGAACCCAGTCATGGCCGTCAGACATTTTCTGCGACCACATCACTCTTTACATCTGGCACCTAACAGCCCAAACTTCGACTCTCTTAATTATTATGTGTGGGGTGCAGTTGTGGGGGTGCAGTTGTAACACCAAAATGAACTGAAGGCTAGAATTATGGTCGCATTCAGCAACTTAAACAAGGTGACATTCCAGAAGAGTTGCAGGGGATTCCGAATTCATTTGGGGGACGTTGTTGAAGCCAATAGCGATTTTAATGAATATATTTATACTTTTGTATTTCAAAATAATTTTGTGTAATTTTGGAAAATTTATCTGTGAAAATGAGATGTCAGTGTTATTTTTATCTTGCCTTCTTTTCATCTTGGCGTAATTTATGTATGTATGTATGTATGTATGTATCTATCTATCTATCTATCTATCTATCTATCTATCTAAATTTATCTGTCTATGTATCTAGCTAGCTAGTTAACTTCAGTGTGCATTCGGTAAATTGTCGTCGTTTTATATGTTTAATGTCGTGCATGCACGTTATTTTTTATATAGTCAACTGTCACAGCATAGTAGGTCATTTGGGCATCGTTAGTAAGAAAAAGTGCACTTTGATGTAATTCACTCCGCCAGAAATATAAAAACGGCATTTTTATTTTTAATCGTTTCATCCCAAGCAAGGCATTCCACTGCCACTATTGCGCATGGGGCTACATCGGGGAAGGTAAAGAGAAAGAGTGGTTAGATATAAGAAATGTCAAAAAGAGGGTGATAAATGGGTAAAGATACGGAGGCTGTGTGTTGAGTAGATGGGCAAAGTGTTTGAAATAATGGATGCGAATTATTGTGTTAGGAGGTGTCTATTGACCTTACATTTAAACTCCTGGAGATTGTAGGCCTCGGGGAAGCAATCATATGGAAGGGAACTCCACAGTCGGGAAGCGCGAGAAAAGAAACTGTTGGAGTAGAAATTGCGGTTGCATTTTATCGGTTTCACTGTAAAAGGGTGGGATCTAGTTGCTAATCTAGTATCTCTTGCAAATTTGTACTTAGGGGGCACGCTAGGCATGTTGCAATGCTTAGCATTCGCTTCTAAAACGAAAAATACGAAGATATCAGAGTGTTTGGGTGTCAATTTGAGGACAATGCAGTTATAGTAAAGGAGTATTTTTGATATTGATATACTATTTAATCGTAGGGGCAATTATGTATTTCCAATCTGAACCAATTATAATATTTATAAAATATTTAAGAAATATTCGGCATTCATTGTCCATGCAACCAGTGCTACTTTCGGTCGAAATTTATATAATCTTTCTATTAAAACATTTTCATAAGAAAAAATTTTGTTTCAGGTTTATTAATTTATTGCACTTTCCAGTATTGATGCAGGTTTCCTTCCTAGCCTTTTGTTTGACGTTGTGTGGAACATTAACATCTTGAATTTTGCCATTATTTTCTCTTCGAGTTACATGTGCTTTCCAATTTAAATATTATTGCTGTTGAAAATCCTCACGTAATATCGTTTCAGTTAAGTGCCATATGTAATACACGCTTAGGCGATCATGTCTCGAAAGAGACATGACTGACTGGGCAGAAGATTATCCCGCAGTAGGTTGCCATTGCTTTCTGCGGTAGACTGGTTGCCGACCAAGGCTATAGAACCCAATTTGTCCTGTTATTTAACCCATAACTGGAAGGAATAGGAGGATTAATACCTTTCCCAAGGGTATTTGCGCGTAAGTGAATGCAATAAATTCAGCTGGAATTCGAACTCGGCTCCCCGATTTCTCGTTCCGAACCAATATCCAATGCACCACAACGCACATTCACACGGTACATTTGCAGTACATTTATTTATAATTTTTTAGCGCTAGTCCACGAGGTTTGAAGAAGGCTTCATTCGATCGAAGCCATTTTTAACTATTGATCTCAGAAAGCGGCTGTATAAAGCTGACAGTTTACATATTTCTGAACGAGTTTGGTGCAATGCATGACATCTTCATGAAATTCTCATCTAGCGAGTCTATTTAAGAACACGGATCGAGTTTTTATGTTAATGATTTGGTTTTGTGGCAACTTGCGGTGTTAGGGGAGATTATCCCGAGTGCAGTTCCATTTTCTTAATTCTTATACTAAATGTTTTATAACTAATCCATATGCTGAGGTATTTGAAGTGTTTAGTATTGATCAATGTTAGGGTTCAGGTAAGAAATGAGGATTTTGAACACTAATTTCTCATGCAAACAATTCTTAGGCATCAGGAAGTTTAAGCAGACAACGTAATCTTTTTTCTACGACATTTTCTCTACGATAAAATTTAAAATATTAACCTATTTGAATACACACATGTATATTTTATGATCGTATTCTTATGGGGATGAATATAGATTAATCCAGAATTTTCTGTTTTAACATACTTTCATAAAACTTAAGTACCATAAAGATTTCAGAAGTTTCTTGTTTACCTGTTTACTTATTTATGTTGTGGCTGGCTTTTCTTATTTGAGTATGCCTGTCTACTAAGGAAGCTACCTAATCCCTGTTGCAGATGCCTCCTCAGGCACATTTATTTTTGTTCAACACTTATAGAGAGTACCTGTGGTTTATACTGCAACTAAGCTGTGCTGACCTTAGTTACAGTTTCTAGGAATGAGCGCATTATTTGCTGTAATCAAAAATCTGAATAACACTTAAACACTCGGCCACGATTCTCCTGTATGTGCGCAAATGGGGTAACGGCTAGCATCTTAGAAATAGAAAATCAGTGAGACGAGTTCGATTTCCGTTAATTTTCGGACAAATCGCAGAAAAATGGCAACCTACTGCGGAAAAATCTTCTGCCTAGTCAGTCATGTCTCGAAAGAAACATAATCACCCAAGCGTATGGTAATTAACTGACTGACCCTTTGGAAAGTTATGAAGTTATGGGTTAACAGTTGAACATACTAGATCCCTAAACTGAGTTAGCAGATTTTGAAATTTAAACTCATACACGAAGACGTCTTTTTAGAGTTTTGTAGAATACTGTACACTATTTATCCGTTTGGCTGTTTCTGCATAAACCTTAGTATAATTAAACCTTAATAACTAAGTCATATGAGTAGCTAACAGGCGATTCAGCTTTAGAAAAATGAAGTGTTAGACATTTACACCTCGAAATCGACAAGAGAGTCCACTATATAAGTTTACCTATCAATGTTCTTCGGGTTTTTAATTCAAAGTTGTCCTTCTACTGTCAACCAAGTGCCCAGTCGGCAATTCTATTTAATCCATAACTTAGGGGAAACAAAGATATTGATCCATTCCCCCACCCAAAAAAAAATATATATATATTGTTACGGAACCTTTTTTATTATAAAATCAACACTAAAGTTTATATTTCAGAAGTACTCTGAATGAGGAGCAAGTACTTCCAGAAAGGGAGAAAATAAAAATGAATTAAAGTCAAAATGACAAGAGCTTTTGATTCAATTCGCATGCATCCAAGTAAAGATTATGTATCCTATGAAAAGTATACTTTCTCCTTACTGATCACGTGATAGCATGATGATACTTTCTCCTTACTGATCACGTGATAGCATGATGATACTTTCTCCTTACTGATCACGTGATAGCATGATGATTTGACCGGATGCTTTCCGGATATTAAAGCAACCCTGAAATCTCTGAAATACGACAGAAAAAGCGCAGTGAAGTCATGCGTCACGTGCAAAAACCGAGGCGCGAAAATAAAGACCACCACCTAGTCAGTCCCGCTTTACAACTCAAACTGAATGGACGGCCAGCTAAGCTTGCTGTGATCTGCTATAAATTTGTATGTGCGAAATCAGTAGAAATCAAATAAGGTTTCAAAGCTGAAAATGTTGACTCAAAGAAATCAAATCCCAGTATACGAAAAGAAGAAGATATAACGAAAAAAAGAAAGATGTGCGTTGTGGTACAGCGGATATCGGCTCGGAACGAGAAACCGGTTAGCCGAGTTCGAATTCCAGTGGAATCCATTGTATTCACTTACGCAAATACCCTTGGGAAAGGTATTAATCCGTCTCTTCCTTCCCGTTATGGGTTAAATAACAGGACAAATTGGGTTCTATAGCCTTGGTCGGCAACCAGTCTACCGCAGAAAGCAATGGCAACCTACTGCAGGATATACTTCTGCCCAGTCAGTCATGTCTCTTTCGAGATATGATCGCCCAAGCGTGTATCACGTATGGCACTTAACTGACTGACTATCCTGAGAGCGAGCGAAAGGAAAGATTCTTCACTGAACCCCTGGACAAGACGAAAAACGAATAGAAAGAAAAGAAACTAAAAAGAAATCTATTTCACAGATAAACATTCTACCCAGCAAGAAGAAAAAATAAAAAATAGAAAAGATAAAATAGAAATGTCAAAGAAAATAGAAACATATCAGTCAGTTAAGTGCCATACATGAAACACACTTGGGCGATCATGTCTCGATTTAAGTGACACTAAAAGAAAAAGGAAGAAAAAATGGAAAAGAGGGACTTTTTCAAACAACACATCTAATGTGTCAATAAATAAAAAATGGTGGGAAATTTTAACTTAATTTTTTCGATTTCAAAAAAAATTAGATTAAAATCAATATAATTTCGGGTTAAATAATACCAGTGTATTTTTCTTTCGGGAATTAAAATTTAATCTTATGGCTTTCAATTAAAGCTAATTTTAATGTTGAAGATTACTTATTTATTTTTAAAATTTAAATTTAAATTTAGGTATCGAAAAATCAGTGGAGGTACCTACATAAGTCCTTTGTTTCTACGGCCTGTTTTGACTCGTTTTAATTTTTGTTATTTTGTAACTTCCTGCAAGTTGATATTAAATCGTTTGTCAATATGATATTCACTTTTCTGACAAGATACCCCCTGCCATTATTTTATCCTGTAATACTTATTTTTACCTCATTGCTTTGTTTTGTCCCGTCTTTCATATTTTAAAATAGCCCAATATATTTAATATCCATTTGTGTACTTCAGGAATAAAATTATTTGTTATCTTTATATCATTTCTTTATGTTGCTTATCATCTACCGAGTTTGTTCATTAAATAATTCTATTTAGCACGGCGGTGTTTGGTCAATCAGGGAAGAGACCCTTGGGAAAACAGATAGTAATTCTATTTTATATGTTACTATGCCTCCCACTACTGTCATAACAGTAAAAGAGGATGTTATCTAACAATATATATATATTATATATACGGTTAAATAAAATTAAGACAAGAGGAAAACTGTATTTTAAATCGCCTACGCGTTTCGTCCTGTAATGGACTTTATCAAGGCAAAAAGACAAAATGAGCTTTATTCTAAATTACGAAATAAACAGTTTTCAAAGAAAACGGTCAAATTCCCTTCATTTTAATATCTCGTGACTTTGCAGTACACATGAAGAAATTCTAAAAACTAAAATATTCTGTTGATCTTTTGAAATGATTTGTGAACGTCTTTGTGGTTGCCAACACTGTTTGTTTATAGATACGTTATTTAGAATAAAGCTCATTTCGTCTTTTTGCCTTGATAAAGTCCATCACAGGACGAAACGCGTAGGCGATTTAAAATACAGTTTTCCTCTTGTCTTTATTTTATTTAAGAATTCTCTCCTTAATTTCAAATTATAACTAAGTATATTTTTACATACATGTATGTATATATATATATTGTATTCATCAATGCTCTATTTTCACCCAATACTTTACGATAAAAAATTGCTTGCCAAAACACATTTTATCAGTAAAATCACTGTAACAAAACAACTTTGGCGCTAAACTATATCACAATATAACCGATATCCACTGCACTACAACGCACATCCCTACTGATACATATACTATTTACATTATTCATACTATTACCTAAGATTAACAAAGAAGGTGTTCCGTTCAAGCCGATTGTTAGCATCCTAGGCTCGGTGTGCTACCATCTGAGTTCCTTCTTTGTAGATAGAAATGACCTACTGATAGGAAAGTCACCATCGTATGTTCAAAACTCCGCTCACTTCGTGGAACTTATCAAAGATGCTTCCATCCAATGTAACCAGATTATGAGCTTGGATGGGGTGGGTCTGTTCACCAAGGTACCCACGGGGGAGGCACTGTCGGTATTCAGGGATAGACTGGCCTCGGACTCATCCTTAGGAGAATGTGCAAGTATTTCATTAGATAACTTGATGGAGATGCTGATTTTCAGCACACACAAACAACAGACTTCGGATTGTGATCAGACATATATAGACAAGATGAAGGCTTAGCAACAGGCTTACCGTTATCACCATCACTGGCTAACATATACATGGAATGTCTTCAAAAGACATGGAATCCACAGGTCTAAATCCAACTCTATGGCTGAGATGCGTTGATGTTACCTTCATACTCTGGTCACACCAAGAAAAGGACCAGGTGCTACTGGACTATGTGAACTCAATAAGACCAACGATGTAGTTCACTATGGAAAAAGAGAGTGACAACAAACTGGCATTCTTGGATGTGCTAATAGCTCAAACAGGGAGGGGTTGAAGACATCCATATACCGCAAGCCAACATTCACCGGACAATACCTCAACTTCAACTCCCAGCACCAATACAATGTAAAGAAATGGATCGTCCGCTGCCTGCAACATCGGGCAAAAGTCATAAGCGACGACCCAGAGACATACGAACAGGAAATGGTCAGTATAAGCAGTACCTTACAACGAAACAATTATTCAGGGTACATGACATCAACTCCAACGAATATGGCAGGGAGGGTGCACGAGGATAACAACTCTCAGAAAACAGCCTTTGTCTGTCTACCCTATGTGAAAGAGTTATCGGAGAAAATACAAAGGATCTATGATCCATATAACATCAGGACGATTGTCAGAAGTAGTTCTACACTTCTCAGGTACCTCTTCCGAGTAAGACCCCCAACAGAGGAGGACATGACTAAGGACTGTGTGTACACCATTCCATGTAGCTGTGGAAAGAAATATAATGGAGAAATAGGCCGCCCCCTTAAGGTAAGGCTACAAGAATATCGCAAGGACGTAACACGATGGGAGATAGAAAAGTCAGGCGTTGCTGACCACATTACAAATACTAGAGAAAATCATCAACATCAAAAATTTGCAATATGAACTCTGGTAAAAAAAAAAAAGTTCCTGAAACATTAGTTTTAAATCACAAAATTCAATCATTGTTGGCCTCAAGGATACATGGCCTACTGGATATAAACGTTGGTTAATTCCAATGACTTGGACCTAATGCCTCAATAACTATTTTTACCAGAGTTCATATTGCAATCTTCACATTCTAATGATTTTCTCTGTCATTTTTTTTACCAGAGCTCATATTGCAATCTTTGACGTTAATGATTTTCTCTAGCCCTTCATTTTGCTGGTTCCCATATTGCATTAATTTCTATGTTTAGTCGGAAACGTCGCAAACATGGCAACAAAGATGAGGACAATAATGCGAATAATGTAAATAATGCAAATACTACCTCATCTCAGAAGTATATATATATATATATATATATATATATATATATATATATATATATATAAAGAATGAGCTTAGAGTCTCTGTTTTGAAATCATGACTGCAAAATAACCTTCAGACGAAAAAGATGAAAGGTGTAATATTCAACACGGCATGGTGGTAGTCGTGCGATGTAACTTCTAATGCAACCGTAACTTCTACTCCAACAGTTTCTTTCCCCGCACTTCCTGACTGTGGAATTCCCTTCCACACGATTGCTTCCCCGACGGTTACAATCTCCAGGATTTTAAATGTAAGGTCAATAGACACCTCCTAACACACTAACCTGCTCCTATTCTATCAAAAACTCTTCCCATCTGCCTAACCCTCATCCTCGGTATCCTTACTCATCTGTCACCTTCCTCCTGACATTCCTATGTCTAACCACTCCTTCTCTTTACCTTCCCCTATGTAGCCCCATGCGCAATAGTGGCAGTGGAATGCCTTGCTTGGGGTGAGATGATTAAAAAAAATGTCTTTGGTTCTGCTGATGACGCAAGTCCTCTTAGCGTTATACTCTATAATATTGATGTCATGTCATAGACCGCAAAAAAAGGTAGCCCCATGCGCAATAGTGGCAGTGGAATGCCTTGCTTGGGGTGAGATTATTAAAAAAAATGTCTTTGGTTCTGCTGATGACGCAAGTCCTCTTAGCGTTATACTCTATAACATTGATGTCATGTCATAGACCGCAAAAAAAGTTAAGAGGAATGATTTGTCCCTATTTAGTGTCGATTAATGTGTGGGTGGTATAGTAATAATTTCAAAATTAATGGTAGATTTTGCAAAACTAAAAACCGTCTTTTTGAAATCAAAGATCAGATTATTGAGGTCGTTAACCTTTGCAATCTTTTCTTTACGCCTTCGGATCGCAGACATTAGCCGTAAGATTACAGCGAAGAACCCAAGCATTAGAAACGAGATGCTACTGAACCGTCCGAGACATCTTACAAATTGAAAAAATGGCAAAACGTCAGACGCCACCGGACAAAAGAAAAACCTGATCTCCACACTGCCAAGAAATGAAATTTCAAATGTTATGGAAACGTCATAATCAGCTAAGAATCATTCCACTGCTGCCCTAAAAGGCATCAAGAAGAGAAAGCTGAAATAGAAAAAAAATGAGCCGACAACGTCCAGCGACCACACTGTGTCATAGGACTGATGATGGTGATGATTTGTCCTGTCATGCATAAAAAGTTTTAAAGATATCATAAACTGAAAAGCTTTGAGTCAGTTCCGGCAATAGAGTTGGTTTGCTCTCTTCTTCATTGACAGTATTCGGAGCAAGACATCTCTCTCCGAATTAGATCACCAAACACGAATTCCCAAAACGGTAAGATGAAACAAATCTCTCAACATGAGTTGATACTCATTCTGAACACTTTCGCCCCCAAAATTAAGAACTCTCATGATTAATTTTAATGGTTAAAGCCACGTACTCTATATCGCTACAATAATCAAGTATCCATTCAAATATATATTTTTTAATTTTGAGTTTTAATTTTCTGAATGTCTGAAGCGATAGGCTGAGAATTATAACATTGTATGAACCTCTGTATTTACAAAAATCGACACGTATATCAGTCAGTCAGTGAAGTGCCATACGTGAAACACGCTTGGGCGATCACGTCTCGAAAGAGACATGACTGACTGGGCAGAAGATTATCCCGCAGTAGGTTGCCATTGCTTTCTGCGGTAGACTGGTTGCCAGCCAAGGTTATAGAACTCAATCTGTCCTGTTATTTAACCCATAACTGGAAGGAAGAGACGGATTAATACCTTTCCCAAGGGCATTTGCGCGTAATTGAATGCAATGAATACAACTGGAATTCGAACTCGGCCCCCTGATTTCTTGTGAATCAGTTGTTATTAATTCAGTCGGCGGGTAGCTTCACTGACCATAACCATATATCCAAAATATGAGAGAGAGAAAACTAACCTTAACCGAATTCAGGGTCCTACAACTTTAAAGGAAAAATAATATCAGCCTTTCAGTATTATTCTTATTAATATGTAAGGTTAATTCATATATATATATATATATATATATATATATATATATATACTATAGTCATATATATATATATATATATATATACTATAGTCATATATATATATATATATATATATATAATAGTCATATATATATATATATATACTATAGTCATATATATATATATATATATATATATATATATACTATAGTCATACTATAGTATATATATATATATATATATATATATATATATATACGATGAAGTTCATCTCTTAAGATTTTTAAATAGTTCTGACTGTTCGTTGTAATAAAGTTATTTAAATAACATCTGGGAAAAAATAAGTTTTAGCAAAAAAATAAATAAATAAATAAAAGAAAAGATGGAACTTTGTGTGTGTGTGTGTGTGTGTGTGTGTGTGTGTGTTACCTATAGACTCCGAAACGGCTGAACCGATTTTCTTGAAAATTTGCACAGTTGTACTATAAGCGTCTGCGAGTTTTGCACCGATGTACCCCCGATAAATATCTATAATCGATAATCGAAAAAAATCGGATTATAGAAGGAGTGGTTCGATTTTAATCAAATTTGATACACTCATAGACAAAGACATAAGAAACGATATTCAGAAGTTTCAAGGTTGCACTTCTTACAATAGTGCAGAAAATCGATAATATCCCCGGTATCGGAAATCAATAACCCCGATATTCTATCGAAACTGATCAAAAACTGATATTCAGCCATCAATATGGCTCATTTATTTCAATTTTCCTCCCGATGGGTATGATAAGTTTTCATGGTTAGTTTATCCTTGGATGACGTATTTGACGCCGATATTGGAAATCGATATCCCAATATCCTACCGGGTCTGATCAAAATCAGTTTTTCAGCCCTTTTATTTTAGTTTTTGCTTCGGGTTTGGCTCTAAGTAGGTATAATTGTAGTTCTTAGTCTCAGCCATGATACCATTTACTCAGTGGAGTTATTTACCCTTCAAAATTCAGTTTACGACGAAAAAAACTTGATATCGATACCAGAAAATCAAAATTTGACTTACATCCATTCATTTTTCTTTCAGTCTTCTGTTTCGCTTTAACTGGAAACAACTATTGCTTTTTAGTCTTTCGTGCCAACGTCCAAAGAGTCTGAGCTCCAGGACCATGGATTAGTTTTAAAGCTCTCATTACACCCGAGCAACGCCGGGCTATACTGCTAGTAAATAAATAAATAAACTATTAGTAATATTAAATCAACAAACATAAAAATACACAAGCTTTTGATAGTTTAATCAAATTTTCCAGATCATGCTATTATGGTATTAGATGTTTTCATTATTTTCTCCACACCCTGTATGTTGAAAAACGCAAAAAAAAAAAAAAAAGGCAGAAGATGAAGAAATTAAAAATGGTGAGTAGGAGATGGAGGAGTAGGAAGAGAAAAAAGAGGAGAAAAAATCGAGAAGATGCAGGAAAAATGGACAAGTGAAAAACAAAGAAACAAAGTTGTGAAGAAAAACAGGTAGAAAATGAAGGACAGAGCCAAGGTAAATAGGATGAAAAGAAAATGGGACAGAAGAAAAAGAAGACGAAAAAAGAAAAACAGGAGAAATGTCTAAAAGAAAAAAAGAAAAAAAAGGAAGGGAAAATTGAGGAGAGAAGAAAGGAAAATGAAATGAAGCCGAGAAAATATAAAGAGAAAAACAAGATAGAAGGCTTTTAAAATCTTTAAAATGTTAAAATATTATTTCTTTTTCATTGAGATAATCAAAAAGTTCTTATTAAATAAACATTAAAGTGCAAAGCACACAGTTTAGTTTTGCACAGAGCAAGAGAGAGAAAAAACAAAGGAAGAAATATATAAAGAGGGTAAGTGAAAAAAGTGAGAGAAGCTGATATATCGTGCAGCGATGGTCGGCGCCTGTTTACATGCTTCCTTGCTTTGTTATTGCAGGATCTGGTAAGTGATGGACTTCCGCGATGATTCCTGTTATGACTACGCCATGTCGCAATAGTTACGAAATTATGGACAGCTGTTAAGCACTTCGGAATGACTGGTTTTATATATATATATATATATGGGGGGTGCGTAAATTAGTGTAAATTAAAGTTAATAATCTACTTAAAGTGAACGCATGAAAACATAATTTGTCGCGGCAAACTTTTTTTATATTTTTTATTCAGTTAAAACGGTCTTTTGAATATAAGAAACAACAACAACGATGATATGTTTTTCATAAAAAAAAACAGGAAAGAATGTTCGACTTGTGTATTTTTGAAAGATAAAACTTTTAAAGCAAAAGATCTTTGTAATTAAAGTGCTCATTATGAAAGGATATTGATATTTCCTTAATTTTAGAATCTGTTGATCGACAAGGTTTAACCTACGTGTCAGAAAAAAAAATATAAAAATATAATAAAACGGTGTGTAAAGTAGACTCTTATTCACTTCATCTCTCTGACCAACTTCTTCTCTTGCTTAGAGCATGCCGTGTCTAACGGTTCTCTCCTTCATCTCTGGGAGATGCAGGTTCGAATTTTGCCAGAGAGCGGAAGTTTTTATTCAATAGGATTTTTCATTCAGGCCGGTAGATAATAATTAAATATAATATTTAATATATAACGGAGCGTCTACTCAAATACGATTATCCACTAATAATAACGCTTAAAGTGATAAAAAACAACGCTATTACTGTATAACCTCTTGATCCTAGGCAATGTTTATTGTTTTATAAAGCGATTATCAGAAACTGAATAAACATATGAAAGTGGTTTTATACATTTTCCTTTGTAAGTAGGCAATGCTGAGGGAGTCAAAAGTGTATACAGTAATAGTAGTATTAATCGTTCTTTAGACACATTGTATGCTTTTCTTTCTTTTTTTTTTGGATACGATGGTTAAACATTGCTTATTAACCTATATGTGGTTAGATACTATAATTACTTTTACGTTTAATCTTTTGTAAATTAAGGCACATTCATATATTAAACTGTTTAGGGGCATTTCGGCGTAGCTTAATGGTTAGCAGACTTGTCTCGCTAAATTAACTATGAATACTTTCGGCCTTGTATCATAGTTCTGGTGGAGAGTAGTTGTATATTGTTGCAGATTAACGGAATTTGGCCTCGTTGTAGATAGCCCACTATAAGTCAGAAAAAGATTATAAATCAAGAAAAGCAAATTGAGTTTAGAAACAACATTTTATATATACACATATCAATTAAGGTTTTTACAATTAAAGTAAGCTTTTAAGTATGAGTCCAACGGACGTTAAAATGTTCATGGCAATAAATGCTGAAAAGAGAATTTTTGCCTATGAACGTAGGAGCTTTGTAAATTAGGAATGTCTTTGATGTATCCGTTCCTTTGGTCGGTAAGTAGTTTTGAGACAGCGAATGATAAGATGAAAGGGATGAGAGGCGAGCATAGTAATTCGCTTGACTTCGGTCAAGGGAGATACTAATTACACTCGTCTCTCTCGGGTCTGTCTGTGTGTGTCTGTCTGGCGATGCTTTCTGTATCCGCTTTTTATTTCGTCTTTTTGGATCACAGCAGATCATTTGGGAATTCACATCCGTATTTGATTCTGGGCTTCCCATTGGCCGATAAATAAAATTCGCTTAGGCACGCGAACTGGAATTTGATATTTAATTAATTTTTAGTTTTCTACCGGAACATCTGCGTGGAGCCAGGGTGCGCACCGACGAGTTTTGATCATTTGCTTTTTGGTCCTGAGAGTGAAAACATCCGGTCTCTCGCTTTGCTCGGTATGTATCACCACAGTACCATGCCTAAGCTACGCTTAGAAAATCACCATATTTTATGAACGTTAAATACAAAACTGTAATCATATACAGAATGTTTCATCCCAAAATAGGGAAATAATCGAGAGGTAGAATATTTTGCATACAACTATTATAAGAACGTTATTTCCCTAATTTCCGAGTAGCGCTTGAACAGGAATTGTACATTATCTCATTGCTTTCGGCTTTCATAATCCATTAACGGCATAAAAGAACTCATGGTTAATTAATGATACATTCTTGCCCAGATGTGCTGATATATATATATATATATATATATATATATATATATATATATATATATATATATGTATATAAATTCTAGATATTCTACAATTTTATGGGTAATGCGTATTTCGCTGGTGTTGACCTTGCTGCTCGTAAGACCGCAAGGTCAGAAGCGGCGAAATACGTTTTACCCATGAAATTGTAGAATATCTAGAATTTTTTCTAAATTATATTACTCTGTTAAATTAAATAAATGAATTTAACATTCAATTCTTTTGAGTTCGTCTCTATCGGAATTTACCTGACTAATATACCAAATATACTATGTTATATATATATATATATATATATATATATATATATATTCTAAACATACGCTGTTAATTATAAGAGACAATGAATGTCTATAATGTTTAATCATGAGCCGTTCTAAATGTCGGATTTTTGCTTTAATTTCAGTTGAAAATAAAGACAAAAATTCTCCAACATTTGGATAATTATTTATTGGTTTTCTTCTAAGTTTTCGGCTCACATGAGCCATCTTCAGAGAGGTTGTTTAAACTGAAATATTATAAAATCTACCAGCACCGACGATATTATTTTGTGTTAACATAAAACTCCGCTTTACTTGCTGCCTCGATATACTATATATATATATATATATATATATATATATATATATATATATTGTTTGAAATCTGCAAAATTGCGTTTGTCAATATAGGCTAGAAGAAATGCATGGTGACTGTCAAATTTACACCACTGAACATTCTTAGCGAGTTCTATATATATAAGCCACTGGAGGCTTAAGATATTATGGGAAGAAACAAACCGGCCCTTCTTGCTTCTTTTGTTTAGGTTTATTGCTTACAATTATCTATGGTAATGAACTGTAGATGGGTTATTTTATTTTATATATATTTCACATATATATATTTTATTTTAAATATATTTTATTTTATATATATTTTATTTTATATATATTTCATTTATCACTTGTTTTGTATTTTCTCCGGGTGTGTCCGTATATATCAGAGACGTGCCGTCTAGATAGGCAATGTTGGCAGTACCTACTCTGAATAAATCAGCAACTACATTTTTCTTCTATGGCACAATTTGCACCTAGTCTAACAAAATAAAATTATGAAGGTTAATCTGGTTGTTATGCATAAAATGCAAAATATTTTTTTTTATATTTTTTCTACCTAAAGGTCACAAAAAGTATACATTGAGTAATTAATAACGGCACGTACCCAATTATATATATATATATATATATATATATATATATATATATATATATTATATATAAACTTATTTATAAATGGAAATTTGTCTGTGTGCGTCCGTCCGTTACCTATAGACTCCGAAACGGCTGAACTGATTTACTTGAGAATTTACACAGTTGTACTATAAGCGTCTGCGAGTGTTCTTAGCTAGGTTTTGTGTAGAAGTATCCCCGACAAATGTGGAAAATCGATAATCGAAAATATCGGGTTATAGAAGAAATGATCCGATTTTAATCAAATTTGATACACTTATAGACAAAGACATAAGAAACGATATTCAGAAGTTTCAAGGTTGACGTTCTTACAATAGTGCAGATAATCGATAATATATATATATATATATATATATATAAGGCAAGATGTTTGTGTGTGTATCTGTTTATCTGCCTGTATGTCTGTATTTTTTCAGCCCTTTTATTTTAGTTTTTGCTTCGGGTTTGGTTCTAAGTAGCTATAATTGTAGTTCTTAGTCTCAGCCATGATACCATTTAATCAGAGGACATATTTAGCCTTCAAAATTCAGTTTACGACGAAAAAAACTTATTTGCTATCGATACCAGGAAATCAAAATTTGACTTACATCCATTCATTTTTCTTTCAGTCTACGGTTTCGCTTTAACTGGAAACAACTATTGCTTTTTAGACTTTCGTGCCAACGTCCAAATAGTCTGAGAAAATTGATAATATATATATATATATATATATATATATATAAAGGCAAGTTGTTTGTGTGTGTGTGTCTGTTTATCTGTCTGTATGTCCTTTATACAAATCCACAATTTTTATCCGATTCTCAGCAAACTTCACACAAATATTCTTTATGCTGAGTCTGAGCCCCAGGACCATGGATTAGTTTTAAAGCTTTCATTACACCCGAGCAACGCCGGGCGATACTGCCAGGATATATATAGAGACAAATGAGTAAGAATCTATAAAATAGAAACGTTCAAAACATTAAATTAAAACAGTGCTCAATATAAAAATAGAAAAATAAATATTTATTATTAATTATTACGTTAGAAGTCCTAACTTTGAACTACTACAAAATTGTACGTTTTGTTTCCACATTGAAAGAACATTGAATGGTTGTCTTTTCATTGATGAAACAAAATGTACAATTTTTTCGTATTTTGTATTTTGCACATGTTCTAACGTAATAATTAATAATTATATATATATTCAGAAGTTTCAAGGTTGCAGCTCCCAAAATAGTGCAGAAAATTGATAATATATATATATGTATAAATCGATACCAGGACATCAAAACTTGAAATCACTCCTCCTTCAGTCTACGGCTTCGCCCCAACTGGAAACTTTTCAGTCTTTCGTGCCAACGTCTAAAGAGTCCGAGCTCCAGAACCATGGATCAGTTCTAATGCCCTCACTACACCCGAGCAACGCCGGGCTATACTGCTGGTATATATATATATATATATATATATATATATATATATATATATATATACACGTGTGTGTGTGTGTGTGTCTGTGTGTGTGTATGTGTGCGTGCGCGCGCGCGTGTGTGTATTTGCATATTTTAAAAATAGTTTCCACTTCTGCAATATATGCCCATGACTGGCGTGTTTATACACTGCTCATATACAACACGTTAAAATGTCCCTTCTTTGATTACATGTGCCTGTAAGTGAGGGCTTTAGAACTGATCCATGGTTCTGGAGCTCGGACTCTTTGGACGTTGGCACGAAAGACTGAAAAGTTTCCAGTTGAGCCGAAACCGTAGACTGAAGGAGGAGTGAGTTCAAGTTTTGATTTCCTGGTATCGATTTATACATATATATATTATCGATTTTCTGCACTATTTTGGGAGCTGCAACCTTGAAATTTCTGAATATTATTTTATGTGTCTTTGTCTAAATATATATATATATATTATCCCACAGCTGTAGCACTACTTGGAGTTTCATGTACTATGCAATCATCAGGTGCATATTGTGAACTAACCTTTTCTAGATTTGAATTTTTATTTTTAGTTCTCGCGTAGTTAATGATCGTTATAAAATATAAATCTGGGATAAAATATAAATCTGGGATATCACATTTTAATATATTAAATGTATAGTTTAATTTGATTTAGAATGAAACTTAAACGTGATTGGAAAGTGAAATCATGTAGGTTAAACTGATATTAAAGGTTGATTTTTTATTAGCACCATGAAAAATATTTATATATCTCTGTGCGTGTACACTTCCGTGTGTATCCATATTTATCGATATATCAATATCTACATATAGCCATCCGTAGATAGAACATATTACTGTATTACAGCGAATCAGTCCGGTTAGACATCCGATTGCTTCTAGCCAGGACTGATACCAGTCGGCGATTCTATCGCTGAGCTACGGGCGCTCAGTAAACCCAGGCGTGTTATATACAATCTTAACACACTCCAGTACTCCAGTATATATATAGTTTTAAGGTGTGCTATATTTAGAGAATAAAGTGCTCAATATCAGAGATAGAGCGTATGTAAATATAAAAGAGTGACATGTGGCCTGTTGATTGCGCTAAGCATAAAACAGTCTGTCGCCCTGAGTGTTGACTTCAATGTTCACTCTTATATTTACACATATATCGGTCGGTTTCAAGGTTTCCATCCTGGGTTAAAATGCAGTTGGGGTCTAACCGTACTGATGAGCTGTGATACAGCGAAACAGATCTGTCTGCGGATGACTATATATATATATATATATATATATATATATATATATACGTGTGTGTGTGTGTGTGTGTGTGTGTGTGTGTGTGTGATATAAAATATAAATATATAAATAAAATAAATACTATACTGAGGGGGCAAAGTGCTCAATATTTGGGATAGAGCTTATGCAAGCAGCGTGAATACAGAAATGAAGCCCAAATTGTTATAGTCTGTTTCATATTAAAACACAATCTTCAGGCTCGTAGATTTCTTTCAATCATTAATCAGACTGTGATCATTTGGTCTTGATACTTGTATCTACACTGCTTATATAATATAATATATATCCCAAGTTGCAGATATTTTGTTCTTTAAATGATACAACACGTTTTCTTGTTTACCTATATCAATTCATTAGTTTTTTATATTTTTCCATTAAAACAGACACAGTCAGATAAACATGAAAGTGTATCTCCTTTACATTTTGATATCCAGATTCAATTAAGAGTTGTAACTGGGATCTGACTTTAAAGAAAACATCATTCAACATATGTTAACGATTTCAATTTGACTTACTCGCTTGTTTGGGACAGAAAGAAAATAAAACACGCTGAGACTTTTTATAACTTGATTATGAAATCTGAAAACTATAGCCAGATGTTAAACATTTGAAAAACGCTGACAATATAAAAGTGTCTGAGACGTGATTGAGCTCAATGCGCATTCAACAGGACATTTAGGTGTGTGCACTAAACCAAAAGATATCAACTAGTCCGTGTGTCATTAATATGAATAATTTCTAAAAAGTTTGAAATTAAAAACTGAATTATCAATATATTTAAACTCTTGTTCTTATATTGTATTGTTCAATTTATTATTATTAGAGATATAACGTTTCCATCAAGTAACCTATAGCCATTATTAGAAAACTTCCTTGTGAAATTTAGACACAAATGAATGCTATTCATAGACTCTTACAGGTTAAGAAATGTCTAAACCTTCAGCTATACACCCTTGTGCAAATTAACTGAACTGTCTTCTTCGGACTACTGGAGTGGTAGGATGTAATCGCAGCCGAGAGTCAACCGCAACGTTCCAGCTTGTGACGTTCCTGCCAGACGCCAACGACTTTCCTGCCGACGACGACGACGACGTTCCAGCTTGTGTCGATCTTGCCAGACGCTGATGACTCTCCAACCTTTCATGTCATACACTGACGACGTCCTTGTCGACTTAACCTCAACGTTCCAGCCTGTGCTTTTTCTGCTAGACGCTGACGACATTCCTGCTTGCGCCGTTGCTACCGACGAGGTTTCCCTGCCTACGACAACGTTCCAGTCTGTGTTGTTCCTGACGGACGTCGTTCCTGTTGACGACGCCCTCGACGTTCCACGTTGACGGCGTCGATTTCCGACTTTTACTACTTGTTGTTCGTCGATTTTACCTCAATAAAATTGACTCACCATCTTAGCCTCCATCGCCTCATTATCCTTGCTGTTTTCACACATACGAAAAATCTGCAGGATCGATACGCACGCCTTATATCGGCTCCGCAACAAGTTTTCCTTCTTTTACCACACGGTTAGTTTTAGACCTACTGGAGTGACAGGATGTAATCGATTTCTGTTTTTCTTCAAATTAAGTCATTTGCATTGGTGTGCAGTAATATTAATTTATTTTCGGGGAGTATGATGAAATTTGTTTCACCCTGAAAAATATTGTGGCATCCGTAATTACATCAGATTTTTATCACGCTCAGGCACTACTGTCTCGACTGTCGATTGGTTGTCCTACGGCCATTATGCGCGATGGAAGTTACAAAAATTGTAACGCTGCACGAACACACTGGCAAGCCTTATAGAGAGATTTTGGGT
Source organism: Ascarosepion bandense (assembly GCA_037127315.1). Lineage (NCBI taxonomy): Eukaryota > Metazoa > Mollusca > Cephalopoda > Sepiida > Sepiidae > Ascarosepion > Ascarosepion bandense. The sequence continues at coordinate 3,370,820 of JBBBDQ010000408.1, forward strand.
ATTGTTGATGTCAACTTTTTAACTGTTAGTCGTGTCATTAACTGGATCTATTAGTCCAAAACGTAAAGAAAAATGCGTTGGGAAGAGAAAAACAACGCCGAGAGACGACATATACATGATCAGAGAAAGTGTGAAAGATCCTAGGAAGACATTGTTCGTTTTGTTTCAGTTGATTTGCATAAGGGTGTATGTAACTGTGTTCATGGGGAAATTATTAAAAATATCTTCCAGGAAATGCATTCTGTTTTGAAAAGGACTATCCTTCGTAAGATTTTGGGATAGTTAATCACGAAAAACTTTACCAAATAACAAAATCCACATTGCTTAAGATTTCCAACACCAGCGACTACTAAAATGGATAACATATTTACCCCCGCCACCCCACCAAAAAAAAAAAATGAGAAAACCAAAAAGCTGACTTTCCATACTAACTTGAAGAAAATTTTAGGAAGGAAACCTCTATCACAACGAGAAAGAGCGAGACTAATTCGCGGACTTGAGAAATTTATTTTCTTGATAAGATATTTTAAAGGGGAAATATTTTATAAATTTTCAGTGAAAGTAATGCTAACAGTTCAGTTAATGAATGCCAAAGGCTGAATAAAGGAAACAGAAACGGTTACCATGTGAGATGACATATATATATATATATATATATATATCGGTAGGGAAGATCAGCTGATGAAGCCACCATGGTTTCGACCTTTTTCGAATCAAGCCACCTCACCAATGTAATCTAACACATCCCTAAAGACATAAACTATCTAAAAGTTCCTCTTATAAGACAATCTTTAACAATTATGAAAAAGCTTTACAAGAAAATGGAGATAAAAGCAAATTAGAGTATAAACCACAGACAAATAAACACAAAAAAATAATACTAGAAAACGTAATATAATTTTATTTAACTCGCCTTTTAATTTAGAAGTACTGTATAAAATAGGGAAAATATTTTTCAAACTACTTAACAAACACTTCCCCAAAAGCTCTGAGCTACACAAAATATTTAATAGAAATACAGTTAAATTAAGTTACAGTTGTACTTCTAATTTAAACAAATCACATAAAGAGCCAAAATACCAAAAATTTATAAAAAAAAAAACTTGCAGCAGAATACGATTAATGAAAAATGTAACTGCAGAGATAAAAAGAAATATCCATTTGAAGAAGTTTATAAAACCAAAGGAGTCATCTACAAAAAAGCAAAAATAAAATATGCTTAGGATGTACTGAAGGTAGTTTTAAAACACGGTAGAATAAACACAAGTTCACATTCAAACTAGAAAATGTTAAAAATAGCACTAAACTAGCAAACTACATATGGAAATTAAACGAAAAGAATTGCGGAAACCCCCACGTAACATAGAAAATATTTTAAAAAGCCAAAGCCTGCAACGGTGGTGATGTCTGCAGATTGTAGAAAAGTTGGCTGTAGTATTATTTGCAGAACGACAAAAACTACTAAATGAACGATCCGAAATAATGTCTGGATGTAGACAAATTAGAAAATATTTTCTAGGCTCGTACAAATCCAGATAAAATGATTGCCAATAACAAACCACACCCTTACTTTGAATTTCCGGTTATGAACTTATAAAAGCGTTAACCGTTAAGCCATCAGTCAAAACAAATCACCTGACGAAACCGAAAAGGTCGGAACCATGGAAGCGTAACTAACTGATCTCGCCTACCTAAATATCTAAAATCTCTACATATTGTATTTTCATCATCCTTCAGACATGTATTAAGCACTTTCTAATACAACTGTTTACTTATATATATATATATATATATATATATATATATATATATATATATATAAGCTCCGATACAGCGAAACAGATCTGTCTGTCGATGACTATTTACGCTCTCACACCCTGATTGAGAACTCTGGAAGAATGGTAGACTTTGAAAAACAGTAGCTACTCTGGCATCTACGCATCGTTCATTCAGCAATGAATTAGAACACTCTCAGCTATTGGGCATGTATAATGATAATATACACACCCAATAGCTGAGAGTCTGCCTCCTTCTAACGAGCGCCCGTAGCTCAGAGGTAGAATCGCCGACTGACGCTAATTCTGTCGGGTTTCAATTCTGGGTAAAAAGCAATCGGCTGTCTAACCGTACTGATGAGCTGTGATACAGCGAAACAGATCTGTCTGCGGATGACTATATATATATATATATATATATATATATATATATATATATATATATATATATATATATGCATAGTGTATCGAAGCAGCAGATAATTTATATATATATTGTGAAGATGATGAGACAAAGTGGAAAATTTAATAACGACGCGTTTCGCCAAGACCATCTGCTCTATTTGTCCTAAGGTTAGAATGAACAAAAGACAAAACTGTATGTAAGGAAAAATGCCTTGGAATCTTTGATAAGTGGTGACCATAAGTCAAATCAAATTAGACTAGATTTTTATTTTGGATACTATTATACATCACACACACACACACGCACGCGCGCACACACACACACACACACACACACACACACACACACACACACACACACACACATATATATATATATATATATATCTGCATGCGTATGTGTGCATATATCTGTGCGTATATCTGTGCTTATTTATTTATTGATTTATTTTCATTTTATTATTTTCTGTTTTTAATTTTTCAAATTACTTTTATTTCTTTTTTCTACCTTTTATTTTATTTTATTTTATTAATTCTTTTAATTTTTTATTCTAAAAAAAATATCCATTCGAACGCTTCGTCCCCAATGTAAACAAACTATTGACGTCCTTTCAATGTAGGATGAACAAAAATCGGACCTTGAATAGTATTTTTTTTCTCTCATGATTTTAGTTTCCTATTCCATTTTTGGGTTTTGGTTATAAATCTAAGTAAATTATACATTTAATAAATAAAAATATTTGACCACCCGAGTTATAATTTATAACGACCTTAACGTAAGGAACGCCAATACCTAAAATAATAATTCAAATCGATAAACGGTCAGTTAATAATATGCATAAAACACCGAGTTGCTCTTACACCGTAGGATAATATCTCTATTTATCAATCCATACTTTTTGTTCTGCTATATTGCATAGAGAACAATTCTATTAAAAACTGATAAATATTTATATACTAATGTGTATCTGCGCGTATACACACACACATATATATATATACTTATTTACATCCATATATATATATATATATATATATATATATATATGTGTGTGTGTGTGTGTGTGTGTAAATACTTGCATTTTTGTAGGTAGGTCAGTCAGTCGAGTACCATACGTGATACACGCTTGGGCGGTCCTGTCTCGAAAGAATATCCTGCAGTAGATTGCCATTACTTTCTGCAGTAGACTGGTTGCCAGCCAAGGCTATAGAACCCAATCTGCTCTGTTTTTTTATCCCATAACTGGAGGAAAGAGACGGATTAATACCTTTCCCAAGGGTATTTGTGCGTAAGTGAATGCAATGAATTCAACTGAAATTCGAACTCGGCTCTCCCGCTTTTTCGTTCCGAACCAATATCCACTACACCACAATGCACATCCCGTAGGTAGGTACACCCATTAAAAAATAAAGTTAATGTGATTTTCGAACTGAAACGACGTTCCTCAATGCAACAGTAGGTGTTACGTTTTGACAAGCTTCTAAATCATTTTGCCACCGCGTAGGGGAATTCTTAGTTGAACAATTTTGCCCTTCTGTTTTCAAGCTCATTTGACCAGTTGAAAAAAAGAAATAGACCCGAGTTTTGTGATTACTGATAAGAAAGAAAAAAAAAAAGAGAAGGTGTCTGGAGTTTTATGAACTGCTGTTGAAAGTGTTATAATGTTTCAAGAAGCTTTTAAGGTCGAAGATTTATGCAAAATACAAGTGTACTCGTGGTATTCGAATTTCAGACGTGCCTAAATGCCACTTGAAAATTAGACACGATCTTGTTGACCTTCAAGAAGACGAAATGACGAAAATCTTGAAAATGTATGTCATCCAATCAAAGAAAATCACCGACGGTCCATTGATGAATTATTTGAGGTGAATTTTTTTTTTGGGGGGGGGGGGATTTCAAGATAGTACATATAAATAGAAAAAATAGAAAATTGCAACATATTTCTTTAATATTCGTACCTTATTTAGTAACAGAGTCAAGAACAAAACAAAAACGAAACAAAAACCATTCATGAATTATTTGAGGTGACAGTACATATAAATAGAAAAATTGGAAATTATAACGCATTTCTTTAACATTCGCACCCTATTTAGTGACAGATGTAAAATGATATAAAAAAAACAACAAATAAACGAACACGTTCAAATGTATGCTACGATTTAAGAGAAATTTGAAATGGCGCTTCTTTAATTATTCCTGTTAGTTTCGGATACACCCTCGTATGTTAATACATACATACATTACTTCAAACCTTATTTGTAGTGGATGCCCGTGTTTAAAATAGACGACTTGTTTTTTTGTTTTTTTTAAACAATTTGTATCACGTCTCTCGGCCCTCACACTCGAGAAAATTTAATAAAGAAAATACGCGCAGTTTCTTCAAGTGTGCAAGCCGATAGACATAATATACGCAATTAAAAATAAAAATGGGTTATCTACTTCAAAATGAGGTTGCCACAAAAATAACGTTGGTAGTAATAAAATGTCTAATTAAAAATACATCACTTACTTCTTAAGAACACACACACACACACACACACACACACACACACACAATTTCTACTCTAACAGCTTCTTTTCTCACAATTCCCGCCTGTGGAATTCCCTTCCGTATATTTGCTTCCTCGACTGCTACAATCTCCTGGAATTTAAATCTAAAGTCAACAGACATCTCCTATCTCATTAACTCGCATCCTTTCTCTCAAGATCTTTTCTTCATCCATTCCAGCCTCATTACACCGGTATTCTCATCCGCTATTACCCTCCTCCTGATATCCCCTATAACCTACCCCTCTTTCTCATCACCTTCCCCTATGTAACCCACCTGCGCAACAGTGGCAGTAAAACTACCTTGCTTGGGGTGAAATGATTAAAAAATATATATTTATATAGTAGCGATTTGGAAGACTGCGTGAAGCCAAAATTGCTGACAGTCAGTGGAATATTGATTTAAAGACATTTAAGGCAAGCAGACTTTGTAATAAAGTGATAGATGTCAAAGATAGAGCATTAAAAGAATTAATATAAGTAAAAGATTGTCAATTAGTTGAATGATGTTACCTTCAACTTCCCGACTCCAGAGTTTCGTCAGCAGGTTTTCTAGTTCACTCTTCAGGGGTGTTTTTCTAATTTACTATTAATATTTTCAAATGTTTAACTTTTTATACTGTTATGAATTGTTTATTTGTGTGGTTTTATTCTGTTGCGCGTATTAGGTGTTGGCTATTTGCGTTTAAGGAAATATCAGGAACCCAACGAGAATTAGAACTTGGCTTTTCGATTAACAATTCACCATTTACACCACTTGCACATTCAGGTTTACATCATCTGGTATTCCCAACAGTCACCTATCAAGGTACTGACCAGGCTCGACGTTGCTTAACTCCAGTTTCAACGGGATATGCCCGTAAGTATTGCTATGAAAAGAAACTGAAAAAAAATATAAAGAAATAAGCATATAAGTAAATACTATTAACTAGCAGTATAGCCCGGCGTTGCTCGGGTGTAATGAAAGCTTTAAAACTAATCCATGGTCCTGGGGCTCAGACTCAGCGTAAAGGATATTTGTGTGAAGTTTGCTGAGAATCGGATAAAAATTGTGGATTTCTATAAAGGACATACAGACAGATAAACAGACACACACACACAAACAACTTGCCTATATATATATATATATATATATATATATATATATATATATATATATATAATCAATTTTCTGCACTATTGTAAGAACTGCAACCTTGAAACTTCTGAATATCGTTTCTTATGTCTTTGTTTATGAGTGTATCAATTTTGATTAAAATCGGACCACTCCTTCTATAACCCGATTTTTTCGATTTTCGATATTTATCGGGGGTACCTCGACACAAAACCTAAATAAGAACACTCGCAGACGCTTATATTACAATTGTGTAAATTTTCAAGAAAATCGGTTCAGCCGTTTCGGAGTCTATAGGTAACGGACACACACACACACACAGACACACACACAGACAAAGTTCCATTTATAAATAAGTTTAGATATATTAATTAGGAATTAAAACCTATATAACGTATTTGTCGGCCTATGAGGTGCAATGTAATCTATAGAAAAATGCAAAGTACTGCCAACTACAATGGAGGTGCAACAAACCTTAGTCGAACCGCGGGAATTTTCTTTATTTTTTTGTTTGGTTTTGACGTTATAATGCTAATAGCAATAATGCAATTCTATAATTTCTGATAGTACGAGTGAGTTGCCCACAATACAATCACTGTTCCTGAGTACCAGTGAATTTATATGGCATGCTTATACATGCCAGCTTATGCATTGTGGGTAAATCACTGCTGACATTTGTATAGGCAGACGTTTTACTGAGAACCAAACCAAGACGTTTCTTGAACTTGTTCGCTGACCGACTTACGTATGTTTTGCATTGTTTGTAACTATGCACATCTGCTTCTTATTGATCGTCTCTATTCACAATACATACTTATGCACAAAAAAATGATCTGAATACAATATATATTTTTTAAAAGTGAATAATTTGACACACTAACTCGTTGCATGCTTGCCTTTTCTTTACAGACAGTGATAATATAAATAAAGCAATAATCATCATCAAATTGTCGAAGTGTCTGTTCTTCTATATTCGGTTTCAAAGCAGACTTTAAAATCAACTTCCACATGAGAAGTCATTCATCTCTCTTCACCGTGTTGATGAGTTTTACTTATGAGAAATTCACGATAATGGAATTGTATGAATGTTCTTGATTTTCGTAAATATGATTTAAATCATGAGAAATGCATTTTTACATTGTAGAATTTAAGGCTTTGAACGCCACATATTTTACCGGCGTTGTTCGGGTGTAATGAAAACTTTAAAACTAATCAATGGTCCTGGAGCTCAGACTCTTTGGACGTTGGCACGAAAGACTAAAACGCAATAGTTGTTTCCAGTTAAAGCGAAACCGTAGACTGAAAGAAAAATGAATGGATGCAAGTCAAATTTTGATTTCCTGGAATCGATAGCAAATAAGTTTTTCGTCGTAAACTGAATTTTGAAGGCTAAATAAGTCCTCTGAGTAAATGGTATCATGGCTGAGACTAAGAACTACAATTATATCTACTTAGAGCCAAATCCGAAGCAAAAACTAAAATAAAAGGGCTGAAAAAAATAGACATACAGGCAGATAAACAGAAACACATACAAACATCTTGCCTTTTATATATATATATATATATATATATATATATATATATATATATATATATATATAATATGGAGAACGTTTAGGAAGTTACGGAGAACCATGGTCACCCACAGGTCAGGTGAACTAGAAATTTCTACATTGACAGCTAAATTTACATTTACATCTAAGGAATTGTCTGCTCTATAATCGGCTTGAGTTTACCAGGTATACATCGATCAAGGTTTTTATATGGTACCCCTTTGTATGAAACTAAAAAAAATGTTATGGACATGTCAAAAAAAGAAAATTCTCATAAATGGACAAAATTGTATGCCAATTCTGATTTTTTGTTGTTGAAAAATATACAGCAAACATTCACCCCTTTCCACCTGCTGCTGTCAATCATTCAGACAAGCAAAGCTGAGTCACTTGTCCCTGAGAAATCCCTTTTTTTTTTATTTAATTTACACCAATGACTCCAAGCAAAACATTTCATATTGTAATTATTATTCTCTTTCTGTCTCAACAATTCGCCATTTACGACAGTTTGTCATTTCCAATTCTGAGAGTTTTTTCGCATATATATATATATATATATATATATATGCAGTGTTCGCTCGCTTTACGCGGTTAATGTGCTATGAGACACCCGTGAAACGCGAAAAACCACTAAGTATGAACGCAATATTTATTTTATTATTTAGGTACATTTTAAGCCTATATAAACTCACCCCCATACTAATATTAACACAACCTCTATCTGTATAATCCTTACCCACACTCATATACTATTTGATGTATAAGACTTTCGTATTTATGAAAATGTATAATATAATATCGGTTGACATTACAGTTGTAATTACAGTTGCACATGACTGTGCGCATTCATATAGTAGTGTAGGCACGTATTGTGCAAGTGTTAAAAAACATAAGTTACATAACCTTACGTATATGAGAATTGTGAAAAAGACACATAAGTTGCAAAAACATCTTTTGCTACCTAAAAATTTAGTGAGATTTATAAACAGTCAAACATTACAGTGAGTGGTATACAGTTTCTCGTAGGTAGAGACCACGCGAGAAAACGAGATCCATTTTGTTTGCCAGCTGCAGAATTACTTTCAGTGCGTATGTTTATTTATTTATTTATTTATTTTTTTTTTGTAAAATGGTGCAAGATGCTTCATAATTTATGTATGTTTTATTTTTACTTTTTTTTAACTGTTTTTACCTTTTCTGTATTCTACTATTAAATGCATTAAAATAATGAATTTTTATGATTTTCGACGTTCCGCGGATTTTCCGTTATTTTTAATTTTATATATATGTGTGTGTGTGTGTGTGTGTGTGTGTGTGTGTGTATAATGATATACGCGCTAAAAAAAAGTCTGCCTTCTTCTACCGAACGCTCGTAGCCCAGAGGTAGAATCGCCGACTGACGCCAATTCTGTCGGGTTTCAATTCTGGGTTAAAAAGCAATCGGAGTCTAACCGTACTGATAAGCTGTGATACAGCAAAACAGATCTGTCTGCGGATGACTATAGTATATATATATATATATATATATATATATATATATAAAGCTGAATATATGGATTGGAATCAGATGAGAAGATAACATAATTAACAATAAGGAAATCATGTTCCACATTTATTAAATCTTCGTTAGAGATCGAAAGAGAAATTAAAAAAAAATTAAAAAAAGACACAGAATCCTGATATGTTATGATTTTGTGTTAGTTCTTATTAGTATTATGGTGCCTTCTTCTATAGGAATGGACTCTTCCTCCGTCAATAAATACTAACCTGCGTGACTTCTGAGGTCGCAGCAGTGAGTCAGTCTAGAGACAGTCGAGACGCAGCGTAATTATACCTTCTAATTTGCTGATTATTGGCACTTATTATTGTAAATATGTTCTGTTATTCTAATACGATTAATGAATCTACTTTCTTGATTCCGTGTAATTCTTCCTGGCCCAAACAGGCCACAACAACTTGGCGACGAGAATTCGCGACAACAATTGGTCAGCTATGTGTCACGTATATTAAAGCAATAGATAATTATTTGACATGACTAATAAGAACTAAACCCAAAACCATAACTTATCAGTATTCTGTGTCTCTTTCTGTTTTCATTACTCTTTCGATTTCTAACGAAGCTTTAATAAAAGGGAAAAAGTTAGATTGAGATACATTTCCTACTTGTTCTTCATTATATATATATATATATATATATATATATATATATATATATTGCTAAACACATTGTGACAGCCTTCAAGACCTAGCTATATATATATATATATATATATATATATATATATATATGGTTAGGTTTTGAAGGCTGTCACAATGCGTTTAGTAAAATAAAGGAAGGTAAACAAGTTGTTGGGTATTACCTATATATTATACATTAATATTTCGAGATCAAAATCTCATCTTCAGAATGACAGAGGAGCGTGTGTCTGTCCGAGTGAGTCCGTGCCTTTCAAGGAATGTCTATTCCTGGCTGTTGCTGGTGCTGCTATCCTTAATTTTACTGTGTGTTTGTGTATGTAAGTGTGTTAGAGCATGCCAATCAAGACCTAAACATATACCTCATATACACAATGCTTCAAGCAAATTACAAAACTTTACTATATATATATATATATATATATATATATATATATATATATATTGTTCCCTCGCTTTACGCGGTTAATGTGCTCTGAAACCCCCGTGAAACGCAAAAAAACGCTAAGTACGAACGCAATATTTATTTTATTATTTAGCCATATTTTAAGCCTCTATAAACACACCCCCATACTAATATTAACTTAACGTCTATCTCTATTACCCTTCCCCACACTCTTATATAATATTTCATGAATAAAGACTTTGGTGTTTATGAAAATATATAGTAAAATATCTGTTTATATTACAGTAGTTTCGCACATAAATGTTATATATATAAACATTTATCAGGAGTTATCTTTACAAACGGAAATTTTCCTTGTTAAAAAAATTCAACATAGCGAATTCCATAGCGATGTAGTCATCATTTTTTTTTTTAGAAATTTTACTGTAAGCATCGTTAAAAGTGATTAATAATTCACTGCAGACCCCATCCACAGTTCATTCATCATCTTCAGAAAAGACGACCTGTAGGATATTTTGTAACGGTTTGGGAAACAGATACTCGAAAAAGATTTTAACTTTTAAACGGTAAACATTTTGCGGAGTATAAAGGTTTACATACTTTTGCAGGTCATTCTGCACGTAGCACTCTTTATCGATCAAAGATACTTGATGGTTGGGCGGGAACAATTTAGCATCCAGCTCCATTGGATGCTGATCAAATTAATAAAGAAAATCCTCTACTTGTCTCTAAATCGAATATTTATTATGCGGAGTTTAACTTTAAGAGATAATTACTATACCATCTCTTAATCTATGTACCGTATTCCCTTTTATCTATCTATCTATCTATCTATCTATCTATCTATCTATCTAGTCTATTCTATCTCAGTCTATTCATTATCTATCTATCTATCTATCTATCTATCTATCTATCTATCTATCTATCTATCTAGTCTGTTCAGTCTATTCTATCTATCTATCTATCTATCTATCTATCTATCTATCTATCTATCTATCTATCTCAGTCTGTTCATTATCTATCTATCTATCTATCTATCTATCTCAGTCTGTTCATTATCTATCTATCTATCTATCTATCTCAGTCTGTTCATTATCTATCTATCTATCTATCTATCTCAGTCTGTTCATTATCTATCTATCTATCTATCTATCTATCTATCTATCTATCTATCTATCTCAGTCTGTTCATTATCTATCTATCTATCTATCTATCTATCTATCTATCTATTCTATCTATCTAGTCTATTCATTATCTATCTATCTATCTATCTATCTATCTATCTATCTATCTATCTCAGTCTGTTCATTATCTATCTATCTATCTATCTATCTATCTATCTATCTATCTAGTCTGTTCATTATTCATATCTATCTATCTATCTATCTATCTATCTATCTATCTATCTCAGTCTGTTCATTATCTATCTATCTATCTATCTATCTATCTTCTTCTTCTATCTATCTATCTATCTATCTATCTCAGTCTGTTCATTATCTATCTATCTATCTATCTATCTATCTATCTATCTATCTCAGTCTGTTCTTATCTATCTATCTATCTATCTATCTATCTATCTATCTATCTATCAGTCTGTTCTATCTATCTATCTATCTATCTATCTATCTATCTATCTATCTATCTATCTATCTATTAAAGTTTATTCAAATCTCTCTATCTATCTTTCTATGCATCCATCTATCGTAATCTTTTCACACACACTCACCCCCCACACACACACGTACACATATTTTAATATTTTAAAATCTATTCATCTATCTATATAAGTTTGGGGACCCCGACGTGGTGTAATGGTTAGCAAGCTTGTCTCGCTAGAACCTATTACAAATGAGTAGTGAGTTCACTCCTCACTGGGAACCCCCATACCCTTGGCCTTGTGCCACATCTAAGCGGCGCTTAGTACATCAACTATCCATATATGTTTGAGTTACTTCACTTCTGTTTGTTCCATTCTGTAGGTATGTTTGGATCTATATCGACAAATGTTACCTTCGTGTTCATTTCGCTAACTACATGTTCGTTTGTGTCTATGTATAATTGGCAAAAATATTATTTGTCTAAAGGGAATTGTTCAATAAATAACATAACTTAAATTTATAAACCTTTGTTGAGCTATTTCTTTTCTGTTATGGGGACTTACCCATATGACTCAATGAGCTCTTCCGAACTATATATACGCAGCATTTCTGCTTTGTGGAAGGCAAAGATAGAGTGAGAGACAGAGAGAAAGAAAGAGAGAAGAAGAAGAAGAAGAAGAAGAAGAAGAAATCTATTCCAGCAGATAACTCTGACAGCCGGACTAACATTTACACTAATAATCGCTCATTGGTATATGTTTGTACTACTATCTTTGCAATATATTTATTTAATACTATTCCGTCTTTGTGTCTTTATTTCTGGCCCCCACAAGGTCACATTTTCTAAAATAGAAAAAAAAACTTGTGTTTTGAAAAATTCGTACTTCAATCATGAGATTATAATTTTCTTTTCAAAATTTGCAGTTTAAAATTAAGTTACTTTCTTAAATCTGGATCGTCCTCTATGGCGGAAAATAAGGTACATGGAATTAATACTCATAGCCATTTTAGCCCGGGAGCAAATCGACGTGATTATCGATTGTCAGAAGTAGTCAGAAAACTTCTAGAAAGAGTATTGCGCCATGTCATGTCGATAGCCGTCCCTGATATTTACGTGCGAATCGACCTCTCTATCACATCGCATAAATGACCGATTGAGCTCATGCTGAGTAAACGAGGTAGCTACACTATCATAGGAAGTCTCCAGAATGTTCCCTAAACCTACCAGAATAACCAATTTTTGTTAAATTGGTGCAAATAGTGACAAATCATTGTGATGTAGTAATCACCGGTAAGTGACGTGTTTAGGCAGACCAGCGGTTCCAACCACCGCCATATTCGTTTACACGCAAATATAAAACTTAAACCATCTTGAGAAATGCCTTGTCGCCAACTGGGCTCTATAGCCACTTGGCTTCTGCGCAAAATTCTAAAACTACCAACAGCAGAGAAATAAAGAAGCAAGATTCTTCGAATTAAATTACAATTTAGTAATATCACGAGCTCAGATGAGAGGCTGTGGTCGGCACCGTGGTGTTAGCATTGATTGGTTTTCTGGAAGCTAAAGAACGTTGAACTGATTTGTGAGATATGCGTCTGGTATCTCCTGCATTAGATGTTGATATGATTTATAGCCAGTGTTTCTTGATTGTTAACACATGCAATTTTATGAAGACGTCGCTGTTCACGATATTTAGGGATTGGTCTATGATGGGCAGTAATTCCTTCCATCATGTATTCCAAGTACATGTGTAATACCATTGATCGAGGTATGTCAATGGATGGTCTCCACAATCCCAGAAATAGACTGCTCCAACTGTCTGACATTCTCTATTAAGCTCTGATGATTTACGTAATCTTGTCAAGATCAATCTAGTCTGTGGTCATCCTAACCGTCGATACCAATGTTTCTCAACCATTGTTTTTTAATTTCAGGTTGCAATTATAGAATAACAAAATTTTCGGGCGTTCTTTAAAAAATTTAATAAGAAAAAAATTATTATGAAATTTGAAAATAGGAAAATAAAAAATAAGTCTTCTGAAATAATAATTTATTTTTAAGGCATGACATTTTTTGTGTCCCTATTTTTTTTTTAAATTAAGATTTTTTTTTTATAAATATAAAAATAATTAATAAATTACTATTCTCTAATTTTGGACGCACCTGGTTAGTTTTCAGGGCGCATAAGCACACCCGGACACATCGGTTGAGAAACGCTGCTCCAGACGTTAGAGTGCAACTGACAAAAGGCAAAGTATAACAGCGCCAACTACCATTACCTATATACCATCCCACTTCAAACTTTTGGCATGTTAAAGTACATTATGGTTATGGAGTAGCCTTTGCACTGAAGGTTATAATCGTGCTATGTCGGTTGCTAATCGACTTAGAGTACCGAAAATGTTATGAACTTGGTAATCTTCCACTGAAATCTGACTCCTTAGTATTCGACTAACTGCCTAGTAGTTCTACTGAACTCCAATAGAACTCCTATGAACCTCCCAAGAACTTCCTGTTAACTCTTATTAATATAGGAGGGAGAGTTCATCATCTGAGGAATAGGTGTGTTTCCCCATAACAATTTGTTATAGTGGAACACCCTGCCATCCCCGAGAATAGAATGCTCTACTTTATAAAAGACGGTAACGAGCAGTACGACGAAGAAAAGGTCTTAGGCATTCGCCTGACTTTTCTATGACACTGTCAGCTCTCTGCCTTCGGGTAGATGGCGCTCTCTGCTTCCGAGCAGAGAGCACAAACCCAGTCGTGGTTCCGCCGAAGGGTACCCACTATAAAATGACCATGTGTCACATCTGGCCTTGCGTGGGATGGCTAGTAAATAAAAAAAGGTCTTAGGCATTCGCCTGACTGCTCTATGACACTGTCAGCTCTCTGCCTTCGGGTAGAGGGCGCTCTCTGCTTCCGAGCAGAGAGGCACAAACCCAGTCATGGTTCTGCCGAAGGGTAGAACCACGACTGGGGAAAAATAGACAGACATTTTTTGGCCCGGCTATATGGCCGGGAATACCCACTATAAAATGACCATGTGTCACATCTGGCCTTGCGTGGGAAGGCTAGTAAATACGGAAAAGGTCTTAGGTGAAGGCATTCACTATTCGATAGTTGATTCCGCTCCAACCCTTGGCTTGCCTATATGTGTATTATTGTTAATTGTACCTTAATACAATAAATCTGATATATTGTATTTTTGGTGTGGAGTTCTATTCTTCAACTGATCTTTTATACTGTATTCCTTTTCGGGATATATCACAATTATATTAAAAGTATGATTTAGATTCATTTTTCACGTCGCGTTGTGGTAGAGTGGATATCGGCTCGGAACGAGAAACCGGGGAGCCGAGTTCGCATTCCAGCTGAATCCATTGTATTCACTTATGCGCAAATACCCTTGGGAAAGGTATTAATCCGTCTCTTACTTCCAGTTATGGGTTAAATAGCAGGACAGATTGGGTTCTATAGCCTTGGTCGGCAGCTAGTCTACCGCAGAAAGCAATGGCAACCTACTGCGGGATAATCTTCTGCCCAGTCAGTCATGTCTCTTTCGAGACATGATCGCCCAAGCGTGTATCACGTATGGCACTTAACTGACTGAATTGAAATAATCTATATCGTTCTTAATGAATGATGTTTGAAGTTACCTGCTGTATGGTCTTGCTTCGAAATTTCTGCGATGATCAGATAAAATCAGGTTGTCCAAAAAATGCAACGGCAAAATGATTTTAATGATAAGTAATTACTTGTCAAAAACAAAATTTGTGTTTTTCTCTTCTTTTACAATTTTATACCTTAGCGCTTTGATGGTTTTCTATTTAATCTTCAATGGCTTGTCGGACAAATTTGAAATTCAGATCCCTAGCAACTATCGTAATTTATCCTTTATGCAGTAGGCACGTGTCTCTCGCCATAAATCCGGTTTATTTTTTGCTATCTTTATTTTTACATTTCACTCGTTTCTTGTTATAATTCTCTATCGGCATCAACTTGAATAATTTTCCATATTTACTGTTCGCTGCGTCTGAAATAAGTGATATTAATCGGGGGATTTGCCTTTCTGTAATTTCCGCTGAGAATATTATAAACAGCATAATCCATTTAATAAATCTAAACAGGTCAGGCGAGGTATAGCAATTTACAACACGTTTAATTGATGAGAACATATTTCTGCTGAATATCCCCGGTAGCGTACTTCCGCCTTCCACTGTCTACTCATCTTAATGAATTCCCTTATTGTTGAGGAGTAGTTTTCGCACTGAAGGCTATAATCGTGCTATGTCGGTTGCTAATCGACTTAACGCACCCTAAATGTTAGGAACTTGGTAATCTTCCACTGTAAGCTGACTTCTTAGCATTCGGCTAATTGCCGACTAATATCAACTGCCTTAGTCCAACTATGAACTCTAATAGAACTCTAAAGAACTCTCTAGAACTCCTAAGAACTTCCCAAGCACTTCTCGAGTTAACTTCCTGTTAACTCTTATTAATAAAGGAGGAAGAGTCCATTATCTCAGGAATAGGTGTGTTTCACCATAACACTTATTTTTCATGTCATGATTCCATATCCAAGAATAAGGGCAGTTAGTTTAACTTTAGAAGAAGGGTGTTTACATAGAACCGCCTGATATTTTGTATCTTGGGTAATAGGAATATTTTACGCTTGAATAATGCATTTGCTGGGCTTTTTTCTTTTTTTTTTCTTCTTCTTGATAAAGACCACGTCACGTTTATACACTGGTTCTCCTGCGACGACCGGAAAGCAATGTCGAGCCTGGTCAGTACCTACATGGGTGACCGCTTGGGAAAACCGTTGTCAATCACCATAATTATTTGATCATGCAACCGAGGGTTCATCTGTTCATCAGCACGTTTACTGAAGGTGCATCACGGTTGTGTATTAAAAGAATTTTCTTTTTAACATTTGAAAGTAGCCAAGGCGTTTTGATAGTCAAATCAAGATTTTTTGGTAACATTTTCCAATCTGAAACCGTCTGCGAAGACTGGGTTACCCGACCTAAAGAAATTTCTAACTGAGAAACACCTGCAAGGTTATACGTTGATTTTTATCAAAACCTGTCACCATATCGCACACATTTGGTGGTGATGCATGTACCTTGCATACCCTTATCAGACAGGATATCATGACGGGTACATTGGGTTTCGTACACCAGCGTCACTTTGTTGGCTTGCACATATTTATAATAATCAGATCTACGGTGACCCGGTCAGATACGCTGTAGTAAAAGTGTTGGAATGAATTTGTTGCGAATGAATACAGTTTTATACTGGGAATCAGATATAGAAAGAAGGAGAGAAATTTGGCCTTGTCTAATCACAAACAGAATTTGTTTCTTGTGAAAAGAAATCACATCAGAACTCTTTATTTATAAGGCATAGCCATCAGACACGCTTGTTATCACTGTGATATTTGAAGCAAAGATTTTATCTCTCAAGAATACGCTAAAATTTGGTTGGAAACGTCGAAAAAAAAAAGTAAATCTTTCTTGCTAAGAAAGTTAAAATATTTTTTCTAAGCGTTCATCCAGTCAGTCAGTGAAATGTCATACGTGATATACGTTTGGGCGAAGATGTTCCTGCAGTAGGTTGCCATTATTTTCTGAGATAGATTGATTTCCAACCAAAGCTATAAAATCAAATCTTTCCTACTATTTAACCCATAATGTGAGGGAGAAGAGACGAATTAATACCTTTCCCAAGGGTACATGCGCGTAAGTAAATGCAACGAATTCAACTGGAATTCGAACTCGGCTGTCCGATCTCTCGTTCCGAGCCGATATCCACTGCACCACAACGCACATCTACTCCTATATCTTAATCTCTAGCATCTGAAGTCAATACGATTTTTTGGATTGTAGTACGCTAATTATAGGTATGCCGTAAGTATTTTATCAGCCCAGTTCCACTTTACGCCTGTTTTAAGCAAATTGTTCAATGGAGCTCACAAATTCTGCATATTAGGTACATAAATTTGATAGTTCCAGAAATGCTTGTAATCTCGGAACTGTTGTTGGGAAAGGCATATTCTTAATTGTATATGCTCTCGACGGATCTGTTTGATGAATATTTTTGTCACTGATTTTTCTTAGGTACCTGATTTTAGGCAAAAACAATTTGCACTTTTCCTCACTGAATGTTAACCCGTCATCTTGTATTTTTTCAAAAACTGTTTGATATGCCCGATATGTTGTTTCTTAGATACACTTTTAATTAGTATAATATTCACATAAGCAACTGCAAAATTACAATCTGAAAGCATGGTATCCATAGTGTTGTGGCGAATCTTCGTAGCCAAGTTGTTGTGGCCTGTTTGGGCCAGGAAGAAAGACACGGAAACAAGAAGGTAGCTTCAAACAGTGTATCAGAAGAATAGAACATATATACATGTAAGAGGGTTAATAATCAGCTAAATAGAAGTGTAAGTCTGAACGGTATAGTTACGCTGCATCGCGACTGTCTCAGGACTGCCTTACAACTGTCTATTTACTACCTCCCAACTGCGTCCCCGGAAGTCACTAAGGTTAGTATTAATTGATGGAGGAAGAGCCAATACTTATAGATTAAGCACCATAACACATAGCTTCTTGAAATATAGTTGTAGCCACTTTTATGCCAAAAGGATGTCTGTTGAACTTATACAGTCTATCGTGTGTATTTATAGTTGTTAACTCTGAACACTCTTCTTCAATCTGTATTTGTAAAAACGCTTCAGAAATATTCAGCCTTGAAAATATTTTTCCACTGTTTAATTTCGCGAAATATTTCCTCCAAACTTGGTAATCGGTAGTTATGGGATTCTAAACATTTGTTTAACCCTGATGAAAATTCAGCACAAACACGAAATTTATTACTTTTTCTTGTATACACTTCTGGTGCTGCATATTTAGGTTAATGGTTATTTTGTTACAATTATACCTATTTTTCAAGTTGTGTAGATCTTCGTTGACTTGATCCCATGCTGTGAATGGAAAACTAGATTTTGGTTTAAACACTGGCGTCGACTCTTTTTTCTTGTATTCAACCAGGAGAGCGCCCGAAAAATAATTTTTCAATTCTTCCTTTAAATTTTCAATTTTATTTTTATTAATTGGCCGCTTGTCTACTTACTTATTAATCCGTCTTTTCCCTCCAGTTATGGGTTAAATAACAGGACAGATTGGGTTCTATATACTTGGCTGGCAACCAGTCTACCGCAGAGAGTAATGGCAACCTACTGCGGGATAATCTTCTGCCCAGTCAGTCATGTCTCTTTCGAGACATGATTGCCCAAGCGTGTTTCACGTGTGGAACTTAACTGACTGACTGTCTACTTATATTTTAGCAATAAATACTTTTAGGTAAATACCACAGCTCAAATAATTAGTAGCGAATAAGTTTGTAGTATTTCTTAACACATAAGCCTTGAAATCACTTGTTACGGAATGAGACGTTACAAATCATTTGACCAATAAAAGATTAATTCACACCTGACACGCTACTTGAGACATTCGAAGTCATTTTTAATATAGGTTTCCCGTTTGCTTTTCATCTGGTTTCCTTGATTATTGTGATATCAATATTAGTGTCTCGTTGCATTTTTACATTCACGTTATTAATTTTCGCGCACACAAATTTTCTTTGGTTTTCTATTATTAATTTTCCGACTCGTCGCTGTGTATGATTTTTTCTGTGATAACTTTTCCTTTCTTTAGTTTTACAGTGCGACATTTTATGCTCTACTTTTCCACACTTGTAGCAGTTCGAATTCTCAAAGGGACTATCATCTCCGAGACGTAATCTTCTGCATCTGAAACATGAATTAATTTTTCTTTTTACACATTTTTCTTTCGCTTATAGTCGCTGTATCTTTTCTGAAAATTTTATCGTATCTTCTAAAATTAGCAGAAAAGGTAATTCCATCATCTGAATTGGATGTGAATTCAGATATGACATTTGTCGCCACGTCAGGAATGAAAGAAATTGTTGCTGCATTTTCACCATCTGAGCTAATATTTCTTCCATATTTGAGTAATATCTCTTACATGTTTCTTTTCTTTTTTTTTTTCACACTCCAAAGAGAAAAAATCAAACCAAAGCGGATTCAAAATTCTTGTCGTCAGGGTTATCAAGTGCGCCAAAGCAAAAATTATTTTTCCCTACTTATTATGAATCAATATGAGTCTCGATATCCTCGTCGTCACTGTTTCAAGTGGTTATACTCTTAACTGTTGCTTACGCCGCTCGCCGTGACGTCTGTTAGAAATACTCTTGAATGATTCCAATTAATGCCAAAAAAAAAAAAAAAAGAACAATTCATACAGTAATGAAGGTAGAAGGGGGAAAACTATGTCACACGATGAAAATATATTCCTTGGTAGAATGATTCACGATTCAATTTAGTAAAAAAAATAGAAACATGGTATTTACAAGCCTCCTGATATATATATATATATATATGCTTCTTCTATTTGCATAGAGTCGGTTGATGTAACTTAATATGAACCATTTCAAGCAAACAGAAATGATGAGCCGACCGGGCTCAGTACAAAAATGCGAAATAATTATTCACATATTTACTCGTACAGTGTAGATTATCAAGTAAGTGTTGATCAATGGCTCATTGATGCGCAGACTGAGTAAGCCTCGAAGAGTGACTCAGTTTTTTCAACGCTGCTTCGTTGGTCCTACCTATTCAGCTACACACTGGCATTTGAATTAAATTAAAAATAAGACAAATCATCTTGGAAAAATAAAAGAAACAATGATTTAGTCCCCAAGACAAAATGTAAACTGACTAGAAAAACTTGATGTGGCACAAGCCGACAGTATTTGACTTTTCTCACTTATCCACGATAGTTTTAAATAAACAGGACAAAGGCTGGGGACCAAGGATTATCATTTCTTTAAAGCGTTTAATCTTACGCTTAACAACATGTTTAATGATATTCGCGGGATAGCCATTGTCACAAAAAATATTATGAATGTTCACCAATTCTTGATCAAGTTCACAAGGAGAGCAAATCATCATTGCACGATGGACCAAAGCAGAAATGAGGTTTACCTTACAAGACTTAGGGACAAAAGAATTACAGTTTGTGTATAGAACACTTGCAATGAACAAAACAATTTTACCTTCGATGTGGTCTCCGGCTGTCTCTTTTCCAATCTTTTCACTAGTACGTAGCCCACTGCGCTTCAGTGGCTTTACCGCCTTGCTCGGGGTGATATGATTAAAAAAAAAAAAACAGTACGTACCAAAAAGGTAAAGTTAAAACATTTTCCACTTCTATCGTAAATTGAAGGGATTGATGAAAGAAATTAAGCTGGGTATGAAAAGCCACAGCATCATTGATGGAATCGAAAATAGGAAAAGTATCATCAGCATAACGTAGATATACATGGGGCTTACAGTCAGCTGTCATGCATAATATACGCTTGGGCGATCATGTCTCAAAAGTGACATGACTGACTAGGCAGAAGATTTTCCCGCAGTAACTTGCCATTACTTTCTGTGGTAGACTGGTTTCTAACCAAGGCTATACAACTCATCTTTCCTGTTATTTAATCCATAACTAGATGGAAAAGACGAAATAATACATTTTCCAAAGATATTTGCGCGTAAGTGAATGCAACGAATTCGAATTTTACTTTACGATTTCTCGTTCCAAGTTGATATCCACTGCACCACAACGCACATTTTGGGCTTACAATATTTTTTTTAATAAAAAGATTTCATATAAAAAACAACAAAAATGTTAACTAATACTGAACCCAGAGGAATACCCATTGAAACACTATAAATTTGGGCATACAAGGTCTTATTAAAGCTAAATTCACTCCCCGTTGAATGCATATACTCTGAATACAAACATTCTGAGAAAAAAAGAGGGATCTAGGTGACCTCTATAAAGAACGTCAGTGCAATTTTGTAAGGTATCCTCAAGGGGGACATTTGTGTACAAACTAACAATCAGTTGCAATTTGAAAATCGCATTAATTTGAAAAAGTAAAGTTGTGCTAATTCTCTCGTCTTAAAATGATTTGGTACTGAAAATTGAGACTTCAATAAACATACATCTAACTTCTCCAATGCCATTCTAACAGAAACGGAACGACTTGTTCTTTAGAAAGGGTGAAGTCTTTGCATTCCCACTAAAGGAAGTGAGAACCAAATTTTCGCTAAGTTTGAAGATTTGTTCTCTTAGCTATCCCTGTTATATATATATATATATATATATATAGAGAGAGAGAGAGAGAGAGAGAGAGAGAAAGAGAGAGAGAAAGAGAGAGAGAGAGAAAGAGAGAGAGAGAGAAAGAGAGAGAGAGAGAAAGAGAGGGAGAGAGAGAGAGAGAGAGAGAGAGAGAGAGAGAGGAGCTGTATACAGGCCTGTATGCGGATGATTTATATATATATATATATATATATATATATATATATATATAATTCTCACACAGGTCTATTTCGCTGTATCATAGCTCATCAGTGCGGCTAGATTAACCGTTCGCCTCAAGCCGGGATTGAAACCCGACTGATTTGTCACCAGTCAGCGATCCGCCCACCAAGCTATCGGCGCACGGCAGAGAAAGGCAGGTTTCATAGCATGTAATATTTTTACAGAATGTAAATATGCCAGCAGTCGAGAGTGTGCAATCCCATAATCGAACTGAAAGCGTTCAACACGATGACCAGAAGACATAGCATAAAGCCGTAAATAGCTACAGTTTATGAAATATCTCATGGTTGAATCCATTTTTTTTTTTATCAAAGTTCAAAATTACCCTATGCAAAAGTACTGGATACATCAATTTAATATTTTGTTGCATAGCCTCTGTTTTGTTTCACTGCTTCCAACCGCTTTCTATAGGTGGCCAGAAGTTTTCCACACTGATCCACCATTACTTTATCCCATTCTTCCTTGCATAATTCCTCTAAATGCTTGATATTTTGTGGATTCCGCTTATGGATTTTAACCCTCAAAGTATTCCACAAATTCTCAATTATATTCAAACTGACTTGGCCAATTGAGAATACTAATACCATTATTTTCGAACCATTCCTTTGTATATTTTGCGGTATGTTTGGGATCATTGTCGTGTTGAAGCACGAAATTCCGACCATGTCCTAAAGAAGTTGCAGATTTCTGAAGGTTCCTCTCTAGAATCTCCCTGTACATTCTACCATCCATTCTACCGTGGATAACTTGTAACTTACCAGTGCCCTTGGATGAAAAGCATCCCCATATCATAATGGAACCACCCCCAAACTTAACTGTGGGGATGGCATTGTGCTTGTTGAATGCAGTGCCATTTTTTCGCCAAACACTTGTCTCAGTGTTCCTTCCAAATAGTTAAAATTTCGTTTCATCCGACCAGATTACCTTTTCCCAAAGCTGCATACCTTTTTTTTCATAAGTTTCGACAAACTTTAATCGGTCTTTGACATGTTTGGTTTTCAGTAAAGGCACTTTTCTTGGTGATCTCAATGAAAGCCTGTACGATATCGAGCTCTGCTAATGGTATCCTTACTTACATTAATTCCAGCACCCTTAAGATCAGTTTTAATTTCAGAATGAATAATGAAGGGATTTTTTTGTACATTTCTGCTCATCTACCTTGAAGGCCTCTCATATATTTTTCTCGGTCTTCCATTTCTTGTAAAGTTTGCTGTACCGTCGCCATACTTCTTATACTTTCTGATGATATTTCCTACTCTACTTAGTGCTAGATTCATTTCTTTGCTAATTTTTCGGTAACCCTGTCCTTCTTTGTGACGTTCAATGATTCTATCTCGCATATCTCTGGATAATTCTTTAGTTTTTGCCATTTTTAATCCTTGAATTGCAGAATGCATATCAAAGAGTCAGATGATTAGTAGCATTATCTTGTAAGCAATTGTGTGCTTCTCTTACTGGTCAGAGATAACATTCTAATACTATCGAAAATTTGAATATTTAAAGCATTTTAAAATACAAAGTTTCGATTGGAAATTTGAAAAAGTGTCATGTATACAATACTTTTTCATAGGGTAATTTCAAAGTTTGATAATAAAAAAAAATGGATTCAACCATGAGTTTTTAATTTTTCTTCCGCATACAACTAAAACAACTTTACGAGATTTTACTTATCAAATATCAGGCAAAATGGCGAACATAAACTAGAGTTATGGCAACTGCGAATATTGAGATGTTGGTTTGTCTAATATATGCTGGTTGATCTTCGTAGTAAGTAGCTATAGAAAGCAAATTATTTACCAACTATTTATACTAAATAAATAAAGACAAGTTAGAAAAAGTTAAATGATGTTTTTATTTTCTGGAAATAAAACATATTAGCAAAGTATAAAAATGTATTATATGCGTTCTGTTCATTTTTGCAAAGGAAAAGTCTCCGGTGACAATTCTACAGTCTTTAGTAAGTAGCACAGTTGGAAAGCAACAAATTAACATCCGTAGAAACTCGAAACCGCATCGCTTATCTTTTTGAGGGCCTGACTTTTTCGCTAATCTTCTAATTGCGTATATTCAACTCTTGCCATATTGAGTTTATTTTCTTCAAACGTCGAATACGCTGTCAAGTTCTTTATTAATCTATCATTATCGAATTTTTTTTTTATTGTATTGTCTCTTTACAGCGTAAGCGGTCATTTCTCGTGAACGATTCTGTTTCTTTATTCTATATGAATTATCTGTGACTTTTAGGGAAAGATAATGAAGTGGTTTCTCGTTGGCATCTACACGATTTTTAATACAGTATTGTCATTCTCTTAGACTAGCTGCCATCTAAGGCTAGAAAGCCTAATATTTAATTCCTAGATACGTGAAAAAGAGATGGATCCATGCTTTTTTCATTGATAGAGGTAAACACAACAAACTGGGATAAAATTTGGACATCACACCGATCGTCGTTCTACACGCGTTATTAAGCAACGCATTTAGAAATTTAATAATAGGAGCCCGTAGAAAGCAGATTATGAACTAAATATTTATAATATTTATTTATGTACTAGTTTGTTTTGTGTTATTTGTAGTATTTTCCATGTTTTTGTTTTTTGTTATTTCTCATTTTACTTTTTTGCAGTTGTTTGTGGTGCAATGGATATCGGCCCGGTATGAGAAATCGGAGAGTCAAGTTCGAATTCCATTTGAATTCTTTGCATTCACTTACACAAAAGTACCCTTGGAAAAAGTATTAATCCATCTATTCCCTCTCTAGCTATGGGTTAAATAACAGGACATATTGGGTTTTTTGGTCTAAGTTGCAAACCAGTTTACCACAGAAAGAAATGGCAACCTACCGCGGGAAAATCCGTATTAATCCGTCCCTTCCTTCCAGTTATGGGTTAAATAGCAGGACAGACTGGGTTCTATAGCCTTGGTCGGCAACCAGTCTACCGCAGAAAGCAATGGCAACCTACCGCGGGAAAATCTTCTGTCTAGTCAGTAATGGATCGAAAGAGACATGATCGCCCAAGTGTGTATTACGTTTGGTACTTAACTGATTGACTGAATTTTTAATTTAAACTATGTTTGGTTGGAATTTTTTACAGTTTCTTGTTTTTGTTTTTTGTTTTTTAATGATGACCGTTCAACTACGTGTATGAGTTGACGACTCTTTCAACTACCGATATGATTTGGGATTGTTTAAATAGATCACGGAAAATGTGACACCGAGGGCTCATTAAAATAGCAAAAGATTCATTCCAAAATCTAAACAATGTATTACGAAACATGAAAATTTCGTTAAAAATAAAGAAAAGTACTCAGCTACAATAAACTATATTTTTTTTTTCCTCTGGCAGTGAACGCTTGACAATTTCCTCAAAGATAAAGACAAAACTTGAAGCAACAGAGATGTAAACCTACAGAAAGATACTAAGGATACCATGAAAGGAGCTTGTAAGCAATGATGAAGTTTTATGAAAACTGGAAACAAAATGAATACTTATACATGAAATGAGAAAGAGACAGCTGAAGTTTTTGAAGGATATAATGAAAAAAGAACGCCTGGAAAATTTGACACTCAAAGGATATACTGAAATCAAAAGATGGAAAGAACTGTAGCGATTAACATACCCAACAGGTTTGGAGAATAAAGAATTTGTGAGATACAAACATCGCTAAAATCTTATGAAGGATGGGAAATTGCGGAGAACCATGATCGCCCACATCCTGAATAGACACGCATATAGAAGATAGGAAGTAAAATGAATCTCTTGTTGTTGTAAATTTTTCTATGTATACAATTTAATTTTTAATTTTTGACGTATTACATTTGTGTCTTTTGCAAACCATTGTTTACGGCTTCCTTTATGCTAAACTCATATGCTTTTTGTAGCAACTCTTAGAGCTTAAAACCTTTCAGCTAAAAAAGTTAAAAGAAAAAACAAACAAACATAAACTAAATGCATGGTCATCAGTAAAAGGAGTATCCCAAAATGCTAACTATAGGTCAGGGGTACTACAATCAAGCAAGTACAGAAATTTAAATACCTAAGAAGTGTTCTAACGAAGGACAGAATGTGCGACATTGAGATCTGAAGGCGTATTCGTTAACTGACCGTAAGTTAACCGCACCTGAGTCTACAGCTGTTCGCTTCGTTCCGCCCCCAGGTGATCGAAGATGTCAAATGATCAGTCGAAATCCTTCAATTACTCTGCCACGTTGTGATTTCTGATCCCAGGGAAGTTAAGGACCTGAGGAAAAAGGAGCGGTCGACATCGTGCTGCATTCCTCGACTACAAAAAATCAAGAGGCGGTTGGGTGCATAATGCAGAAATAAGGGAGACAGACAAGAACCAAAAATAACAAGACAGTAGCGAAGGCCAGTCTATGTGAGCTAATGATTATATTGTAATTCTTTGTACAGCAAAAGAGAGACTGAGAGAGAAAGAGAGAGAGAGAGAGAGAGAGAGAGAGAGTAAATAAAAAAGAATTAAAAGAAAACAGAATTCAACTTTTTCCACAAAATACTGTTGCTACTATATCTGTTGTTGTTAGAAGTAATACAGTCTTTATGCTCCCCTTCCTTTGGGTTCTGCTTAGAGCAGTGTACATGTTACTAATGTGGTGGGGGAGAGAGGAAATTTTTCCGCATCTTCACTCCACACGTTCCGAGTGGTTCTCTCGTCTCTCTCTGACATTCTCTTATCTACTCTGTGACGTTCTGAATTGATTTTCAAATCCGTTGTCTTTTTGTTGAAAACTCTTTCAATATGGCATGAGGTGGTAAGTGATCAGAATGTTTCTCCATTAAAAATCTAACGTCAACTTCGTGTATCTGGCTTAAATCACCCGCTTACAGTTTTCGCTATTCTGGGAGTTTTGAGACATGATTCTTTTGACTTTATACATTTACCTGTCAGCGTTAATTATAATTCCATCCTTTGTGGGTGGTCTCTTCCAAAATCGACCAATAATTTCTATTTTTCAGTCGATTCTTTATTTTTTCTCAGAGAGAGAGAGAGAGAGAGAGAGAGGGGGGGGAGGGAGGGAGGGGGAGGGAGAAAACAGAATTTCCTCCCTTCCATGGCCAGCTGGTCTATTTCCGATTGTTATCATATCAGCCGATGTCATTTCACTAACGCCTTGTGTTTCGCCTTTCTGCTATCTCTCGGCTATCTCAGCGATTATTTCTCTCTTCCTCTCTCACTCAGCCCTTCCTAAGAAAAAAACAAAACAAAAGATATATATAGTCATCCGCAGACAGATCTGTTTCGCAGCTCATCAGTACGGTTAGACTCCGATTGCTTTTAACCCAGGATTGAAACCCGACCGAATTAGCATCAGTCGGCGATTCTACCTCTGGGCCATGGGCGCTCGGTAGAAGAAGGCAGGCTTTTTAGGGTGTATATTATCATTATACACGCCCAATAGCCAGAGTGCTCTAATTCATTACTGAATGATGCCAGAGTAACTACTGTTTTTCAAAGTTTATCATTCTTCCAGAGTGCTCAATCAGGGTGTGAGAGAGTAAATAGACATCTGCAGACACATCTGATATATATACAGAGATATTCTCCAAATATCTATTCCGGGGTTCGAATCCTGGGTCCGTCGATTCTTGGTTTAATTTGTGTGCATAAGGAACACTCACCGTGTTACATTCGGACGGACAAGGATGAATTCTAAAATCTAAGCAGAATATTGAATGACTGGATTGTTATTTTTTTTTTTAATCATCTCACCCCAAGCAAGGCATTCCACTGCCACTATTGCGCATGGGGCTACATAGGGGAAGGTAAAGAGAAGGAGTGGTTAGACATAGGGAATGTCAGGAGGAAGGTGACAGATGAGTAAGGATAGCGAGGATGAGGGTTAGACAGATGGGAAGAGTGCTTGATAGAATGGGAGCAGGTAAGTGTGTTAGTAGGTGTCTATTGACCTTACATTTAAACTTCTGGAGATTGTAGCCGTCGGGGAAGCAATCGTTTGGAAGAGAATTCCACAGTCGGGAAGTGCGAGGAAAGAAACTGTTGGAGTAGAAGTTACGGCTGCATTTTATCGGTTTCACTGTAAAAGTGATGTCTGTTCTTCAATACGGCAGCGAATACGGAACAATCTCCTAAAAGATGAAGAAAATGTTTGAAGCAACTGAAATGTGGTTTTACAGAAGGATGCTGAAGATACCACGGACCGAGCATATGAACAACGACGAGATTTTAGAGAGGATGAAAACAAAAAAGAAATTTATACTAAACATCAGGAAAAAAAGAAGCCGAAGATTCTGGGACATGTAGTGAGGAGGGAAGGCTTGGAGAATCTGATACTCACAGATAGATGGAAAGAGAGAGAGACAGGAGAAAGCAACATATGACATACTTGATGGGTTTGATTAAATAGATGACAGAGCAGGGTTTGGGAGGAGTAACAACAGAAAGAGTGTTAAGAACTACAAGGAATAGGGAGATGTGGAGGATCATGATCATGATCGCCTACGTTCTGAAGGACACTACCCGTAGAAGAAAATACTCACATCCCTTTATCATTGTCAGGAATCAATGTTCAGAAAAGTATATTAAAAAGAGCTGTTTCCACCAACGACACGAAAGAAATGTGCCACCCATATTTACTAAATAATTATAGAAAAAGCATTTTACACTTGATGAGCAATAGATTTTTTTTTTATTTACCAAACACAAATAAGCCTTCGCCATATTTTTAGCTGTAGGTAGATAAAAAAAAGAGCGTAGGTTGCTCTACAAGCTCGTCGGAACTTTAGCCATTATGCAAACAATAATTAAATAGACATCTTGAGAGAAAAGAAGAGACACGTATCTTTCTTCAAAAAGAATCTCATAAATAAAATAGGAAAATTACATTTTTGTAATAAAAGACGTAATCCTTTTAGATATGCTTCGGATTGCACACTGATATCTTTTTATGATAAATAACTATCACTCCTCACAAATTGGATACAAAAGATGGGAAAATTGGGGAGGCATTCAGAAGTGTGTGTGTGTGTGTGTGTGTGTGTGTGTGTGTGTGTGTGTGTGTGTGTGTGTGTGTGTGTGTGTGTGTGTGTGTGTGTGTGTGTGTGTGTGTGTATGTGTGTGTGTGTGTGTGTGTGTTTGTGTGTGTGTATGTGTGTGTGTATGTGTGTGTGTATATATGTGTGTGTGTGTGTGTGTGTGTGTGTGTGTGTGTGTGTGTGTGTGTGTGTGTGTGTGTGCTTATTCGAACGAACAAAGCTAAAAAGAAATTTTCGTTTACTTTCAAAGACAACAAAGAGCTTTCTTCAGATAAGGTAATGATTATCGTGTTAATTTGGATGTTTATTATTACTGAGAATTGATATCGACTTTCACTGGGTGCTTCATATGTGTAGCCTTGTGCCAAGCTAAGCTAAGACAACAAAGTGCAGATCTCAGGTGGACGTATGATTATTGTAGGTTCCCTCTGGAATGTGGCTTGCGTCAGAAATATATGCACTGTTGTTACACAAGAAGCCATTTCACTAGATAACAACAGTTAGTTATTAACGATAACGTCTTTTTCTTTCTTTCTTTCTTTTTTTTTTTTTCTTCCTTGGCGTGGAACACTAGAAATTTTATTGAAAGAAATGTTTATTATAGATTTTCTGCTTCAGTCTGTTATGTTTTATTTGTATTATTTGTATTATAATCTGTTTGATGTTTTTTAAATTTGCTTTTTTTTTTAAGTTATATTTTTTTTATGTCTTTGTGATTTTTTTTTGTTTTTCGGTGTTTTTTTAAAATAATTTTTTCATTGTTTTATGTGTTTTTATAGTGCTTTTATTTGTTTATTTTTTGTATCGTTTTCTTTTCTTGTTCCGTTTAGTGTTTTACAATGTTTTGTACTTTTACAGTGTTAACTAAAGTTGTCTTGTTTTTTGCTCTAAATATTTTTTGTGTTTTACAACGTTGTTTTCTGGAGGGCAGGGTCCAGTGTTTTTTTTTTTTTTTTTTTTTTTTTTTTAGTAGTGCTTTTTTTTCGTTGTTTTCAGCGTTTTAGATTATTTTTTTATACTACTATCATTTGATTATTTTTTTTCTATGGTGTTTTCTGTAGCTTAAGAATGTTTTTTTTTTTTTTTTTTTTTGTGGGATGGGGGTTACAGTGTTCAACGATTTTTGTTTATGTATTTACAACATATTTTATTTATTTATTTATTTATTGCGGTGCTTGTTTTACATTGTCTTTTTTATGTTTTTTTTTTTTAATGATTTTGTTGTGATGATTCCGTTTTGTGGTGTTGTATTTTAAAGTATTTTTATACAGCGTTTTTATTTTTTATTAAAATTCGAAAGAGAAATTACAAAAGCTGATCAAAAGCATTTGCATAGAGACGAAAACTTATAAATTTCAATTCAAAGCGTAACATATTGAGTTCAGTAAAACATTTCAGAAGTAGATAATTAAATTATTATTTTTAACTCCGACTAACAAATGCTTTCGTTTAAAAGTGGAAGTTATCTATTTATAAAACAGTTTTGTGTGTGACAACAACAGTATAGAAATTAGTGACGTAGGCCACATTACTGAAGGGACCCACACTGTTCACATGTAACGATTTCAGCAGGAACAGCGAAAGTTTAGCGGGAAACGCGGCGCGGTTACCCGTTCAAAACTAACACCTCAAACAGCTGTTTAAGGAAGGAACATTTTTCCCAGTCGAACTATGGTATTCCTGCGTTCCTCGAGAAGCGGAGTGTACGCCATAAATTGAATGCGTTCTCTTTGATGTTTTTTTTTTTTTCATGAAAGCCATTTGGATTTATTTGTGGGGCAAGTACAAGAATGTATTAAATCGGCCAACAGGAAATACGAATAAAATACATATTGCCGCTACTAATACTACCATATAGAATTAAGTACATCTTTGCATAAGTAGTAGTAAATACAAAAAGTTTATTATTTTTTCTAGTTGCTTGTGTTCGTCTGTGCAAACATAGCGTGTCTCGTTTTGAAGTATTTGTAGCAACCGTTTTTCACTATTCAATTGATGTTAGTAACGTTGCGTTAATTGTATTGTGACTTGAAAAATTGGTCTTGTAATAATAGCTATTGTATTGTCACGATTAGACAGCTAATAACGACAGTAACAGATTATGTAGAAAATTTGCCGTATGATATAACAGGTTTAATTATCACAAGACTGACCGCTGAGAGCAAGGAAGTTGAAGAAGAAATCAAGGATTTATTTAAAGAAATGAATATCCTTGGCCAGTAAAAACTTAACGGATATTATTATTATTATTATTATTATTATTATTATTATTATTATTATTATGTCATTTTTCATCATATTTCGATTTCTGCTATGGTCGCACTACCAACCAAGTTTGCGGGAAGACCTAAGGCAGGTCGTGGCGTGTTGTTATGGCTCCATTTCATGTTTTTTTTATATCTTCCCCATCATCCCTAGCGTTACATAGACAAAGTTCTCCTTAGTGTGTGGGCTGTACTTAATAAAACAATTTTTTGTATATCTCTTAAGTTGGGGTTTCCAAGGATTCTTCTATGTGTAGTTTTGTTCCATTTTTTATCATTCCAAGTGCACCTACTATCACTGGCACGACTCTTGTTTTCAATTTCCATTTTTTTTCTATTTCAATTTCCAGGTCTTTATTATTATTATTATTATTGTATTAATAGTCGCCTCACATCATATCTACTTTCTTTTGGATTATTTACGCCAAGTACGCCTGTGCCGTCAAAAATGACGGCAACATATATATTGATGTACCTACTGTTGAGAATATATATATATATAGCTCGGAGGGGGTTCTTCTGCCGTGCGCCCATGGCCCAGTGGTAGAATTGCCGATTGACACCACTTCGGTCAGGTCTCAATCCTTACCTCCTGGTTAGTATGTATTCTTTGGGGCCAAATCCCAAAATTAATCTCCGCTCTGATTAGTCAAAAGAAACATACATGTAAATTGTATATCTTCCCACATACATATACAACAAACCAAAGGTTTTTGTCATTTAAATGTAAATCATCTGCACAACAAACGTCAACATTGCCTGATGATGAGAATCTATCTCGAAACATAGAAATTTCCGTGTCGCAATGTACAATTAATTCATAATATATATATATATATATATATATATATATATATATATATATATATATATATAAACTTTAATCCATAAGGAAAAGCTGGAAGGTAAATCCCAAAGACCCGATCCTGATTAATATTAATATTTTAATATTAAAACTGATCAAGGTGGAGGGCTCAATATAATTAATATTTAAATTACAGAGCCAATTATAAAATAAAATACATTTCGAAGTTCAAAACTGTTGCGTTGTATGATAATTTGTACATGAAATCCCTAAGAGAGATTTCACATTTTATCGGCAACTTTCATAATTTTATATATTTATATATTACAAAAAAGTGGAAGAACACGTAGATGAAACCCACTGTTCAAACATGAAAATTTTTGTTTAGTGATATTATGCTTTTATAAACCATTGTCATAACAAAATTACAATAATTGAAAATGCATATCTTAAAACGGCATGTTCAAAATGGCTATTTCCCCGCTTTTATCTGAATTTACAGATAAATAAATAAAAAATGTGTGTGCGTGCGTGCGTGCGTGCGTGCGTGCCTGCGCGTGCATGTGTGTGTGTGTGTGTGTGTGTGTTTTAATCATATCACCCTGAGCAAGGCGGTAACGCCACTGATGTGCAGGGGGCTACATAAGAGTGAAAAGATTGGAAAAGAGAAAGCCGGAAACCACATCCTAAACAGGAAGCAAGGGATGAGCCTCTTCACCTGTTCAATAGACATGGATGGAGTGTGAACCGGGCGATAGTTTAGTCTATCTACTCCAATTGAAAAAAAAAAGAAAAAAGTGAAAAGATTGGAAAAGAGAAAGTCGGAAACCACATCCTAAACAGGGAACAAGGGATGAGCCTCTTAAACTGTTCAATAGACGTGGGTGGAGTGTGAACCGGGCGATGTGTGTGTGTGTGTGTGTGTGTGTGTGTGTGTGTGTGTGTGTGTGTGTGTAAATAGTAATGGTACAGCGTTAGTATTTGAATAAATGAATAGGTATTAAAGTTTCTATTTCAAATAATTCTTTTCACTATTCTTCGATAATGTTATTTTAAATATTGTACTTTGTTTTAATATTCGTTTTTTTTAAAAAAAAAGTATTTTTCATTCTTTTTAATTAACTTTTAAAAATTCTCCATTATTTGAATAAATGAATATTAATCAATATTTTTAACTTACACAAATAGAGGAATAGAAACATTGAAATAAATTAAGTTTGAATTTATGTGTTTATTGTTTGTTTTGTTTTTTTCAAATTTATGATTTTATTTAATAACATTTAAATGTATACCCTTTAAAAATTTTGCTAAGTGTGCCATGATATTTTCCTTTTGCTCCTAGGTGGGCCGTTGTTTAAAATGGTTGGGAAACAATGAATTGACGCGTTTCAGATTATCTACGTCAGAACTATTACTTTTATTAATGCGTATTGGGTCCGTAGTTGAAAGTTTTTGTTCTCAGGCGGTGTTTTTTTTTTTTAATTTTTTGTATTTAATCATTTGTGACTTACCATCCTTTTTATCTGCCTTTGTTGGATGATGATGATGATTATTATGATGATTATTATTATTATTATTATTTTGTTGTTGGTGTTGTTGTTGTTGTTGTATCTGGAATATCTAGTGTTTATCACTAAGAACTGAAATCCAGAACCCACTTTTTCAGTATTTTCGCAAACATCAAGAACCTTGTGGTTTGATTTGTGAAATCCTGGTTTTTCCCAAATAGAAAAAAAGGATTGACCATGTGCTTAAAAAAAAGTCGAAACCAGATTTCGCAAGTAGGTGTTAAATTGATTTTGATCAATGGGAGCGACTTGCAAAATTTGGGGACTAAGCGATCCAGTGTGAAATTCAAAAGAACAATAAAAGACTCAGATCAGCGCCAGTCAAAAGACAGTCAAGGATGGAAGCAGCATAGACGACAAACTAAAGTGTAACGAGAGAAGCTTCAAGCTGACCCGGACATTTGTCCTCTTTCTCTTTCCTACTCGCTTGCTGATTCATTCTACTTCTTTTCCATCCAAAGACATTCCTACTGAATACATACATGCGTACGTATGCGAATACTCTTTCAACAAATACTACTACGAAAATTTTCTACAAATCTTGATACCCATAACTTTATCATTGAACACGAATCATATCCTTAACTTCTTAATAATGTTTCTAATTGCACATCAACTTTTACAACTTGTGTTATTCTTTTCTTTTAATAAATTTATATTTTAAAATGCAAAATGTATATTTTATTCTTATACAATTCCACACATTCCAAACAACCGACCTTCTGATGAAAACCTTCCGATAACCCTGATGAAGATAATTCTGAATGAAATATGTAAGCTGTATGGAGTTCTCTTAAGTATGACACAAGGCCGAATCAAAAGAAACATTAACCATCTTCCTATAGCTACAGCTTCATCCCATTTCGGCTGTGGATATCGGAAAATACCGTCGCAATGGTTCCAATATTCATTTGAATATACCCACAACCATAATATTCATATTCTCAAAATCCATAAAACTCTTGATTAACGTTATTGTCTTCATTTTTATTTTTCTTTCGCAATAATTCGGTTTGGTTACTTGACATTGACTGGGTGATTCAATTTTACTTTAAAAATCTTCTTATTTTTTGTATGTTTTCGCCAAAGATAATCAGTGATTATCTCTGGGGATGACGTGACTTCAGGTTTCCTCATATGTTTCGTAATATTTAACAGCATTATTGTTTTTTAATTGTGTAGATTTTTTTTTCTAGATTTCTGATTTTTACAACGATCTCTGGGAACATTTTCAGTGCTCGAGTAATTAGGGGCACTACTTGCAGTCTTCTCAGTTCTGCAGGAAGGTTTTTATGTTTCGTTATTTTCTTATCTTATTTCAATTTCGACGTATTTTTTTTGCAATCAAGTCTGATTTCTGAGCTTGGAAAAGACTGTCCGTCCAAAATCACAATGTGGTTTTACTTTTGATTATTCAAGAGCAGTATCAAAATAGCTTATTTGTTTGTCAGTTCACATCCAATGAAGGAGATTATGCTGAAAAATAAATAATTCTTTTGGGAAATAAATGCGTTTTTTTTTTAATTAGATTGCGAACTTGTTGATGT
Organism: Ascarosepion bandense; assembly: GCA_037127315.1. Classification (NCBI taxonomy): domain Eukaryota; kingdom Metazoa; phylum Mollusca; class Cephalopoda; order Sepiida; family Sepiidae; genus Ascarosepion; species Ascarosepion bandense. Next base: position 3,406,079 of record JBBBDQ010000408.1, read on the forward strand.
TCCGATATATATATATATATATATATATATATATATATATATATGTGTGTGTGTGTGTGTGTGTGTGTGTGTGTTTCGCGTTGGGTACTTCTTGTACTCTGCTTTCGTATTGAGCTCGTTATTGTTAAGGTTTTCGTCTTGGGTTTTTTTTTTCTTTCTCACGAATGCTTGACTTTTCGTTCAAATATTTCGTTTGTTTCTTTTTTTTTTTTTCTTCCCCTTCTTTTCCCTCTGGGTTAGGTGGGTTTCAAGACGTTCTTAGTTGTAGTTTAATTATTGATAATCTTGACAAAATTAGTTTTGTCGATATTGGTATTATAACTATAATTAATATATATATTCAAGAATTCAAATGTAAAGTCAATAGTCATCTCATATCTCACTCACCTGCATTCTCTCTCTCTCTCTCATGCTTCTTTCTTCGTCCACTCTACTCTCATCAGTATTCTCATCCTTCTCTTACCCTCTTCCTGACACCCGCTGTAACCTGTGACTTTCTCATAACTTTCTTCCTATGTAACACCCTGCTCAACAGTGGCAGTAAAATGCCTTGCTTGGGGCGACACGATTATAAAAAAAAATGTACTACGCAATCAGTTGCATATTTAATAATTAATAGCACCGTTTATTCTACATTCAGCACTGTTTTAGTAACACCTGAAAAATATGCTAATATATGTGTGTATACCCATATGTATATTTATTAATTCACATGACTATATATATATATATGTGTGTGTGTGTGTGTGTGTGTGTGCGTGTGAATGTGTGTGTATGTATGTGAATTAATATATATATATATATATATATATATATATATATATATATATATATAAATTGTTAAGCTTAGACAAACAATCAGCGAACGTAAGGAAGTGAAAAAACTGAGCAAAACATAATTGTTGTATATGTAAAAAAAGAAATGTTTGCCATTCAAGGTTATAAAATGAATGTTTCCGACTACACATACAGCTGTTTTATTTTTAACAGGGGCGCATAGTGACCACATGACTCTTGTAGATAAAATCCCTGGAGCTTATTTAGCCCTGTGTATCAGCAGTTAAGGGCTGATATTTATTTATTTTTCACCGGTTGAAATCATCTGGACTGATAAAATTATAGGCAGTGAGTACGTGCGTGTATGTGTGTGAGTGCGTATGTGTGTGCGTGTGTGCACGCGCGTCATTCAGTGAGTGTAATCTTGTGTGAGAGATATTTTCACTCATTACAATTGTGTGTGTGTGTGTGTGTGTGTGTGTGTGTGTGTGTGTGTGTGTGTGTGTGTGTGTGCGTGCGTGTGTGTGCGTAATTCTGCATATAGGTCACATCTTATGTATATCAATATTTCTGAATACGGTGGCGTGTGGTTGCTGGAGGTGACTTTCTCTTGTACTTGTGGTAGGTATTTTTCTTTCTTTCTTT
>JBBBDQ010000408.1:3415000-3495000 GCA_037127315.1 Ascarosepion bandense
GCTGGCTTACCGGTCTACGTTTACTCACCTTGTCAATGACCCTTGGGCTATAGACAGACTAACAGTAAGTTGACAGCCTACGCCGCAATAACAACCACCATCAGTACAAAAAAAAAAAAATCAAATTAATGACCCAACAGCCGTTGACCATTTAGCTAGTTTTATGCATACAATTTTTTCTGTAGTTTGATTTTCTACTCCCACTTCTACCCTCAAAAATTCATTCATAGACCACACTCTATCAGTTCGTGGTCGACGCACGACCACAAGTTCTCCCCTTACACGATGCCGGCCTCATTTACTGGAGTTTTTCTGTCAATTTTGTTGGGGATCACTGACTGGACAATATTCGTCACGGGCAGTGCCAAATCGGGTCCGGAGGCTTGTCCTGGACAGTGTCGCTGCAACATTGTCCCGATAGAACGATCAAAAGCTGACCACTGGGCCTCAACAAGAAGCGGAAAGTACGGTATGATAAACGATCCCTCATATCATCAGAACAAACCCATTTCAAACCAGAGTGCATCTGATACTCGCCCTAAAAAAGGAGTTGTGTCACATCATTATTCATCTCATGCCATTCAAAATCAACATCATGGTCAGCCTCCAAATACACGAACACAGCAGAAACATCATCAACACAACCAAAAACAATCCCACCGCTATCCATACTCATTAAGACGACTACGACGAACTCTGGCCTATCCACACGATACAAAGCAGAGTGTCCACCGGAAGAAGTTTCGGACCAGTGTGGACCAACGTCACCACTGGTGGAGGACGTACTCCTTACGACAGCTCAGTCAGTATAAAACAGATGTAAATATTTACAATGAAACACGATCTCGGGTGCACACTGCATTCGATATGCATCATGAACAAGGGACAGACTTGATGTGTGTTGGAATGAAACATTTACCTACATCCCTACCCTCAGGTAAGAAAAGATGAATTTTTAAGTCATCAATGTTATTAATTAACTTTAATTCTGATCAGACATATCGGTAATAATGCTTGTTAAGATTGATTGAATAAAAAGAGTAAAAAAAAAAACAAACTTTCTATTTACCAAGCTTTGACATAAGGGGAATGAAATATTATGAAGTAATCAACGCATACTACTTTGTAAATATATGTGCGTGTGAGATCAGTTGATGAGTAAACGTGCGCCGATGTAAACATTCAAGCCCCCTTTTTTGGGTGAGTGTATCTCTATGATTATAAACACTTACAAGGTGTACAGACATATTTCATTCCGTGGAAAGAAAACAATATTTTATCACTGACATCTGTAATTGTTTTTATTATTATTATGTCATTTTTCATCATATTTCGATTTCTGCTTTGGTCTCAACCAAGTCTGCGGGGAGACCTAAGGCAGGTAGTGGCGTGTTGTTATGGCTCCATTTCATGTTTTTCTATCTTCCCTGTCATCCCCAGCATTACATAGATAAAGTTTTCCTTAGTGTGTGGGCTGTACTTAATAAGACAATTTTTTATTATTATTATTATTATTATTATTATTATTATTATTATTATTATTATTATTATATTTTATAGCCTATCGGGACGTAGGTGATAATGCCTTTCCATAAACTCCGTTTCTTTTCATATCTGTGAATTAACATAACTTCTTGGGAAAGATACTTGAGTAACTTCCCATTGTTTTCTCAACGGTTTTGAATTCAATGTAGTCCTTCTCCTAGACTGGCTACCACCCAAGGTTAGTGAAAGAAACGGATAATTACGTTTAAATATTTAATATTGAATAAAAATAAATAAAAAATAGAAATATCTAAAAAAGTTTGCAATATTAATAATCATATGAATATATTTATAAACATTCTAATTAAAATATAAAAATTAAATATATTAAAAACAATTTTATATAGTTTTTAATATATTTAATTTTTGATCGTAATAAATAAATAAATTTATTTAATGATTACGATTTTTTTATAGTTTTTTTATATATTTAATTTCTGAATTTTAATTAATAAATATTAATATTTTTAATTTTTATAGTTTTATTAAAATTGAACATTTTTTGCATATCATATAATCGATTGTGTTACTAAGGTTATATTATAATATCATAAAAGCAATACATTACATAAAATAAATATAAAATAAACTAAAAACATCACAGAAAGATATAGAAACACGAATTATAATGAAAAGATTGAATTAAACTAAATAGATTATACAAAAATATTGAACATTAATACTCATATAACTTATATAATATAAGAATATACATGATGAGACCTTTATGAACAAAAAGCACGAGTCCAAAAAGCAAGTATAATGCAAATTATTCATTTTTGTAATCATATGAAATTTCAGAGTGAGAATTAAAAAACATTTGTTATAATCAGCTGTTAGTCGTCATCTCTTTGTTGGTGGGAGAGTTGCGTCTGTGAGTTTAATTGTAAAAGTCAGTGCGTCAGTTTAAGTTTGTGAAATAAACGGATCTTTTGTGATGTAGAGATTCTTCTTCTTCTATGTGCCCTGTCCCTTCAGGACGTAGGCGATCATGGATCTCCACGTCTCCCTATCCCTTGTGGCTCTTAGTATGTTTGCTCCTGTTGCTCCTGGCAGCCCTCTTTCCGTCATCCACCTGATCAGACCCTGCAGATATGTTATCCGCTGCCTTCCTCTGTCTCTCCTTCCTTCTATCTGACCAGTCAGTATCAGGTTCTCCAGGCTCTCCTTCCTCATTGCATGTCCCAGTAACTTCAGTTGTCTCTTCCTGATGCTCAGCATCAATTTCCTTTTTGTTGCCATTCTTTCTAACACTTCGTCGTTGCTTGTATGCTCGGTCCACGATATCCGTAGCATCCTTCTGTAGAACCACATTTCGGCCGCTTTCAGTTTTGTCCTCATTTTCGATGATATTGTCCAGCATTCACAGCCGTATTGAAGAACTGACATCACGTAGCAGTCTAGCATTCTTTTTTTCGTTTCTATTGAGATCTTCCTGTGTGTTAGTACTTTGCTCATCTTCTGGAATATGAATGTATAGAAACTGCTCTGACCACAAAATGAGGGGTCAGTTTATATATTGATTGTAATATGGAACTGATCCCCCACTTTATGTCCATTCTTTCCAACATCTCATAGTTGCTTGCATGCTCGGTCCACGATATCCGTAGCATCCTTCTGTAGAACCACATTTCGGCCGCTTTCAGTTTTGTCCTCATTTTCGATGATATTGTCCAGCATTTACAGTCGTATTGAAGAACTGACATCACGTAGCAGTCTAGCATTCTTTTCTTCGTTTCTATTGAGATCTTCCTGTGTGTTAGTATTTTGCTCATCTTCTGGAATATGAATGTATAGAAACTGCTCTGACTACAAAATGAGGGGTCAGTTTATATATTGATTGTAATATGGAACTGATCCCCCACTTTATGTCCATTCTTTCCAACACCTCATAGTTGCTTGTATGCTCGGTCCACGATATCCGTAGCATCCTTCTGTAGAACCACATTTCGGCTGCTTCCAGTTTGTCCTCATTTTCGATGATATTGTCCAGCATTCACAGCCGTATTGAAGAACTGACATCACGTAGCAGTCTAGCACTCTTTTCTTCGTTTCTAAAAAAAGCGTGTTTCACGTATTGCACTTAACTGACTGACTGACCATATTAGATGTCGAGATTAAATAAGTATGAAAGTCAAAAAGTGAGAGAGAACGTGTGTAATTTCGGTGAGTGATGTTAAACATTCAAATAATTATGTCCGCGTAGATATGCCATATCTTTTCAACCGATAGGCTCACCGACTGCTTAACAAATACTCGCACTTATTAAATAAAATTATTAAAATGTTAAATAAATATATGATTGCCGAATGTGTTGCAGGAATCAAAATCCACGAAGTTTATATATATGTATATACATAGTCATCCGCAGACAGATCTGTTTCGTTGTATCACAGCTCATCAGTACGGTTAGACAGCCGATTGCTTTTTACCCAGAATTGAAATCCGACTGAATTGGCGTCAGTCGACGATATATATATATAACCGTTTTACCCCAAGCAAGTCAGAACTGCCACTGGCGTGCAGGGAAATACATGAGAGAAGAGTTGGGTAAAAAAAAGGGGAACAAGGTACAGAGGGTGTCGGAGAAAGGATAAGAAAAAGGTAGAAATCAAGGAGATAAAAGATGGCAATTGACGTTGCACTTAAGCTTTTGGAGATTGTTGCTACCAGGAAAGCAAGTATATGAAAGGGAGTTCCATAGGAAGGAAAGGCCAAAAAAAAATAAAGTGCTAGAGTAGGTTACAGTTCACTGTTTTGACTGTAAAAAAGGTGGGACCTAGTTGCCAATCTAGTAGCTCAAGTAAATTCGTGCAGACGGGGCACCAGAAAGATAAGCTTATTAGAGCAGAAGCTATAAAAATATTCGTAGAAAAGATAGAAGGAAGCCATAGCCCGTCAGTGAGAAAGTAACTGAAGTCGAGCTACCAAATAGGGATCGATTACATTGCAGATCCTCCTTTGAATTTTGTTGAGAACCCTGAGGTGAATAGCAGGAGTACCCGACCAGATATGGCAACAATATTCAATGCACGGACGAATGTGGATTCCGACGAAAAAAACTTCCTGGCCGACACAGTGACCCGACCTTCCAAGCAATAGCTATTAATTCAATGCAGTTGTTTCACTGGAGATCGGCTGAGCGAATGAGGCCGAGGAGGAGCGGTGTATTGCTTTCTGAAAGACTAGTGTGACCCATACTGATGAAAGGTAAAAAAAGTTTCTCTATGGTTGTTAAAGGAGATCATTTTTGTTTTATAAGCATTAAAATTTACGAGTCATTTCTCACTCCAGTCCACCACGGATTGGAGGTCCTTTCTTTTTGGTCAGTGATATACGTGATATGGGAACAGATATGTCCTGCCACAGTCGCTGTAGAAGAAAACCTGATTAATATCGATTGTGACAGAATCTCAAATTTTATTGTTTTCTCGCGTTCTCCTCAAAACTGGTTTTGTGGTTTATCTCAGACAGGAAGATAACCTGTTAGACAATCACCTCGTTTTCCTGTTAGTTATATTTCGGTTGCCATTGGCGTTAATCGATGATGCAAGAGGTGGATGTTTCTTTTAAGGAGTCCTCACATCTCTCCAATGTTACTCGCCTGATTTGATGACACGTTAACAGTACGCCGAACTAAAACCGTTAGTAGGCGTAAGTCTTCATCCTTAACACGTGATCTGTCCGGCATAGGCGAACCTTCTTTAGCATGACCTTCTTGATTGTAATTTTTTTGCGGAGGTGAGGACATCAGTGTCAGTAATGAAGAAGTTTCAGGACAGATTGAGAATGGTACGGAAGCAGCTCGAATGGACGCATTCAAGTAGGCGTGGGTGACGGCAGTAGATGACCCACATGTTTAATACATATGCCTTTATTCCCATATGTTCACAAATGACCATTGGTATATACATGTTTATCTCTCTTTCTCTTTCTCTTTCCCTGTTGACACACACATATATGTATCTATGCTTATTTAGGTAGCAGACATTTATTAATACATGTTTGATTTAAGTTGACAGACAAGAGATAATTTTTGTAAAAGTCTTCTTAACTGGATGACAGACAAGCGAATGCTTATCTGGATAAAATTAACATAAATATTAGCTAAACGTTTGTCCTGTTGCGCTATCAAATATACTTCTAACTTACATACCCCAAAGAGGCCGGAGAGGGTTCAATGAATACCATACCCGACTTAGCTGACTTCTGGTTTCGACACACTCAAGTAAATTTTTGAATTTTTCCATAAATTTATAGCTCATTGAAAAAGCGAATTCAATTCGCAAAAATGATCATTTGAACATAAATTTTGAATTTTTATATATATATTACTACATGTTTCATTAAATAATATAGACAAGTTTTGTTAATTTATTTTATGTAAATGTTTTTCATATTCTCTGATAAGCTTAATAGCATTAACATTAAATGAAGAAAGAAAATTCCAGTATTGATACGTAATTTTTTTAATAATCCAATCTAAGCTTTCGGCTTACATAAGCTATTTTTAAATATATATATATATATATATATATATATATATATATATATATATATATACCTTTCGTTTTCATTTTAACTTCAAAAGTCTTGCCTGATATTTGTGTCAGTCAGTTGTGCCATACGTGAGACTGAATAGGCAGATGATTTTTGCGCAGTAGGTTGCTATTTCTTTCTGGGGTAGACTGGTTGCCAGCCAAGGCTATAGAATATATCTGTTCTGATCTTCAATCTATACTCGGAGTAAGAATAGATGTATTAATAACTTTTGTAAGGCTATTTGCGCGTAAGTGAATGCAACAAATTCAACTGGAATTTGAACTCGGATCTCCGGTTTCTCATTCCGAGCTGATATCCATTCCACCAAAAAGTAAATACCTGGCTAAATTCTGTATTACATTTGGTTCGCGTTTGTTTTAATTCTCTGCGTTTGGGGCTAACACCGTTAATTTCTCGATGTTACAATAGGATAATTTGTGTGTGTGTGTGTGTGTGTGTGTGTGTGTGTGTGTGTGTGTGTGTGTGTGTGTGTGTGTGTTTGACATTATCCTTCTATTCCAAAAATGTATTTCATGGTTAATTTCTGTTCTTGTCCTAAAGTGTGACAATTGAAATCCAGTGTGTTAACTATGTGAACACAATAAGACCTAAGTAAGTCAATGAGGCAAGCTGTTACGCCGACTCAGTCGTCGTAACTTGAAACCTGATCCACCAAACAAACACGTACTTAAGTAATATAAAAAACAGGAGTTGCATAAATTATTATTTGTAGATTTAGCTGTTAATGTTTAGGTTAAAATATATTTTCATCTTTGATTTATTTGTTGAGTTTTGAACAATGATACCATCAAATACAGACGTTAGAAGATATCGCATGCCTTGTTTAATGTATCGCTCAGCTGAAATAAGAAATATAAAAAAAACATGGATTATTTTGTAGTTACGTTGATTTATTACTAAATTAAAATCAAATGTGTATTCACTGTTCCTGTTTTTGATTGATTCGCTTTTAGTGTTTTTATTAACCCGTTACAGGCTATTTAAAACTAGATGGTAAGAATGTTGTTCTTTTGTGAGATAATACTGATGTAGTGATACAAGTATTACTAATTAACCCATAGCTGAGGGGTGAAGACATGGATTCCTACCTACCCCAAGGGTATTTTCGCATAAGTGAATATAACGAAGCCTGTATGGTGTATGTATATGTGTATTACGCATATTTGGCTTACCTTCTTATCACGTGGAAAAACTGATATCTATACGATCACTAAAGTTAAGCTACGTCTAGTCTGGTCAGTAGCTAGATGGGTAACCGCTTGGGAATACCAGGTGCTGTAAGTTTGGATGTGCAGATGGTGTAATAGATAATGGCTGGGAATTGTTAATCGGGGAGCCGAGTTTCAATTCAAATCGGGTTTGTAATATTCACTGACGTGCAAATACCGTAAGGAAAGATATGACTCCAATTATTCTTTTTGAACTATGCGTTATTTCGTAAGACTTATAATACTAAATCATTATTATGACCAATAAGAAAGTTACTTTTTTTTTTTAAAATCATTTAATCCCAAGCAAGGCATTCCACTGCCACTATTGCACTTGGGGCTAAATAGTGTAAGGTAAATAGAAAGAGTGGTTAGATATAGGAAATGTCAGAAGGGGGTGATAGATAGATGGGTGGGTGGGAAGAGTGTTTAAAAGAATGGAAGTTAGTTTGTTAGGAAGTGTCTATTGACCTTACATTTAAACTCCTGGAGATTGTAGCTGTCGGGGAAGTAGTCATGTGGAAGGGAATTCAACAGTCGGGAAGTGCGAGAAAAGAAACTGTTGGAGTAGAAGTTGCGGTTGCATTTTATCCGTTTAACTGTAAAAGGGTGGGATCTAGTTGCTAATCTAGTGTCTCGTGCAAATTCGAACCTTGGGGGCACCAGTGATCTAAGTTCATCGGAGCAGAAGCCGTGAAAGTATTTATAGAAGAGACACAGGGAAGCCACGTCGCGCCGGTGAGAGAGAGACTGCAGGCGGTCTGCCAAGTCGGTATCGATCACATTACAGACCCTCCGCTGTACCTTGTCGAGAAGCCCAAGGAGAATAGCAAGGGCACCCGACCAGATATGGCAACAGTATTTAATGCACGGGCGGATGGTAGATTTATAAATGTGCAGGATAGATTCAGACGGAAAAAACTTCCGGGCCCAGCACAGAGAACCAACTTTCATAGCAGCGGATTTAGCAATGGATTCGATATAGTCATTCCACTTGAGGTCCGCTGAAAGTGTGAGACCAAGGAGGCGTAGTGTTTTACTTTCTGGGAGGCAAGCCTGGTCCATACAATCTAAAAATATTTTCGGGCTATAAATAACTCAGAAACGAATCAGTTAATCAAAATGTATATTTCTGTGCATTGGATGGATCAGTAAATTCAACTAATCCATGGTACTGAAGCTCAGACTCAGCCTAAAGAATACTTGTGTGAAGTTTGGTGAGAATCGGATAAAAATTGTGGATTTGTATAAAGGACATACAGACAGGTAAACAGACACACACACACACAAACAGCTTGCCTTATATATATATATATTATCGATTTTCTGCACTATTGTTAGAACTGCAACCCTGGAACTTCTGAATATCGTTTCTTATGTCTTTGTCTATGAGTGTATCAAATTTGATTAAAATCGGACCACTCTTTCTATAACCCGATTTTTTCGATTATCGATTTTCGATATTTATCGGGGGTACCTCTCCACAAAACCTAGCTAAGAACACTCGCAGACGCTTATAGTACAACTGTGTAAATTTTCAAGAAAATCGGTTCAGCCGTTTCAGAGTCTATAGGAAACAGACACACAGACACACAGACACACACACACAGACACATACACACAAAGTTCCATTTATAAATATGTTTAGATTCGTCGTCATTGTTCAGATTCAGGACTAGAAGATTCTATTTTCATCAAAACCTGCTCTCTTCATTCCCTATCGCCGTTAGGCTTTACAAGAGTTGGTTATAAGCAAAAGAAAATCAGAGTAAAAGAAAGCGCCGATAGCATCGATTTGTTTAAGGTGGACCTCATCTTGTCAAAAAGTATCTCACAAACTTGATTTCATCGCCTCCCTCTGTGGTACATATATAATGAGACATGCACAATCCAGTTATGTAACTACAACAGATTGTCGCTTCATTTCGAGTCCTACTATAGCAACATTTTCTGGTCACTGACCGTCCTTTTCATCCTTATTTTCTGTAAGCTATAATAGAGACGCTTACGTATTAATCTTCTTCTTTCCTCTAGCTATGGATTAAATAGCAGGACAGATTGGGTTCTATAGCCTGAATTAGCAACCAGTCTACCACAGAATGTCATGGAAACCTACTGTGGGAAAAGCTTCTGCCCAGTCAGTCATGTCTCTTTCGAGACATGATCGCCTAAGTGTGTATCACTTATGGCACTTAACTGACTGATAATAGAAACGCTGAGTTCAAATTCGGACATTGTCTTTTATGTTCACTTCCGACCTAATTCAGTTTGGAAAGTCATTTCCCTACAGCTATAGGTTAAACAGTATGGTAAACTGAGCTTTCTAGCCTTATCTGTTGGCCAGTCTTCTTTTTTTTTTCTTTTTTTTTTAATCATATCACTCCGAGCAAGGCGGTAACGCCACTGACGTGCAGGGGGCTACGTAAGAGTGAAAAGATTAAAAGAGAGAAAGCCGGAAACAAGGGAAAGGGAACAAGGGATGAGCCTCTACACCTGTTCAATAGACGGGGGTGGAGTGTGAACCGGGCGATAGTTTAGTCTATCTACTCCAATTGAAAAAAAAAAAAGAAAAGTGAAAAGATTGAAAAAGAGAAAGCCGGAAACCACATCCTAAACAGGGAACAAGGGATGAGCCTCTACACCTGTTCAATAGACGGGGGTGGAGTGTGAACCCGGCGATCGTTTAAGAAAAGGATGACTATAAACTCCAAACCGTGAAGAAGGCAATGGGTTATCATGCCACTAGCATTCCCAAGAAGCTATGGAAAAAATAAAGAATATGTGGAGAGCCATACCCGGTTCACACTCCACCCACGTCTATTGAACAGGTTAAGAGGCTCATCCCTTGTTCCCTGTTTAGGATGTGGTTACCGGCTTTCTCTTTTCCAATCTTTTCACTATTACGTAGCCCCCTGCACATCAGTGGCGTTACCGCCTTGCTCGGGGTGATACGATTAAAAAAAAAATTCCCATATATCTTGAAATGACATGTTATTTTATGTGTATTAATTCCGTGTTAAATCAAATTTTAGTTTTTTTTGTATTCCAACATTTGGTGTTTAGTCGGTAAAAATATTTAATTTGTTATGACTTGTAGTGGTTGGAGTTAAGCGAGTGAGTGGTAGAGTAGCCGTATAGGTAGTGCACAGAAAAGCTGACAACGTGCCTACGGGTAGTGTCTTAAGAGTTATATTTTGCTTACGACTATAAATTTACTGTATCGCATTGTATGCAATGATTCGAGTGCATCAATGTTTTGTTTATTAAACGCTTTTCGAAATGTCACCGACTACATATAAACAACTCAGGATGAAGATCATAAGTTCTGTTACCTATAAGATTCGCTGGCACACGATATGTACTACAACCATGTCAACAATAAATGTTTCTAGAGAGCAAGCTGCTTTTCAGTCAGTCAGTCAGTCAGTCAGTCAGTTAATTGCCATACGTGATACACGTTTGGGCAATCATATCTCGCAAGAGACATAACTAACTGGGCAGAAGATTTTCCCGCAGTAGGTTGCCATTACTTTCTGTGGTAGACTCGTTGCCAACCAAGGCTATAGAACCCAATCTGTCCTGCTATTTAACAAATATCTGGAGAGAGAAGAGACGGATTAATACCTTTCCCAAGGGTATTTGCGCGTGAGTGAATGCAACGAATAGTATGTATGTTGTGATGCAGTGAATATTGGAGAGCCAAGCTCGAATTCTAGTTGAATTCGTTGCATTCACGTATGCGCGAATACCGTTGGGGAAGGTATCTTCTCCCTACAGCTATGGGTTAAACAGCAAGACAGATTGGTCTCTGGCAACCAGTCAAACACAGTGAGTAATGGCAACCTACTGCGGGAAAAAATCTTCTACCCAGTCAGTCATGTCACTTTCGGGACATGATCGCCCAAGCATATATCGCGTATGGCACATAACTGACTTAAAAGATGCACATGTTTTTAAGGATCGATATTCACCAGCTTGCGTTATTAGAAGTTACTAAAATTGTAAGGGAACATAAGAACAGTCTTCTCTTTAAAGTTACAAATATAAAAGTCTTTACTTAGACCTGTGTTTTTTCAACGTAGGCAAACTTTAGGTAGAATTTTGTTCGTGTCTGTTGTACTCAGTCAGTTAAGTGCCATACGTGATACACGCTTGGGCGATCATGTCTCGAAAGAGACATGGCTGACTGGGCAGAAGATTATCTCGCAGTAGGTTGCCAGTGCTTTCTGCGGTAGACTGGTTGCCGACCAAGACTATAGAACCCAATCTGTCCTGTTATTTAACCCATAACTGGAGGGAAGAGACGGATTAATACCTTTCCCATGGGTATTTGCGCATAAGTGAATGCAAGGAATACGACTGGAATTCGAACTCGGCTTCCCGATTTGTCATTCCGAGACGATATCTGCTGTACCATGACGCACATGTACTCAAGTGTGTAAAAAGTGAAAGCGATTTGATCAAAGTTGTATTCATTAGTGCCATGAAACTAGATGAATAAAGGGACATGATTTAACTGTATGCAGTGTGTGGTCAGTTTGGCGAAACACTGAAATCAAGTGTAACATAACATCGAAATGGTGTTTCTTTTCTTCTGAGGTCGAAGTGGCTTCAACTCGACCTAAAAAGAAAATAGGTCCATGCTAAGAGTTTACATGAGGTCATGGCAGAATACAGCTTGAATTGTAGTTGCCAGAATGAGTCGTCAGTCATCACTTAAAAGTCATCACTTGACGTCTGTTCTCAACTCATTCTTCCTTTTATTCTAATATATATATATATATATATATATATATATATATAGTTCATCGTAGTTCCTGATGTACCACTAAATAGACGAAAATAATTATTTCCTGTTTTATCAGTAGAGTGATCATATATATATAGTTCTACATACTCACGCAGAAAGAAAGAAAAATACTGGATTTTAAAATTAAATACATATAGGCTAGGGTTAAATAGGGACTTAGGTGTTTTGAATCTTTATAAATATTTCAATAGTTAAACATTTTTTAGATACACCTAAAAAATTTTCTTTAAAACTACATTTAAAAGTATTATTAGAGATAGGTTTACGTTTACAAATATTAAAAAACTCTATGGCTTTCTACGTCACGTGATGTAAACATCTCTCGACGAACGCTCTCGCGACGAACGCTTCTAGTTTAAATTTTAAAATCATTTGTCTCTGACGAAAGGGCGAGGCCGGTCTGAAATATCAAATATATATATATAATAGAAATAAATAAATACTGTCAAAAGAAATACATTTTTAAACTTACAACTTTTTAGTAATTTTTCCTATATATATATATGTGTGTGTGTGTGTGTGTGTGTGTGTGTGTGTGTGTGGCAATTGATGGATTTTATAATCCAACATTATATTTCATAATGTTATAAACATTATATTTAATAGGTGCACATGTTTAATGATTTCTGCTCAAACATATGTACTCACTAAGCATTACGTTCATCGTAATCTATCTATATATATATATATATATATATATATATATATATATATATATATATATATATTGCCATTTTATATTTTTAATTTTGCGCATGCGCGTTGTTTGTTTTTGATACTGTCAACTGCTCAGTATAGTAGGGTCAGTTGGGAACCGTCTGTCTGAAAAGTACCACCATAACGCAATTCACTGCTACAGACATTTGGGAAGGGTATGTAATACTGCTTGGTATTGGCGTCCCAAGCTCCAATACGAACATTTTAGAGTGTTTAGGTATCAGTCTATGGGCAGTGCAGAGGCTTCGGAAAGAGTTGGATGATATATCTAGTTCTCATGCGTTTGGAGTGATCACTAGTGATGGCAAAGTTTTATCTACATTAATCTTCCCACAAAGACTTGACACGTAGGCCTACATCACGTAACTTGAGGATTTAGTGTGGTCATGGGTCAAGAGAGTGGCTGCTGGAAGTCCCTTTTTCTGACAACGTGACTCTGCACCTTGCTACACAAGCAGGAAAACCCAGTCATAGCTGTTAAAAAAAATTATGTGCGGGCACAGAATCCCTTACCTTAGGTCACCCCCCCCCCCCAGATTGCAACCATCTTTGTTATTATGTGTGGGGCACAGTTGAGAGAGAGACCAACACAAAACCCCTTTTAACACCAAAGATAAACTGAAGGCAATTATTATGGCAGCATACACCAACTTAAACAAGGAGACATTCCAGAAGAGCTGCAGGAGATTACGATATCGTTTAAAGGCCGCGATTGAATCCAACGGTGATGTTATTTATGAAATCTACTCTTTAGCATTTTTAAATATTTGTCCGTTATTTTGGTAAATATATCTGTTAAAATGAGATGTCAGTGTTATTTTCATTTTTGCACTATTTAAAACATAATCCATTAATTTGTTAGGTTTTGGTTATAAATAAATTAGACCAGTACACAGTTATTTTAAAAAGTGTTCAATACAATTATATTGTAGAACTTTGAATATTTTTCATTTGAAGTTATTTTAAGTCCAAGTGTAATCATATCAATAAAAAACCTATTAGGATCGTACAATTATGGATGAGAGTGTTCTAAGACCTTTAGGTAATTTCTCCTAATTTTGATAGTTGCGCGTTCATAAAAGATTACTGTTATGCGATCGTTTAAAATACGGTAAAATCCGTTATTGTAAATCGCCTGAAGACATCGAAAGGTAGAAACCGAGGTTGCGAAATAACTAGTCTCCAAATGAATATATATATATATATATATATATATTAGTCATCCACATACAAGCCTGTTTCGCTGTATCAGTGTGACTAGACACATCCACTTGCTTCTGGTTGGGATCGAAACTGGACCGATTTGGTGTCAGTCGGGGTCATTACACCCTAAGCCATAGACGCATGGAATCAGAGAAGAGAAATTATAACGGGTTATATATATAAGACAGAGAGAGAGAGAGAGAGAGAGAGAGAGAGTGTGTGTGTGTGTGTGTGTGTGGGTGTGTGTATGTGTATTACAAATAGAAAATTTCTCACTTAGTTGATTTATGTTACGTTCAGCATACCGACTCCAGAGTTTCATAGATGTATCCTTCATATATATATATATATATATATATATATATATATATATATATATATATGTGTGTGTGTGTGTGTGTGTGTGTTTATGTGCGTAATTTTGCTGTTCTTCCACAAAGACCTATATATAGGCCAATATATGATTTATGGGATATGTTGGAAAGAAAGAACCAGTTTTTTCTTGTCCTTTAATGCTTTAAATTATTTATAGTCCTGGTTTTGAAATTGATTTTTTTATATTTTTATCTTATTTAGAGTTGTATACTTCCATCGGTTTTAAATTTTAGTATTGGAAATAAATTTGATTAAATTTAAGTTAAGGATTATTAGTTTTGGGGAATTTTTGTGTGATAATATGATTGTAGGTAATGTAGTAAGAATTTCTCTTCGTGCCTGCATTTGAAAATAAGTCCTATACATTTGTTTAGTTTATATTGTTTTCAATTTACTTAATCCTTGCTATTTTCCTGCAAAAATTATTTGTCTTGGGGTGTTATAATCTGATACACTCTTTCTTCTTTAAAGAAACACAAACAAAAGCACACAAGCACACACACACACGTATATATATATATATTTCAATTTAGTTCAATTTAGCTAAAGCAGCTTCCACTTCGGTTTTTAATATATCCGGTCCGTCCGTATTTTTGCGTATTGTTGGTTGTTCTTTTTCATTGTGAAGGAGATCTCCGATATATTCGTTCCATCGATGAAGCATTTTTTTCTTTTTCAAATATCATCATTTCATCCTTCGATTTTATGCATCCTAGTGATGAGCTGGTCTTCTGTTTTGTTAGTTCTCCTATTTCACCTATCAGTGACACTCATTCTATTTCTACACATTTTTCGTTGGCCGACGCCTCTCTGCATTTTTTCTTGTTTTCTTATTCCGTTCCATGTCTTGGCAGTGTTTTCTATCTTTTTTTTGCATCATGTCGAGAATCTTATTTGTGATCCATTCGTTTCTTCTTTGTTTGCTCATGTCACTAAAGATTCTCTTTGTGCGTTCCATGTCATTTTCATTTTGTCCCTCGTATATTCTTTTCACTCTATTCATGCATTTTTCTTTCGGATTCGGACCGTTTATTGCAATTTTGGGTGCTGCCTTACGCTTCTTAAGGTTCCATAGTTTCATTTTTAGTTTACATATAACAGGGGAGTTGGCACGTGATTAGATGTTGCAGTGAACAACTGCATTTTTGAATCTCTTGTTGATAGATATGAAGTTGATTTGGTTTTTCAGCTTTTCCTTCTGGTCTTTTCCATGTCTATAATCCTCTTTTTTGTTCTTGGAACTAGGAGTTTTCTATTACCTGCTCATTCGCCGTCCACCATTAGACCAATTTTTCTCCGCATTCGTTCAGGTTCTTAGTTCGAATTTGCCAGCTATTTCTCCATCACAATCCTTGCCTACTTTGGCATTCAGGTCTCCCATGACAATTATAATTTCTTTACACTAAGCCTTGGCGTTGTCTGTCATGGAGTAGAAAGACTCGATTCCTTCTTCTTCTGTACTTTGTACTGTCGGAACATACACGATTATAATGGGTATGTTGAAAGGCTTTCCTCTCGGTTTAACTACAAGAATTCTTTCAGATATTTGACAATATCCCAGAACGCATTTTTGATGCTTTGATCTAGTATCAATCCAACTCCTTTTTCATTTTTCTCTCCGCCTGCATATATAATCTTGTGGTTTTCACTGACAAAATCTCAGTTATTTGGCCACATTGTTTCGCATACACTAAAAATGTTGACATATAACCTACTCATCTCCTATTTTACATTTTCCAACTTGCTAACGTTCCATGCCCCGATAGTTATTTTTTGTTTGATTCGAACAGTTGCTGGATGACGGTCAGATGACACCTGTTGCTACTTTCTGTGTTAGGGATAAGTTCCGAGGAATTTTATCCCCTGTTACGCCGTTTGTGCTGTTGCACATGTCATTTTTTTATCGGGCGAGGACTTAATTCCCATAGACTTTACCCGGTTCACGCTGTTAGGCTTCATATTTAATTTTATAATTTCCATGATATTTCTTGGGATTAATAGTGGAGTGGTTTCCCATTGCCTTCTAAACGGCGTTTTATTGAGACCTCCAGTTAGTTGTATTTTCATTCATCGAGAATTCTTCAGAGGACCCCTAATTGAAACCTCATCTCGCGAGAAAATAACAACTGAGAAGTATTCAGATAGGAGTGAAAGCCCACAATGTAATAAGACTACATGGTTATTAAATACCCCATATGGCTTCCTTTCTGTTCGTATTTTTTGTGTGTCACAGCCTGGAAGAAACTGTCGTATTCGTAATCATAACACGGTAATTGCTTCTACATGTCTATCATATTAACTAAACTTAACTTCGTCCAACACAAAGCTAAAACCGAAAAAACAAAATTTTAACGGGTGTATCGGTCTTGTAGCACAGCCGCTCGCTGATATACTGAGATTGCCTCACAATTTCTCTCTAGGAATGACTATACGAAGCTTAGCTTTTAAAATCATAGCCTTTCAGTAAACTAGAACACCGACCTCTTGCTCCCGATGTAAAAACATAATTATCTAAACTAGTTTACAAGCTCAAAGGCAGTCTCTACAAACAGTATGAAAAATATATATTTTTCTATGTGTTGTTGTCCAAAAGCAAAAATATTTGAAAGTATTAACCCTCTAGGGCCATTCGTATCATATTTGATACAGTATTTCCCTATAAGGAAACATTTGGTATTTCCCTATAAGGAAACATTTGGTATTCATTGACTGAGCAGTCAGTACTGCTTTCATTTGAAATTTATAAAATATTTCTCTTAAAAAATTTTTCAGGAAAATATTTCTTTCAAGGCTTGTTTTCATACTGTATCAAATATGATACGAATGGCCCTAGAGGGTTAATAATATAATATGATTAAGGCTTTTACTTGTCATAAAGGGGGGGATCAGTTCTATATTGTTATGAAGTAATAAACAGATCCCCCAATAATATGATACGAATGGCCCTAGAGGGTTAAAATAAACGAAACGATAGAAAGCTCTACATATCTTTTTTCAGAGAAATCACAAAAAATCCGTTCAAATTTTGTCACATCGACCATTTCTTTAACGAATAGAATTTCAATTAAATGCTGATGTTTTCTCCTTCATTTTGTGGGATGAAAAACAATTTCACGTTTTAGTTCATTTTTTTTATTCCAAACTAGCAGTATAGCCCGGCGTTGCTCGGGTGTAAAGAAAGCTTTAAAACTAATCCATGGTCCTGGAGCTCAGCCAAATTTTGATTTCCTGGTATCGATATCAAATCAGGTTTTTCGTCGTAAACTGAATTTTGAAGGCTAAATAAGTCCTCTGAGTAAATGGTATCATGGCTGAGAGTAAGAACTACAATTATACCTCCTTAGAGCCAAACCCGAAGCAAAAACTAAAATAAAAGGGATGAAAAAAATACAGATATACTGGCAGATAAACATACACACACACAAACATTTTGCCTTTTATATATATATTATCGATTTTCTGCACTATTGTAAGAACTGCAACCTTGAAACTTCTGAATATTGTTTCTTATGTCTTTTTCTATGAGTGTATAAAATTTGAATAAAATCGGACCACTCCTTCTATAACCCGATTTTTTCGATTATTGATTTTTCGATATTTATCGTGGGTACCTCGACACAAAACCTAGCTAAGAACACTCGCAGACGCTTATAGTACAACTGTGTAAATTTTCAAGAAAATCGGTTCAGCCGTTTCGGAGTCTATAGTAAACAGACACACAGACACACAGACACATACACACAGACAAAGTTCCATTTATAAATAAGTTTAGATCTTTTGCCTTTACACACGCATATAAAAATTTAAAAAATTACTTTTTTTTTTAATCGTATCACCCCGAGCAACGTGGTAACGATGGGGCTACGTAAGAGTGAAAAGATTGGAAAAGAGAAAGCTGGAAACCACATCCTAAACAGGGAACAAGGGATGAGCCTCTTCACCTGTTCAATTGACGTGGATGGAGTGTGAACCGGGCGATAGATTAGTCTATCTACTCCAATTGAAAAAATAAATAAATAAATAAATAAAGGAGTGAAAAGATTGGAAAAGAGAAAGCCGGAAACCACATCCTAAACAGGGAACAAGGGATAAGCCTCTACACCTGTTCAATAGACGTGGGTGGAATGTGAACCGGGCGATAGCTACTTGACAAATAGTATTTTGAGCTCTATCAAAATAAAATCCACACTATGTTTCTATCTCAAGCCAGATGTCTTTAGTTTTGAGATAGAAAAGCAGGTGGAATTTTTCTCATAACCTTAACGCCAATATTTGTCATCTTATTAAGGGCATATTTTTCGATTTGTTTTAAGATTTGCTATCAGTTATCACCCACTCTTATAAACGAGCGATCCTCGGGTAACGGATGACTCTTACGGGAATACTAAACACTTTTATTTATGTAAATCATCAATATAGCATTGTACTATACTGCTTTGTAGTGCGGTGGTTATCGGCTCGGAACGAGAAATCGGGAAGCCGAGTTCGAATTTCAGTTGAATTCGTTGCATTCACTTACGTATAACTACCCTTTGGAAAGATATTAATCCGTCTCTTCCCTCCAGTTATGGGTTAAATAACAGAACTGATTGAGTTCTATAGCCTTGGCTGGCAACCAGTCTACTGCAGAAAGTAATAGCAACCTACTGCGGGATAATCTTCTGCCCATTCAGTCATGTCTCTTTCGAGACATGAACGCCCAAGCGTGTATCATATATGGTACTTAACTGACTTACTAGACTGGATGCATTCCAGAAGCTAAGCAAAGTATTGAGAAACAGGAAAATTTCGCTGGAAACAAACAAAAGAGTACTGGACACTTATGTGATGTTTGTTATTCTATATGACAGCGAATCTTCGACAATTTTCTCAAAGATGAAAGAAGGACTGGAAAAACAGAAATGTGGTTCTACAGAAGGATGCTGGGGATACCATGTGAGCAACGACGAGATTTTGGAGTAAATGGAAGCGAAAAGAAAACTTATATTTTACATCATGACGAGATATCTGAAGTTTCTGGGACACGCACTGAAGGAGGAGAGTTTGGAGAATCTAATACTCACGAGGCGGATAGCGAGAAATAGAGACAGGAGAAAACAGCACGTGACATACTTTATGGGCTTAAACAAATGAATAAAAAAGAAGCAGACTACGAAAAACACGCAGAGTGATACTGTATTCGTGTTACAAATACATTGCTAAACAAATAAGTAAAACTCAAAAATTCATTTTTGTTTTGTTTTTTTTCTTTTTCAAGTGATGATACCGTTCACTTGCTTTCAGCCATTATAGAACACACTTCAAGAAAAATTTAGAAAGCTACTTTTTTCTTTAGTATTTGTCTATATTTCTGAGATGAAGTAGTATTTACAGTATTTATATTATTCGGACTATTGTCCTCATTTTTGTTGCTATTTGTACGACGTTTCTGCCGTTGTACGCTCCAGCCTTCTTCGGGTGCTAGGAATTTATTATTTTCGGTTCGAAATTGCTAGCACCTGAAGAAGCCCAGAGCGTACAACGGTCGAAACGTCGTACAAATGGCAACAAAGATGAGAACAATCCGAATAATGTAAATACTGTACTTTTTTCTTCTTTCAAATTTTATTATATCAACAATTACTATTACGCTCGTGTTTACCTTCGAAGATCTCTCTCTCTCTCTCTCTTTCTTTCTTTCTTTCTCTCTCTCTCTCTCTCTCTCTCTCTCTCTCTTACGTTTAGAATTGAGAGATTGATTTTGTTTTATAATCATTTCACCCCAAGCAAAGCAGTACTGCCACTGGTGCGCAGGGGGTTACATAAGAAGAGAATGATGAGAAAAGGGAACAAGTTACAGGGGGTGTCACAGAATGGGTAAGAGAAGGATGATAACACTGGTGTGAAGAGAGCTGCATAAGAGTTGAGTGGAAAAGAAGAACATGATATAAAGATTGTCATGGAAAGGACGCGAATTAAGAAGATAAGAGATGGCAATCGACATTGTATTTAAATTCTTGAAAATTGTAGCTGTCAGGAAAGCAAGTATACAGAAGGGACTTCCACAGGCGGGAAGTGCGAGAAAAGAAGTCGAGAGCAGAAGTTGCGGTTACATTTGATCGCTTGCACTGTACAAGGGTGGAACCTAGTCGCTAGTCTAGTAGTTGAGTAAATTCATTCAGAGGGGCATCAGGAAGTTAATCTCATCGGAGTATAAGCCGTGAAAATATTTGTAGAAGAGACAATGGGAATCTAAGTAATGACCGAGCTTGATACTGATTAATTTCAGGGATCAAGCATATTGCAGATTGTTAGTCAATTAGTTAAGTGCCATACGTCATACACGCTTTGGGCGATCATGTCTTGAATGAAACATGACTGACTAGGCAGAAGATTATCCCGCAGTAGTTTGCCTTTTTCTTTCTGCGGTAGGGAAAAGCGGATTAATACCTTTGTGTATTTGTGCGTAAGTGAATGCAAGGAATTCAACTGGAATTCGAACTCGGTTCTCCGATTTGTCATTCTGAATCGATATCCGTTGCACCACAACGCACATTTCAGATTGTAGAAGGTTGTTATAGTACCCAGTGTTCCCAAATGGTCCGCTATCTAAGTACTAACTGCTGGAAGACCCTGTGTCTGGTAACAGGACTCTGCTCCATACCACACAAGCAGGAGAACCCAGTTATGGATATCAGATAAATTCTGCCACCACATAACCTACTCCCCAAATCTACTCCCCCAATCTACTCCCCAAATCTACTCCCCAAATCTACTCCCCAAATCTATTCCCCAAATCTACTCCCCAAATCTACTCCCCAAATCTATTCCCCAAATCTACTCCCCAAATCTATTCCCCAAATCTACTCCCCAAATCTACTCCCCAAATCTACTCCCCAAATCTATTCCCCAAAATCTACTCCCCAAATCTATTCCCCAAAATCTACTCCCCCAAATCTACTCCCCAAATCTACTCCCCAAATCTATTCCCCAAATCTACTCCCAAATCTACTCCCCAAATCTATTCCCCAAATCTACTCCCCAAATCTATTCCCCAAATCTACTCCCCAAATCTACTCCCCAAATCTATTCCCCAAATCTACTCCCCAAATCTATTCCCCAAATCTATTCCCCAAATCTACTCCCCAAATCTACTCCCCAAATCTATTCCCCAAATCTACTCCCCAAATCTACTCCCCAAATCTATTCCCCCAAATCTACTCCCCAAATCTACTCCCCAAATCTACTCCCCAAATCTACTCCCCAAATCTACTCCCCAAATCTATTCCCCAAATCTATTCCCCAAATCTACTCCCCAAATCTACTCCCCAAATCTATTCCCCAAATCTACTCCCCAAATCTACTCCCCAAATCTATTCCCCAAATCTACTCCCCAAATCTACTCCCCAAATCTATTCCCCAAATCTACTCCCCAAATCTACTCCCCAAATCTATTCCCCAAATCTACTCCCCAAATCTACTCCCCAAATCTACTCCCCAAATCTACTCCCCAAATCTATTCCCCAAATCTACTCCCCAAATCTAACTCTCCCCAAATCTATTCCCCAAATCTACTCCCCAAATCTACTCCCCCAAATCTATTCCCCAAATCTACTCCCCAAATCTATTCCCCAAATCTACTCCCCAAATCTACTCCCCAAATCTACTCCCAAATCTATTCCCCAAATCTACTCCCCAAATCTATTCCCCAAATCTACTCCCCAAATCTACTCCCCAAATCTACTCCCCAAATCTATTCCCCAAATCCTCCCCCAAATCTATTCCCCAAATCTACTCCCCAAATCTACTCCCCAAATCTATTCCCCAAATCTACTCCCCAAATCTATTCCCCAAATCTATTCCCCAAATCTACTCCCAAATCTACTCCCCAAATCTATTCCCCAAATCTACTCCCCAAATCTATTCCCCAAATCTATTCCCCAAATCTACTCCCCAAATCTACTCCCCAAATCTATTCCTAATCCTACTCCCCAAATCCTACTCCCCAAATCTATTCCCCAAATCTACTCCCCAAATCTACTCCCCAAATCTCTCCCCAAATCTATTCCCCAAATCTACTCCCCAAATCTACTCCCCAAATCTACTCCCCAAATCTATTCCCCAATCCCCACTCCCAAATCTATTCCCCAAATCTACTCCCCAAATCTACTCCCCAAATCTATTCCCCAAATCTACTCCCCAAATCTATTCCCCAAATCTATTCCCCAAATCTACTCCCCAAATCTACTCCCCAAATCTATTCCCCAAATCTACTCCCCAAATCTATTCCCCAAATCTATTCCCCAAATCTACTCCCCAAATCTACTCCCCAAATCTATTCCCCAAATCTCCCCAAATCTACTCCCCAAATCTATTCCCCAAATCTACTCCCCAAATCTACTCCCCAAATCTATTCCCCAAATCTACTCCCCCAAATCTACTCCCCAAATCTACTCCCCAAATCTATTCCCCCAAATCTACTCCCCAAATCTACTCCCCAAATCTACTCCCCAAATCTATTCCCCAAATCTACTCCCCAAATCTACTCCCCAAATCTATTCCCCAAATCTACTCCCCAAATCTATTCCCCAAATCTATTCCCCAAATCTACTCCCCAAATCTACTCCCCAAATCTATTCCCCAAATCTATTCCCAAAATCTACTCCCCAAATCTACTCCCCAAATCTATTCCCAAATCTACTCCCCAAATCTATTCCCCAAATCTACTCCCCAAATCTACTCCCCCAAATCTACTCCCCAAATCTACTCCCCAAATCTATTCCCCAAATCTATTCCCCAAATCTACTCCCCAAATCTACTCCCCAAATCTATTCCCCAAATCTATTCCCCAAATCTATTCCCCAAATCTATTCCCCAAATCTACTCCCCAAATCTACTCCCAAATCTATTCCCCAAATCTATTCCCCAAATCTATTCCCCAAATCTATTCCCCAAATCTACTCCCCAAATCTATTCCCCAAATCTACTCCCCAAATCTATTCCCCAAATCTATTCCCCAAATCTATTCCCAAATCTACTCCCCAAATCTACTCCCCAAAATCTATTCCCCAAATCTACTCCCCAAATCTACTCCCCAAATCTATTCCCCAAATCTACTCCCAAATCTACTCCCCAAATCTATTCCCCAAATCTACTCCCCAAATCTCCCAAATCTATTCCCCAAATCTACTCCCCAAATCTACTCCCCAAATCTACTCCCCAAATCTACTCCCCAAATCTATTCCCCAAATCTACTCCCCCAAATCTATTCCCCAAATCTATTCCCCAAATCTACTCCCCAAATCTACTCCCCAAATCTATTCCCCAAATCTACTCCCCAAATCTATTCCCCAAATCTACTCCCCAAATCTATTCCCCAAATCTATTCCCCAAATCTACTCCCCAAATCTACTCCCCAAATCTATTCCCCAAATCTACTCCCCCAAATCTACTCCCCAAATCTATTCCCCAAATCTACTCCCCAAATCTACTCCCCAAATCTATTCCCCAAATCTACTCCCCAAATCTATTCCCCAAATCTACTCCCCAAATCTACTCCCCAAATCTATTCCCCAAATCTACTCCCCAAATCTACTCCCAAATCTATTCCACCAAATCTACTCCCCAAATCTACTCCCCAAATCTACTCCCCAAATCTACTCCCCAAATCTATTCCCCAAATCTACTCCCCCAAATCTATACTCCCCAAATCTATTCCCAAATCTACTCCCCAAATCTACTCCCCAAATCTATTCCCCAAATCTACTCCCCAAATCTATTCCCCAAATCTACTCCCCAAATCTATTCCCCAAATCTATTCCCCAAATCTACTCCCCAAATCTACTCCCCAAATCTATTCCCCAAATCTACTCCCCAAATCTACTCCCCAAATCTATTCCCCAAATCTACTCCCCAAATCTACTCCCCAAATCTATTCCCAAATCTACTCCCCAAATCTACTCCCCAAATCTACTCCCCAAATCTATTCCCCAAATCTACTCCCCAAATCTATTCCCCAAATCTACTCCCCAAATCTACTCCCCAAATCTACTCCCCAAATCTATTCCCCAAATCTACTCCCCAAATCTACTCCCCAAATCTACTCCCCAAATCTATTCCCCAAATCTACTCCCCAAATCTATTCCCCAAATCTACTCCCCAAATCTACTCCCCCAAATCTATTCCCCAAATCTACTCCCCAAATCTATTCCCCAAATCTATTCCCCAAATCTACTCCCCAAATCTACTCCCCAAATCTATTCCCCAAATCTACTCCCCAAATCTACTCCCCAAATCTATTCCCCCAAAATCTACTCCCCAAATCTACTCCCCAAATCTATTCCCCAAATCTACTCCCCAAATCTACTCCCCAAATCTACTCCCCAAATCTATTTCCCCAAATCTATTCCCCAAATCTACTCCCCAAATCTATTCCCCAAATCTACTCCCCAAATCTATTCCCCAAATCTACTCCCCAAATCTACTCCCCAAATCTACTCCCCAAATCTACTCCCCAAATCTACTCCCCAAATCTATTCCCCAAATCTACTCCCCAAATCTACTCCCCAAATCTATTCCCCAAATCTACTCCCCAAATCTACTCCCCAAATCTACTCCCCAAATCTATTCCCCAAATCTACTCCCCAAATCTCTCCCCAAATCTATTCCCCAAATCTACTCCCCAAATCTACTCCCAAATCTATTCCCCAAATCTACTCCCCAAATCTACTCCCCAAATCTACTCCCCAAATCTATTCCCCAAATCTACTCCCCCAAATCTACTCCCCAAATCTATTCCCCAAATCTACTCCCCAAATCTACTCCCCAAATCTATTCCCCAAATCTACTCCCCAAATCTATTCCCCAAATCTACTCCCCAAATCTATTCCCCAAATCTATTCCCCAAATCTCTCCCCAAATCTACTCCCCAAATCTATTCCCCAAATCTACTCCCAAATCTACTCCCCAAATCTATTCCCCAAATCTACTCCCCAAATCTCCCCAAATCTATTCCCCAAATCTACTCCCCAAATCTACTCCCCAAATCTACTCCCCAAATCTATTCCCCAAATCTATTCCCCAAATCTACTCCCCAAATCTATTCCCCAAATCTATCCCCAAATCTACTCCCCAAATCTACTCCCCAAATCTACTCCTAAACTGCAACCCTCTTGATTATTATGTGTGGGTGCAGTTCAGTGGTGAGAGAACGACAAAACTATTTGTAACAGCAAAAACTGAAAGCAAGGATTATGCTAGCGTTTGTCAAACAACCGGAGTGTAATGAAAGTCCTTGCTTTGGAAGAATTTGGTTTGAACTTTAGTAAATATAAATTCTTTTTATTTGGGATTGACTAATATTTTTGGGTGAATTAACGAAAGATCTCCACTTTCTTTAAAAAAAAAAAGAAACAACTATTGCAATACAGAGCTTACACAGAACATTAAAGAAAAGGAAACTGTGAAGGGACAGTTTATTCAAAAAGTAATTAAACATTTTTTTTAATCATCTCACCCCAAGCAAGACATTCCACTGCCACTATTGCGCATGGTGCTACATAGGAGAAGGTAAAGGAGTGGTAAGACATAGGTAATGTCAGGAGGAATGAATGTTAGACATAGGAAATGTCAGGAGGAATGGGAGCAGGTTAGTGTGTTAGGAGGTGTCTATTGACCTTACATTTAAACTCCTGGAGATTGTATCCGTCGGGGAAGCAATCGTGTGGAAGGGAATTCCACAGTCGGGAAGTGCGAGGAAAGAAACTGTTGGAGTAGAAGTTGCGGTTGCATTTTATCGGTTTCACTGTAAAAGGGTGGGATCTAGTTACTAATCTAGTATCTCGTGCAAATTCGTATTTAGGGGGCAACAGTGATCTAAGTTCATCGGAGTAGAAGCCGTGAAAGTATTTATAGATATCCCAGTGCATCGAAGAAGAACAAATGAAACAATTGTTATAGATATTTTATGGTAAAAGAATACATGAATATATATTTTTTCATCAGAAAACAATATATAATTTATTTCATGACAAACCACTATATAAATATTTTATGCATCAAGAACAATTGACGAGATATAAGTTTTTATATAAAGAGAACAACTGACCATATTTTTTATTTAAAATGCTACTCTAATTAACAGAGAATGCAAATTACTATGACGAAAATGTTTTAAAAGTGCTTTAATCGCGATATCTTTCAAAGTAAATTTGCGTCCAGATTTCATCTTTCTTGGCAGATCTATTATCACGATGGGGAATATTTAATAACAAATGTTTTAGCTACATAAATAAAAGAAAACGAAACTAAATGAGTTCCGCTAAACTATCTCCACCTCAAAACATTAAAATTCTCAGCGTACTAATTTTTGTGCGCTTGTGTAGTCGGATCAACGTAACCATCACTTCAGTCCGACGAAGTCCTAAAGAACGAAAGTCTTTTTTTCAGGTCCTACGATTGTTTCGTTTTACAAACACTCAAGAAACCTTTCTAAACCGACGCCAGGGAAATGTCTGTAGTTTCCCTCGGCGATCTATGTCTTACTATCTCCCAACCCCTTTTCTTTCTAACACCATTTCTTTATTTTTATTCATTTTATATAAAGTTTTATATGCAGATTTTATATTTAATATATGCATATGCTGGTTTGATTCTGTCAGTAATTGCAGAAATATATATGCGAGAGTGTCAACAACTATAGAATTTTCACGAGTCCCGCTAATAACTATTATTATAAACTGTTCGTTCCTATGTTTGTACTTCCATCTGAGATAAACTTATTCAACGTAAACCATTTGAGTTTAATTACCGTCGTCTTATAAAAAAAAATCAAAAGGAAGCTGTCTACTATTTGGGTTGTGAGGTTAAAAGAATTACGTTGCTGTTCTAATTCGAAGAATCCTCTCTACTATATTAAAAACCGTTGTGTATTTATTTGTGTGTGTATATATATATATATATATATATATATATATACACATTTGTGCGTGTACATATATATATATATATATATATATATATACACAAATAAGTACACAACGGTTAAGCAACGTTGAGCCTGGTCAGTACTTAGGTGGGTGACCACTTGGGAATACCAGGTGCTGTTAGCGTTCACGGATGTGTGTTGTGGTGCGGTGGATGTCGGCTTGGAGGGGGAAATCGGTGAGCCGAGTTCCAATTCCAGTCGAGCACACTGCATTCACTTGCGCACTAGTGGCCTTGGGAAAGGTATTAATCCGTCCGTTCCCTCCAATTATGGGTTAAATAATTGAGGTCTGCTGTTCATGCGATCTGTGGCAGATTTCTGCACCGATTGTTTGTTATCAGCAGTTCCAAAAAGTGTGGATGGTACTACACAATGCATTCACCACTATAAACAAATCTTTGTGTGGATGTCTTACTATGGTTAGACCCTCATACATCGAAATCGATGGGAGAGTCCATTATATATATATATATATATATATATATATATATATATATATATATATAATAACAAGACCGACTCTGTAAGTATCTAAATCCTAAAATTATACGAAAATAAACTTTGAGGACAACAAATAACAGACAGAATCTAACTCCGTTACTATCCGTCGCTATAAGGCGTTGGACAAGAGGGGGAAAAAAAAAGAAAACTGCGGAATACAGACAATACATACAATACGATCTTGTGATTTTTTTACGTATATATATATATATATATATATATATATCCCTCTTGTCACGCTCATGAAAGGAGAGAGAGGGAGGGAGAGAGAGAGAGAGAGAGAGAGAGACAACAGCGAGGCAGCGTTAGCTTAGTTAATTCTCTTTAATGTCATTTATTAAAGATCTTGCCGCGTGTTTGCTCTTTAACAATACCTTGTTATTTTATTTTTTGTAATGAGATTATGTTGTCAAATTATAAAGAATACATATATATATATATATATATATATATATATATATATATATATATATATCCTCTCTCTTATAATAAAGACTATTGTTTATATGGTTATGTCATGAAGGCTGTCACAATGCGTTGATACTTAATTCAGATGCTTAATTTAATGCTTCAGTGTAAGATTCTCAACAGTAGGTACATCAATATATATTTTGCCGTCATTTCAAACGGCATATCGATATAAATTTCGTCATTTTTTATGGCACGGGCCCAATCGTAAAGTATATTGTCGTAGAAACATGGATTTTTCTGACTAAAAGCCGACGACCAACAACAAAACATAGAGTGCAGCCACAGATTGATTTACTTTTTAAAGTTTATTAACTATTTGTATGTTATTTAAAGCCAGAAAATATTCACGACAGTAATATTTTTGTGGGGGTGAGGGAAATAATAATGATATACTTATATGTCCTACTAATTAACATATAGTTGGAGAAGAAGAGATGGCTTCACTTTTTTTTTCTTTTTTTTAAAATCTTTTCACCCCAAGCAAGGCATTCCACTGCCACTATTGCGCTTGGGGCTACATAGGGGAAGGTAATTAGAAACAGTGGCGAGATATAGGAAATATCAGAAGTGGGGTGATAGGTAGTTGGGAGGATGGGTAGAGTGTTTGAAAGAATGGAAGAGAGCTATTGTGTTAGGAGGTGTCTATTGACCTTACATTTAAACTCCTGGAGATTGTAGCCGTCGGGGAAGGGAATTCAACAGTCGGGAAGTACGAGAATAGGAACTGTTGGAGTAGAAGTTGCGGTTGCATTTTATCGATTTCACTGTAAAAGGGTGGGATCTAGTTGCTAATCTAGTATCTCGTGCAAATTCGAACCTTGGGGGCACCAGTGATCTAAGTTCATCGGAGCAGAAGCCATGGAAGTATTTATAGACCAGACACAGGGAAGCCACGTCGCGCCGGTGAGAGAGAGACTGCAGGCGGTCTACCAAGTCAGTATCGATCACATTACAGACCCTCCGCTGTACCTTGTCGAGAAGCCAATGGAGAATAGCAGGGGCACCCGACCAGATATGGCAACAGTATTCAATGCACGGGTGGATGGTAGATTTATAAATGTGCAGGATAGATTCAGACGGAAAAAACCTCCGGGCCCTGCACAGAGAACCGACTTTCATAGCAGCGGATTTAGCAATGGATTCGATATAGTCATTCCACTTGAGGTCCGCTGAAAGTGTGAGACCAAGGAGGCGCAGTGTTTTACTATCTGGGAGGCAATAAGTTAATACAACGCACCTGGCTGTAATTAGAACTTGTCTCTCCGATTTCAAATTTCTAAGCTTACAGCACCTGACTAAGCAGTGGCCCATCTAGTTATTGACCATACGGTTGACCATATGGTTGACAATTGTTGAATTTTCGCTAAAGACTAAAGTTAAGTGAGAATCGGTGATACGAATGATTAGTTTATAAAATAGCTCCCATGTTTCATTGAAGCTTCTGATTCATGTCCTTCAAAAAGGAGAATGAAGATTGACGGATTAAACACTACAAAATTCACTATGAACTAATTGACTTCAGTAAATGTCGATATTAAATTTGGAACACATCTTGGACTATCTTCCTGGTGTCTCGCGGAATCCAAGGTTTCTGGTGAGGTTTTTGCAATCAAATTGTTCCCAAGGGTGGGATGATTGGCTCCACGCCCAACCATGATACTCTGAAAAAAGGGTTGGTTTCCCAACGAGGAATTCATTAGCGTGGGAATGATAATGTGTTCTATCTACCCGGGCTTGGAAATTCAGAGTTTTTATTCTCCTAGATTTGATACCAAACGAAGCTGAAGAGCCCAATGTTCTATATAACTTAACTTAAAGTCAGTCTAACAAACTCGACTGGAATTTGAACTCAGATCGCTGACTGTCTCGTTCAAAGCCACTATTCGTTATTTGTGGTTTACAAAGTAAACCGGACTCACCAAAGACCGGACATATATATCTGTGAATTGGCATGGATTTTTCGAAAAGATGGCAAAGAGGTTTCCGGTTGCCTTTTCCACGGTTTGTAATTCAGTTTTCCTTCAGTTAAAATGATTGCAAGCCAAAAGTAGGGAGTTCAGTCTACCCTGCTATTTAGGCTTTTGTTGGTAAGAAAAGAAACAGACCCATGTCATTCTAAAGGTTATTTGTGTGAGATTTAACGTAATATTATCAATACCAAAATCCGGAATCATCAGGCGAAACTCCGCTGTGTTCTGCCTGATGATTGCTGTTAGGGTCAAATTATTATATACTAGTAGTATAGCCCGGCGTTGCTCGGGTGTAATGAAAGCTTTAAAACTAATCCATGGTCTTGGAGCTCAGACTCTTTGAACGTCGGCACGAAAGACTAAAAAGCAATAGTTGTTTAACCGTGACTGAAAGAAAAATGAATGGATGTAAGTCAAATTTTGAATTTTTTATTGATATCAAATAAGCTTTTTTCGTCGTAAACTGAAATTTGAAGGCTAAATAAGTCCTCTGAGTAAATGGTATCATGGCTGAGACTAAGAACTACAATTATACCTACTTAGAGCCAAACCCGAAGCAAAAACTAAAATAAAAGGGCTGAAAAAATACAGACATACAGACAGATAAACAGACACACACACACACACACATCTTGCCTTTTATAGATATATTATCGATTTTCTGCACTATTGTAAGAACTGCAACATTGAAACTTCTGAATATCGTTTCTTATGTCTTTGTCTATGAGTGTATCAAATTTGATTAAAATCGGACCACTCCTTCTATAACCCGATTTTTTCGATTATCGATTTTCGATATTCATCGGGTGTACCTCGACACAAAACCTAGCTAAGAACACTCGCAGACGCTTATCGTACAACTTTGTAAATTTTCAAGAAAATCGGTTCAGCCGTTTCGGAGTCTATAGGTAACGGACACACACACACCACACACACACACAAACCCACACACACACACACACACACACACACACACACACACACACAAAGTTCCATTTATTAATGAGTTTAGATTACAATGGATAATTTGTTGCAATTTTATATTTCTAATTTCGCGCAAGCGCACTATTTGCTTTTTATTCTATCGAATGCAAAGTATAGTAAGGTCAGTTGAATACCGTCTGTGAAAAAAAAGAGCATCAAAACACAATTCATTCTACCAGAAATTTGGAAATAGCATACTGTACTTGTTGGCATTCGCGCCGGAAGCTCTAATACGAAACTTTCAGAGTGTTTGGGTGTCAATCTGAGGACAGTACAGAGGATTAAGATAGAGCTGGATGAGTCTAATGATGATTACGAAGGTACGACAGCTCGGAAAACTCGATCTGTTCGTTCTGATAAGACTTAAAAAGGAGGCTTACACCAAGTACCCCGATGAGGTAGTGCAGTCCTTGGGTAAAGAGGGTGGCTGTTGGAAGACCCTATGTTTGGCAACATGATTCTACACCATTCCGCAGAAGAACCCAGTCAAATCTGCGACCATATCACCCCTTTAATCTGGGCACCTAATGCCCCAGACTACAACCGCCTTGATTATAATGGGTGAGGCACAGTTGAGCAAAAGGCCAACAAAATTCATCAACTTAAACAAGGAGACTCTTCAGAAGAGGTTCAGGAGATTCCGACAATTTGTCCATTGCCCCCTATGTATTTTTTTATTTCACTTTTTGTTTTATCATCTTTCCTATCCTTTTTACCACGTACGAAAAATTTTGCCAATAAAAAGAAGTGAATTTTCATCAATTTTCTTTTAAAACTAACGTTTATTACCATCATTACCAACTACCTGATGAGACAATGTTCTTTCAATGTCGAAACAAAATGTATACGTTTGTAGTAGATTGTAGTTTTTACATGATCTAAAGTATAATTTATAATAAATATTCATTGCTCTATTTCTATATTGAGCACCATTTTAAATTAATGTTTTGAACGTTATAAAGATTTTCTTCGTTCCTTATTCATTTGGACATACATATCACAATCATATATAATGTGATAGGTACTGACTTGGCGGCTCGACTCCAGTCACTTCCCAAACGATAGGATGTGGCTTCCCTCTGTCGGTTCTATAAATACTTTCATGGCTTCTGCTCCATCGAACTTAAGTCACTGGTGCCCCTGCAACAGGTGTTTACTCCTGCAACCAGACTGGCAACTGGGTCTCACCTATTCACAGTTAGATCAACCAAATGCAGATGACAATTCTACTCCTTCAGCTTCTTTTCTCGCACTTCCCGCCTGTGGAACTCGCTTCCATATTCTTGTTTTCCTGACGGCTACAACCTCCAGGAATTTAAATGCAATGTCAATACTCATCTCTTAACCACTTGACTCTAATTCTTTCTACACCATCCTGTATATCTTTTCCTTTCTCCCCCCCCCCCTTTGCAACTGTCGTGTCGTCACACCTGTATTCCCATCCTTAACTGATTCGTCTTTCTCTTTACTATCCTCCTATCTATTGTTTTTACTCTTATGTAGCCCCCTGCGTTATCGCCTTGCTCGGGGTGATACGATTATATATATATATATATATATATATATACAGATCTGTTTCGCTGTATAAGAGCTCATCAGTATGGTTAGAAAGCCGATTACTTTTTACCCAGGATTGAAACCCGACCGAATTAGCGTCAATCGGCGATTCTACCTCTGACCTATGCGCGCTCGGTAGAAGGGGGCAGACTTTTTAGCGTGTATATTATCATTATACACTCCCAATAGCCAGGGTGCTTTAATTCATTACTGAATGAGCGATGCGTACATGCTAGAGTAGCTACTGTTTTTCAAAGTCTACCATTCTTCCTGAGTGCTAAATTAGGGTGTGAGAGCGTAAATAGTCATCCGCAGACAGATCTGTTTCGCTGTATCACAGCTCCTCAATACGGTTAGACATCCGATTGTTTTTTACCCAGGATCGAAACTCGACCGAATTGGCGTCAGTCGGCGATTCTACCTCTGATATTGCATTTAAGTTCATACAATTTTTCCACTTTAAGTTTATACAATTTTTTTCTAAGTTAATGATACAATCCTCGGTAAAATAACAATGTCGAGATAGTGTCTATCCTGACATGGAGTCCAGATGAGTGAGCATTTTTTTTTTTTTTTTTTGCTGATATTACCTCTAGAGGCTCACTGAAAAAACACATTTTATTGGAAAGCGGAGTTTGCTTTTTGTTTATTTTCTTGAATAACAAAACCACGAACAGCATTATAAGTGCGGATTTTCAGTTCATGAAACAAGTCAGGAAAATCATACATGTGTTCTTTTGTTGTTGTCTTTATCATTTGATATGTCTTTTGTATTCGGCAGATAAAAGTAAGTCTTTAACAGATTGATAAAATGATTATTTTTAAGAAAAAGCAGATATTTTTAAATACATATACTTAGATTTATGGAGTCTCAGTCTTTCTCGGAATGGAAATAATCACCTGTGCCAATTGTAGAGGCCCTCATGCAAACATACTTTCGAAATCCTGGTAGAACACTCAAGTAAAGGGTGAGAATTTCGTATGTTGATTTTTAAGGTAGACTATCCCATTCTACTTTAAAATTTGGCTTACCACAATCATTGCCTCTCCGTTTTGGCCTCACGCTAAAATTAAATTATAATGAACTGAAATTATAATTCTTTTTTTATGTACACAATTCTTTAAGTTGTAGGTGATCATGGCCCTTCACAGCTTCCTATACTTTCTAAATCTTAGCAATTTTTTTTACTGTTTTTCCTAATTCCTGTCTATTTTTACATCTGCTCTTCTTGCCTTTAATATGTCCTGTGTGTCTCACATCTTCCAAGCCCTCTTTTCTCATAACCCAAAACGTTCAACTGTCTTTGTATTATTTTATACTATCTTTGCACAAATGAAGAAGAAATTTTTAGGCGACATAAATTTGGTTCTACAGAAGCATGCTCAGAATTTCATGGACTGAACATAAGAGCAACGACAATGTTTTGGAGAAAATGAAAGCAAAAAAAGACGCTTATTCTTACAATCAGAAAAAATAAAATTGAAATTTCTAGGGTAAATAATAATAATAATATAGGAGAATTGATATACATATCATTTGGGTATTCTTTTCTTTGTTTCTAATGAAGTTTTCATATTTCTTATTACTTTTCTTAGATCTAGGTCCCTCCACTCATTTTTGCTAACTAACTTTTAAATTGAATTTTTAGAAACAAAAAAGTTTTCATGAAACTTTATTTTACTTTTAATTGAAAGTTAAATGATTATATTTACTATTTCCAGTTAGCAAAATACTCCGGTGTATTTGAAACAGAAATTATATTGATTGAAATCAAAATTTTTAATTGGTTTTTAAATTTTTCAATTTTTCGGATATTTTTGAGCGTCGACATATTTGCTAACAAAAGTTAATTCCGGTTTTAAAATCTTTCAAAAAATAAAATATACATTTGACACATTATTATTTTAAAATTAGCAAGTTTAATGTTAAATTAATCTGATTTACACAAGTATTATTTATTTATAGCATGAAATTTAGATTAAAACTATTTCTTGAACAGAGAGTTTAACTTTCTGACCTTTCTATCGTATGTTTTGACAGATTTATAGATGCCAGATAAGATAAAAGTGTATGGCGATCACAAGTGACATAATTGTACAAATATTTTTTTCCGGTAAAGCGAAGAAATTTTAATTTACACATAAAAATTACCATACAAAAAAAAAAAACTTAAAATACACAAAAAATATTTTTAATTATTTTAAAAATAGGGAGGCAAAACGGTTTGTATTAAACTATTTAATTTTCGGTTAGTAAATATAATCTTTGCTTAATAGTTTTATAAATCAAGAATTTTTTTTTCTTCAGACTATAATGTCTTAATTTATATTATTTATTCAAGCAATTAAAAGCTCATCAAATTAAATAATGTCAGAGTCATATTGCATTTTTTATTTTACTATTGGGTGCAGATGTTTGGAAATAGAGGCAAAAGTTTTCAAAAAATAATAGATGATTTACATTCCCCAATGAGTCCTATGTTTAACTAATAAAATCAGTTTTACTAACAAAATTTAATTCCTTAAAATTTCATTAATTTACGCGGAGAGTGGGTAACAGATGTAAAAAAAATTATCAAGATTTTTAAAAAATAATTTAAAAAATAATTTTATTCATTTGTGAATAAGTCCTAAAAGTTTCATTAAAATCTGATAATTATTTGGTTTTTGCAAGAATTTTGTATTTATTGTTTGTCACGAAAAAAAAACTGAGTTATGTAATATTACGTTTCCCATTGTAAACTCTGGTAACGATTTGGTTACCCGCTAACTAAAATCAAAACAAGATGTTTTAGCAAAATTTTGAACATGTTAGAAGGGATTACACAATTTTAAAAAATAATTAAAAAATACTTTGATATTTCCTCGTAAGAAAACTGTAAAAATTTTGATGAAAAAAGTTCAGTTTTATTAAATTTGGGGGCATTTTTAATTCATACTATGTTTTTTAGCGATTTAGTGGAGATGCCCAAACAAGTTCAAGAATTTAAGTACCTAGGAAGTGTTCTAACAGGAGATGGAAAGTGCGACACGGAGATCCGAAGGCGAATTGGCATGGCAAAGGACGCGTTCCAGAAGATGAGCAAAATACTAACACACAGGAAAATCTCAATAGAAACGAAGAAAAGAGTGCTAGACTGCTACGTGATGTCAGTTCTTCAATACGGCTGTGAATGCTGGACAATATCATCGAAAATGAGGACAAAACCGGAAGCGTCCGAAATATGGTTCTACAGAAGGATGCTACGGATATCGTGGACTGAGCATACAAGCAACGACGAGGTGTTAGAAAGAATGGCAACAAAAAGCAAATTGATGCTGAGACAACTGAAGTTCCTGGGATATGCAATGAGGAAGGAGAGCCTGGAGAACCTGATACTGACTGGACAGATAGAAGGAAGGAGAGACAGAGGAAGGCAGCGGATAACATATTTGCAGGGTCTGATCAGGTGGATGACGGAGCGGGGTTGCCAGGAGCAACAGGAGCAAACATACTAAGAGCCACAAGGGATAGGGAGACGTGGAGAGCCATGATCGCTTACGTCCTGAAGGGACATGGCACATAGAAGAAGAAGAAGTGGAGATGCCTGTACTAAACTTAATAAATGTCTAGATTTTTGGGATTATCACTCAGTTTATTCTTTAATTTTTGATGTGTTTATTATCTGTCAGGTATATTTTATATCAGAATGACTTGTTCGGTAGCTGAGGTGGTTGCGTGTTTCTCACTTAATCGATATTTGATCCCTAATATTAGCTGTTTTCGATTGCTGATGTTTCAAAGCAGATGCTCAGATCTGCTTCCATTTTGAAAATTAGCACAATATAATCTTCTACCTGTTATGTGGCTCTGAGCTTGACGAAGCTTAGTGTACTATATAGTGTTTATTTATTTTTAATTTCTTATTATTTTCTTCGTTTCATCCATGTGGTTTTCTTACTTGGGTTGCTGCTGGTTCATAACTGTTTGGTGTGGCCACATACAAGCATTAAAATGCCAAGTAAGAATACCCCCACGCCCACTTTTATAGATTGTCTAATTAAATGTGCTTAATAAAAAAACTCTGCTGAATTAATGAACTTATTTAATTTTTCGCATGTGTGATAGATTTTTGTTTGTGTATGTACTAATATTTGTAATGGAAAAAGAATATCTTTGTAATCATTTCACGCCAAGCAAGGCAGTACTGCCACTGGTGTGCAGGGGTTTACAGTGAGAGGAGATAGAAGAGAAAACAGTACAGAGATATTGTTAGGGCAGCACCCCTTTCAGTATATTGACTATTCTTGACGTCACATCCGGTTATCAGGTTCTGTCTTCCGGGGAGTCAGGTCCAGAGCCTCGGAGAGTAAAGGTCGTAACTTGGTTTGTCCTGCAGCTGAGTGGAGATACGACTCAACGTGAACAACTATCTGTATTTTTGTTATTACATTATTTTATTTCGCTGTTATCGAATCTTCTCGTTATTTATTTCAAAGACTAACTCCACAATAGATATCGAAAAAAGGGTAAGAGGGAGGTGGGCGTCATGGAGATAGAAGATGAAAACTGACGTTACCTTTAAACCTTTGGAGATTGTAGCTATCAGGGAAGCAAGCATACGGAAGGGAGTTTCACAGGCGGGAAGTGCAAGTAAAGGAACTGATTAAAGAAGAAGTGGCGGTTACATTTGCCTATTTTAACGGTAAAAGTGTGGGACTTTGTTGCCAATCTAGTTGCACGAGTAAATTCATGAGGGCGGGGCACCAGGAAATGAAGCTCTTCAGAGCAGAAAACGTGAAAATACTCGTAGAAAAGATAGAGGGAAGCCACATCCCGTCGGTGTGATAGTAACTGAAGGCGAGCTGCCAAGTCAGGACCGATTACATTGCAGATCTTCCTTTGGATTTTGTCGAGAACTCCGAGAGAAATAGCAGAAGCACCCGACCAGAGATGGCAACAGTATTCAATGTTTTATATAAGTAACTAGCTTCTTATTTCTGTGTAAACCCTTCTGCTATGGTGGTTACTAAATCTTTATTGCAGATGTCTGCTCAGGCACTTTAGTATTTCTTCAAAACCTGTGGTTTATACTGAAACTATATTGATCGGATCTGAGTTACAGTTTCTGGAAATAATCTGAAGGGTGGGGACTGTAGTTGATCAAAGCCAGTATGCTGAAAACCTTGACCAGGATGACTTTTCTTGTAATCGTTTTATTCCAAGCGAGACGGTTATGTCACGAGAATGCAGGGAATTACCGGAAGTGGAAGTGAAAGTGAACTAGAAAACTGAGAATGGGGAGTATTAAGAAATGACAAAAATAAAGAAACAGGGTTCAAGATGATTAAAGATGTCCATGGTCGTTGCATTTGAATTTTGTTTGAAGCGAGAAACCGGGAGGGAGTACCACAGGTGGGAAGCGCTAGAAAAGAAAATTAGAACCGAATTGGCGGTGGCATTTAGCTATTTCAGCAGAAAAATAGTGGGACCTAGTTGCCAATTTGGTCAGTCAAATGCCATACGTGATACACGCTTTTGGGCGATCATGTCTCGAAAGAGACATGACTGACTGACTGGACCGAAGATTATCCCACAGTAGGTTGTCATTGCTTTCTGCGATAGACTGGTTGCCAGCCAAGCCTATAGAACCCAATCTGTCCTGATATTTGATCCATAGCTGGAGGAAAGAAACGGATTAATACTTTTTCCTGGGGGCATTTGTGCGTAAGTGAATGGAAGAAATTCAACAGGAATTTGAACTCGGTTCTCTGATTTCTCGTTCCAAGCCGATATCCACTGCATTACAACGCACAGTAGCATGCTTAAATTCATGTAGTCAAAGCACAATGTAATAATAAAAAAAAAAAAAAAACTAAGCAGAGAAGCTGACATGAAAATAGTTGTAGAAGCGATGACACGTCGGTGAGAAAGTAACTGAAGTCGCGATGCTAAGTCAGGACCGATTATATTGTAAACTCTTCTTTGGATTTTGTCAAGAATCTCGGCATGTAAGTGATTGTCCTTTTCTTTATTACCTCTGAGTTTGTATGACTTCTTTACAAATATAGTGGATTGGTTTCTTGTTGCCTTCTCGACAGCTTTGACTTCAAAGTACGCTCATGCTCTCGGACACGATGACCAGTGACTTTGTGCTAGTACAACCATCAAGGGTTTCCCAAGAAGCTCATTTACCCAATATCATTTGTAAGATTTATGTCAATCCATGCTATGGTTTTCATTCAGTTCCCAAAGTGCCGCACGTTTGGAATCATCTCTAAGCCTGATATTATCAAGAAATTGCCTCCTTGACAAATCGACTACAGCAAGTTTTGAACCTGGGTCTTATGGGTAGAAAGACAACGTTCTAACTTCGTACTCATTGATAGGTAGTACGTGTATATTATTAAAAAGTCATTGCAATTATTATCAAACATTATCAAGCAGGCAAATGGTTCTCAAGGGTCTAGACCGCTTCACATGCTCGTTTCATTAAAGAATTAATGGAGAAGTAATTTGTATCTGTGATGGTAGTGAGGATTCATGCGGGAGAGTGGTGGGATAGTCTTTGGCAGGGAGGAGGGTGAAGAGCAAGAAGTAAGGAAGAAGGAAAGGAAATGGCTTCTTGAGAACTTGTGCTATTTAGTGCGAACCCAGGGTTGGTTTAAAACACGTGCTCAGTTAGTTATTATTTTTCTTTCTTAACAAAGATTCCTTATCAATAATCATAGTTCAGTTCAAAAAAAAAAAAAACACGTTGAGGCGATGTATAAGTAACCTAATTTATCTACCATACTGGGTTTTAAAGATATTTTTACAAGGTCTTCATTCGCACAACTTTGAAGTATCCGGTTAGGGAAGAACTCATATGTCATAGCGTTCGATGCTCTCATTCTGTATTGAAATTTTAAATAGATTATTATTAATACATTGACAGCCAACCACGAGATAACTCGTAATTGGCATTTTATGATATACTAGCAGTATAGCCTGGCGTTGCTCGGGTGTAATGAAAACTTTAAAACTAATCCATGGTCCTGGACCTCAGACTCTTTTGACGTTGGCACGAAAGACTAAAAAGCAATAGTTGTTTCCAGTTAAAGCGAAACCGTAGACTGAAAGAAAATGAATGGATGTAAGTCAAATTTTGATTTCCTGGTATCGATATCAAATTTTCTGCACTATTGTAAGAACTGCAACCTTTAAACTTCTGAATATCGTTTCTTATGTCTTTGTTTATGAGTGTATCAAATTTGATTAAAATCGGACCACTTCTTCTATAACCCGATTTTTTATTATCGATTTTCCATATTTATCGGGAGTACCTCGACACAAAACCTAGCTAAGAACACTCGCAGACGCTTATAGTACAACTGTGTAATTTTCAAGAAAATCTGTTCAGCCGTTTCCGAGTCTATAGGTAACGGATACACACACACACACAGACAAAGTTCCATTTATAAATAAGTTTAGATTTTCATCTGCAGGCGTCAAAATTGAGTTTATTCACAGCAATACTTTTGCCGTGAAATCAATGTTAGACTTCAGTTGGAGTTATCTTCGAAGATTTCTTCTTCTTCTTCTTCTTCTTCTTCTATTCGCCACCCCCTTCAAGAAGGTAGTTCTTAACACCTTTTATCTTGTTACCCCTTTCAAAGCCCTACCCTGTCATTCATTTGCCCACGCGTTGTTTTTCCCTGATCCCCTCCTTTCCCTCTATCCGCCTTGTGAGTATCAGATTCTCCAAGCTCTCTTCCTTATTACACGTCCCAGTAACTTCAACTGGGTTTTCTTTATGTTAAATATCAGTTTTCTTTTCGTTTCCATCCTCTCCAAAACCTTATCATTGATCAAATGTTTGATCCATGGTATCCTCAGCATCCTTCTGTAGAACACATTTTTATTGCGTCGAGTCTTTTCATCCTCTTTGAAGGTATTGTCCATCATTCGATGCCATATTGAAGGACAGACATCACATTACAATCCTGTACTCTCTTCTTTGTTTCAAGCGAAATTTCCCTGTCTCTCAATACTCTAATCAGCTTTTGAAATGCATTCTTGGCCATGCCAATTCACCTTCAAATCTCAGTGTCGCATTTTCCGTCCTCTAAAATAGGATTGTCAAATAGTAGACTTTCATATGGATGTGATGCCTGGCACCAAACCGGTTCAGAAATATCTAAATTGTCAGTTCCATACAACGCTCCCTTTGATCAATGGTGAAAAGCTTCTTTGAGGAAGTGAAGTTGGTTAGTCTTGGCAAAGATCATTTTCTTTGGACATTGTGAACTGACTCTACAGAATCCGAAACTGTACCAAATAACAGAAACCACATCACTTGTAGACTACCAACAACAGCAACGAGTATTATTCATAGAACATTTAACTCGAAGAGAAAGTAATGCTTTAATCAATATGATAACATCCCACACCACTTCAAGAAGAATGTTCGGAAAGAAACCGCAATCAATACTGGAAAGAGCAATAAAAGCTACTGAACTTGAATAAACCCGTTTTCTTGAAAAAATATCTTTTAAGAGAATGATTTTATAAATTTCAACCGAAAAGAATGCTGTCTTCTAGATTAATGAATGCTAAATTTTTCTTGTAGGGAAACGGCTAATATTACCATTACTGCAATTACCATATATATTAAGTCATGATTTTTTTTCTTTTGGCTATTATAAAGTTGAACAGAGAGCTTAGCAGAATCGGTCCACAGAGAGGACAAGAACAATGTGTGTTCAGTAAAGATACCGGAACGAGGAATGCGATATTCGTGCTCAGAATGCTATCTAAAAGAGCAATACAAATGCAGAAGGATCTTTATCTGTGCTTTATAGACTACACGGAAATATTCGACATAGTATGACACAAGGACTTGATAGAGATACTCGAC
The DNA here is from genome assembly GCA_037127315.1 of Ascarosepion bandense. Taxonomy (NCBI): domain Eukaryota; kingdom Metazoa; phylum Mollusca; class Cephalopoda; order Sepiida; family Sepiidae; genus Ascarosepion; species Ascarosepion bandense. Next base: position 3,456,748 of record JBBBDQ010000408.1, read on the forward strand.
AACCTCGACATATTTGGAAAAGACGCAAGAATAATCAAGAATCTATATTGGCAGCAAACCGCTTGCGTACGTCTAGGAGGTGAAATCAGCAAGTAGGCAAAAAAAAAAAAAAAAAAGAAAAGAAAAATGTGTAAGACAAGGATGTGTTTTCTCACCGGAGCTTTTCAACCTGTACAGCGCAGCAATTATGAAAAATAAAAGCCTTGCTAAGATTCGTCATTGGCGGCCACAGTCTCAACAATATCAGATAAGCGGATGACATGGTGGAGATAGCAGACACGGAAAGATAAATGCAGGACCTTCTACAGAAGGTAGCAAAAGAAAGTGAGAAGAAAGGATTGAGCATAAACTTAAAGAAAACTGAATGTATGGTCATCAGCAAAAAGAGGAGCCCAATATGCCAACTACAAGTCGGAGAAGCTAAAATAAAAAAAGTAAAATTTCAAATACCTGGGATGTATTTTGACAGAGGATGAAAATTGCCACATGGAAATCCAAAGATGCATTGGTATGGCCAAATCTCATTAGAAACAAAAAAAACAAAAACAAAACAAAACAAAAAAAAAAAAAAAAAAAGAGTGCTGGATTGCTATGTGATATCTGTCCTTCTGTATTGAAATGAATGCTGGACTATCTCATCAAGGATGAAGAAGAGGCTTGAGGCAGCAGAAATGTGGTTTTACAAAAGGATGCTGGGGATACCATGGACGGAGCCAGTGAGCATTGATGAAGTGTTGCAAAAGATGCAAACGAGAAGAAAACTGATATTAAATATCAGGAAGAGACAAATGAGGTTCCTGGGACATGTAATGAGAAAGAAGGTTTAGAGAACTTAAATCTTACAGGTCGGATAAAGGTAAAGCGAGACAGGAGAAAGCAGCGCGAGATGTACTTGTTAGCTTTGAGCAAATGGATGACAGAGCGGGGCTTAGAGAAAAATATTGAGAGTGACAAGAGACAGGGCCAAGTGGAAGTCCATGATCGCCTACGTCTTGAAAGGACACAGAATATGAAGAAGAAGATTATAAAGTTAGCGTTTGAAATAACATTCTTTAATTGATCTCTGGCAGTCAACGTCTTACACATTGTGGGCAATTTATCTTGCTTCTTGACTGCAACTGAGTCTGGAATGGATTCGTTTGGATAGTTTTCCGTTAATCCCCTGCCAACAAAAAACATTGCGAATCTTTGTAAATTACATGCCGTGAATAAGGGAAATTGCTAAATTTATGGTGGGTAGAATACATCTCCGTTATTAGGAAAGGCTATTGTACATAATATTATATGCAAAAAAGAAAAGAAAGTAGGCTATTATAATTATGCTTGTTACTTTGTTCCTTATTTAGTTAGCACATACGTTACGCCATGCCATTGTCGCGGATATATAAAGGATTGTTCAGTTTTGATCGCGAGAAAAGATGGAAAAGACATATTAGAGACGCAGTATGGTTTCAGTAAGAAAAAGAAGGAATGACATAAAAAATATGAAAAAGGAAGGTGAAAGAGAAAATATAGAAGACCCCATAATGCTCTCATGTGTTTAACGTCTGCTTGCTTCAATGAAATCGAAGAATTGTCAATTTCAAACCTTTTTATTTGTAACCTTTCATTTTTTACATATCGATCTGCTTTAAGCACAATATTTAACAGTCAGCCGAGTTTGAATTCCAGTTAGTGGTAGACTGGTTGCCGACCAAGGCAACCAGTCTACCGCAGAAAGCAATGGCAACCTATTGCGGGATAATATTCTGTCCAGTCAGCCATGTCTCTTGCGAGACATGATCGCCCAAGCGTGTATCACGTATGGCACTTAACTGACTGACTGAATCAGGTGAGAACTAATGTTTTTCATCAGAAATCAATAAGAAATTTTTCTTTTTCTTTTAGTAATTGAAGATTTATTTTTTGTTATTCAGACACAAAAAGATGCTACTTAATGCATATTTCACTTAAGTTCAATAATTTGTATAGTTCATGAAGCTATTTGAAATTTTTTCTGTTTTTATTATTATTAATAATTAAAAACAAACAGGCAGATGAAGTATAATCCAAATTTTGGCCAAAAAATTGCACAAAAATAGTTGACTTTCAAGACTTTCTTGGAGAACAAATCACCGGAACAAGAAAATTAGTTTAAAAAATTTTTTTAAAAATCCAAAAGAAATGTGAAATTTAAATACAAAACAAAATACTAACAAACCAGTTCTCAATGCAACAACTCAAGAAACGTTTACCTTTAAATTATAATAGCCAAAACCATGCTGACTGTTCAGTCAGTTAAACACCATACCTGATACATGCTTAGGTGATTATGTCTCGAAAGAGACATGACTGACTGGGCAGAAGATTATCTCACAGTAGGTTGCCATTGCTTTCTGTGGTAGACTGGTTGCCATCCAAGGCTATAGAACCCAATCTGTCCTATTATTTAACTCATAACTGGAGGAAAGAGACAGATTCATACCTTTCCCAAGGGTATTTGTGCGTAAGTGAATCCAAGTGGACTTTTCAAGTATATTTTATAGTCGTAGAACTCGCAAAATACCTTAATAATTAGCTTAAGAATTATTCATTGGAAAATTCAAATCATAAGATAGTAAAATTTTAACGGGTACTACTAGTAAAATTAATTTTAGGAAACTTTTTTTTTTTTATGAGTGAAAATATGACCGTAATCATGTTATGAATATTATGACTATCATTTTAAAATGAAATGTTTAATTGCTCAAAGACGTGATACGTGGATTGATTTTACCTGAGTTACCCAGACATCATAACTGACACATGAAGAGAGCGAAAAGAAATTCTTTGTAGGGCGGGGTGGGGATAATAAAATAATGAAGAATCCTGTTTTGAAATCTATGGAACTGGCTAATTAAAAATACAGAAGATATTCTCTTCGAAAGGATGCATAAAATGTAAAAATGAAACGCTCATAAAAAAAAAATATTTCAAAGATGGGAAGAATACATAGGAGATCTCTTCCACGATGACAGGGAAAAGCCAATAATACTTAAAACTTGATTGGGAAAGGTGCAATATTAAGATATATACATATATATAAAAGGCAGGATGTTTGTGTGTGTGTGTGTGTGTGTGTGTGTGTGTGTGTGTGTGTGTGTGTGTGTGTGAGTCTGTCTGTATGTCCTTTATACAAATCCACAATTTTTATCCGATTCTCACCAAACTTCACACAAATATTTTTTAGGCTTCCGATCAGGTCATGGGCTACTTATCTTTTTCGTTTTACCCCCGATATCGGAAATCGATACCCCAATATCCGATCAGGTCTAATAAAGATCAGGATTTCCGCCCTTTTATCGTTGTTCTTGCTGCAGAATTTGCTCTAACTTAGTAAAATTATAGTTTTTAGTCTCATACATTAGTAGATCTTCTCAGACGACTCATTTTCTCCGATATCGGAAATCGATATCCCCGATATTCTATCGAATCTGATCAAAAACCGATATTCAACCATCAAGTAGGTCATTTTCTCCAATTTTACTCCCGCTGGGTACAATAAGTTTTCATGGACTTACTCAGGTTAGTTTATCCTTGGATGACTTATTTGACCCCGATCTTGGAAATCGATACCCCGATATCCTATCGGGTTTGATCAAAATCAGGTTTTCAGACCTTTATTTTGTTTTTTTGCTTCGGGTTTGGCTCTAAGTAGGTATAATTGTAGTTCTTAGTCTCAGCTATGATACCATTTACTCATTTAGCCTTCAAAATTCAATTTACGACGGAAAACTTATTTGACATCGATACCGGAAATCAAAATTTGACTTACATCCATTCATTTTTCTTTCAATCTACGGTTTCGCTTTAACTGAAAACAACTATTGCTTTTTAGTCTTTCGTTCTAACGTCCAAAGCGTCTAAGCCCCCAGGACCATGGACTAGTTTTAAAGCTTTCATTACATCCGAGCAACACCGGGCTATACTGCTGGTCTGAGATAAGCTCAGCACTGTCCAAGAATAGCAGAAACAATGCAGCGGAACTAGATGAGGTTGTAACAGATTTCGGGATTCTTAAGATTCTTTTTCTTTTACGTGTTGTGTCCGTAAGCGATCATGGACACCGCCTTATCACTATCCTTTATCGCTCTTAATAATTTTTCTCTTGATATCTCACCCAAACTCTGCTCTAACATCCACTTCCTCAAACCTACGAGTATGTCTCGCGTTGTTTTCCCCTGTCTTTCTTTCCTTCTATCTGTCTCTTGAGTACTAGATTTTCCAAGCCCCTCTTCCTCATTACGCATTCCAAAAACTTCAGCTGTCTTTCCCTGGTGTTAAGCATCAGTTTCCCTTTCGTTGCCATTCTCTCCGAAACCTTGACATTGCTCACATGTTCAGTCCATGCTATCCTCATAATCTTTCAGTAGAACTATATTTCTGTTGCTTCGGGCAAAACGTATATCAAGTATGGCACTTAACGGACTGAGACATCGTTGGGATTTGTGATAGTGAAAAATCTAAGAAAATGGCAAGATAAGAAATAATTCTCACTTCTGGATAGATTACATTTGCAAGCATGTAATATCTTTATTTTCAAATGCTAAATTGATCTCCCTTGCACGGTTAAATGTTCAAGCACTAAAATAACAATAGGGTAATTATATTTAAATACTCAAATACAAGAACCTTTAATATTAAGTACTATATATATATATATATATATATATATATATATATATATATATATATATATATATATATTGCCTCGTTAATTGTTGTTCTTTTATTGTTCACTCTCCTTGTTTATATTTTTCCTTTTCTTTATATTCTTTTGCACTCAGTAACCCCCTTACATCTTAGTGGAGGCTTACGGCCATCTCACGTTGAATACACCAGTTCTCGCTCGATCACCGAAGTTAAGCAACGTTGAGCCTGGTCAGTACTTAGATGGGTGACCGCTTTGGAATACCAGGTGCTGTAAGCGTAAAGTGACGGATGTGCGTTGTGGTGCAGTGGATATCGGCTTGGAAAGAGAAATCAGTGAGCCGAGTTCGAATTCCAGTTGAATACCCTGCATTCACTTAAGCACTGGTACCCTTGGGAAACGTATTAATCTGTCTCTTCTCTCCAGTTATGGGTAAATAACAGGGTAGGACTTGGGGACCCTGCCCTTAAAAGTAAATCCCAAAGAATCTTGATACTCGAAAAGAAAAAAGTATTACTAGACACAAAATCTTATAGAAAAACAACAATAAATTGTTGAAAGAAAAAGGTATTACCAGCAATAAAAAAATTAGTTGGCAATAAATGACCCGCCGAGGTTGATATGCGATAAAAACAACTAACCAACATCTTAGTGGCTTTGTTGCATTTCTTAACGTGAAATAGTTTTTTTCAAAAAATATTTCATTCAAAAAGCATTACAATATGCCCCCACCTTGTATAAATAAATAAAATAAATAATAGCTAAAAGCTTACTCAAGAAGTACTTAAAGCAATGGCAGTGACTTTATCAGCGACTATCGTTAATTATCTAGTCGATGTATTTAAGTGTCGTTAGATTTTACCAGTCACTTTTCAATGGCGTCAGCGTAGAAAGGACTTTTTTTTTCTTATCAAGATTACTGTTAAAACGACAAAATAAAACTTCCATTGGAAAAAGAAAATAACGAAGGGATTTATCAGCCGGGTACCACTTGACCTAATGCCCAGAACAATGTTACACATAATTAGTCCAGTATTGACCGCATAGATTTAACATTACGAATTATATCTTAGCATTTATCAGGGAAATGTCGGTTACATGAGCAAGACTGAAAGAAGAAATGTTTGTTTTTTTTTGAGGATCGGAAGCCGGCGAAATTCCTAGTGATTGTTATGTTCGCAAGCACGCGATTAAATAACTAAGCGCTGATTAAGTTTTGCCATAGATGGTGGATTTGATTTGCAACTAAGCAAAGAAATGATTAAGCTGACCAATCAGTGAATGGTTTACCAAATTACTGGACCTATTCCCCTTCATCGAAACAAAAAAAACTGTTGATTGGATACAGTAAAACGTAAGTGGATGCGTTAATTATCTTCCACTTTTAATAAATTTCATCAAATACATGGCTCGAGAGTCACTTAAGGTAGTATGTCACAGTTGAAATGATAATAACGAATGAGGTATGTTATGTGAAGTGGACGGAAAAATGGTAGGGAGTGGAGATTATGTCATGGTTAATAGATAACGATTGACTTTTAACCTTTTCAAAATCAAGGTTAAAGTGGTACTAAGCATCCATGCGAAAGTCTGTTCTATAAAGTGTCAGTTCTTGGGAAAAAGCTGTTTGGGTAGAAATTCATTCTTACATTTGAAACATGGGGTATATAACGGGGATACAACTCCGTGGAAGTAACATGGTGTCACCTCGTACTAAAGGCCTAAACTGGTGGAAGTATAGAGTATAAGTTCACAGTTTCACCTGCTAGGCGATGCTGCCGTCCTTTCTGTAATGGCTAGAACTATATAAGATGGCATTAACACCACGTCCAACCACGTTTGAATTGATTGCAACCCGAGACGCGAGAATTTAATCTGCTGTGCTATTTAACTCATATCTTTTAGGGTGGGAAGAAGGGTGGGAAACTAGTGTTCACTTGGCCATAATTTGAACTCGACAAACTGAATGTTAATCACAATACTGCGCGTATATTTCCCTCGCATTAAGTTATTAAAGCGTATCTGTACGGATGTGCACCAATACATCCGAGATCTGTCCGGAAAATATCTAGCTAGTTTGGATATCTTGAGAATCGGTTGTGCAGGATTGATGTTACTTTATGAATAGAAGTTTCCAACGAAAATCTTCCCGCCCCTTAATATCTGCTTTGCTTTTCATTTAAGTCCTTCGCTATGCCAATTCCCCTTCGGATCTCAGTATACAATATTTAGTCAGTTAGGTGAAATACGTGATATATGCTTGGGTGATCATGTCTCGAAAGAGACATGGCTCACTGGGCAGAAGATTTTCTCGCAGTAAGTTGTCATTACTATCTGCGGTAGACTAGTTGCCAACCAAGGCTAGAGAACCAAATCTGTTTTGCTACTTAACCTCTAGCGGGAGGGAGAAGAGCCGGATTAATACCTTTCCCAAGGGTATTTGCACGGAATTCGAACTCGGCTCTGTGATTTCTCGTTCCGGGCCGATATCCACTGTACCTTTCCCAAGGTTATTTGCGCGTAAGTGAATGCAACGAATTCAACCAGAATTCGAACTCGGCTCTGCGATTTCTCGTTCCGAGCCGATATCCACTGTCCCTTTCCTAAGGTTATTTGCGCGTAAGTGAATGCAACGAATTCAACCGGAATTCGAACTCGGCTCTGCGATTTCTCGTTCCGAGCCAATATCCACTGTACCTTTCCCAAGGTTATTTGCGCGTAAGTGAATGCAACGAATTCAACTGGAATTCGAACTCGGCTCTGCGATTTCGCGCAAAACGTATATCAAGTATGGCACTTAACTGACTGAGACATCGTTGGGATCTGTGATAATGAAACATCTAAAAAAATGGCACTAAAATAACAATAGGGTAATTATATTTAAATACTCAAATACAAGAACCTTTAATATTAAGTACTATATATATATATATATATATATATATATATATATATTGTCTCGTTAATTGTTGTTCTCTTATTGTTCTCTCTCCTTGGTTATATTTTTCTGTTTCTCATATTCTTTTGCACTCAGTAACCCCCTAACATATTAGAGGCTTTATTGCATTTCTTAACGTGAAATAGTTTTTTTTCAAAAAATATTTCATTCAAAAGCATTACAATATACCCCCACCTTGTATCTAAACTTATTTATAAATGGATCTTTGTCCGGAAAATATCTAGCTAGTTTGGATATCTTGAGAATCGGTTGTGCAGGATTTATGCTACTTTATGAGTAGAAGTCTTCATACTGCGCATAGGTGAGTATAGTCACGTGTAGTTACGCAGTCAGAAATCTTTTCGTGAACATTGAACCCATTCCCACCCCAAACTTTAGGTTTCTGCATTTTCTGGTTTTTACCAAAGCTAAACTCACTACTGGAATGATGTGGACGTGATGAAGCAATTGTTATCGGCCTCGAAAGAGGCTACTGAAGATTCCTTTCAGTAGCGGAGGGGAAGCTCCAATATAAGAGGTTCCAAAAATAATATTTTATTGTGGAAGGTGATACGAAGTGGAGATTAAGGAGGACAGATAATGATTGAACCCTAAATTCGAAAAGATCAACATGAATGGGTTTCAGACAAGTCTCCACGCGGGAGTCAGTTCCACAAAGTAGCAGTTATTAAAAAAACATAGACGTGAGTATTGAATTGTTTTACCGATATATTTCTATATGATACGTAAATAATAGACCAAATTACAAATAATAGCAATAATAAATTAATATATATATTAATTTAAATATTACTAATATATTAATTTAAATATTCTTAAATAATAAATAATAATAAATTAATAATAAATAATAAATATGTAAATAATATACCAAATTACAAATAATAGCAATAATAAAGTAAAATATATATTAATTTAAATATTACTAATATATTAATTTAAGTATTACTAATATATTAATTTAAATATTCTTAAATAATAAATAATAATAAATTAATAATAAATAATAAATATGTAAATAATATACCAAATTACAAATAATAGCAATAATAAAGTAAAATATATATTAATTTAAATATTACTAATATATTAATTTAAGTATTACTAATATATTAATTTAAATATTCTTAAATAATAAATAATAATAAATTAATAATAAATAATAAATACGTAAATAATAGACCAAATTACAAATAATAGCAATAATAAATTAATATATATATTTATTTAAATATTACTAATATATTAATTTAAATATTACTAATATATTAATTTAAATATTACTAATATATTAATTTAAATATTCTTAAATACTAAATAATAATAAATACGTAAATAATAGACCAAATTACAAATAATAGCAATAATAAATTAATATATATATTAATTTATATATTACTAATATATTAATTTAAATATTACTAATATATTAATTTAAATATTACTAATATATTAATTTAAATATTCTTAAATAATAAATAATAATAAATTAATAATAAATAATAAATACGTAAATAATAGACCAAATTACATTGTATGTATTTTTCCCGAAGCTCTTTCAATTATTAGAAGCGTTTTAGATGCGAGTCTAAATATTTTTTCCAGCCATTAGTTTTATACTCAACTCTTTCACGGAGTCTGTCTTTTCACCTGCCGGTTTCGTCAACATCTTGGAACAGTTCGCTATCGTCATAACAAAAACACTACCACAATAAGCATGCTTCTTGCCATCTGAGTAAATCCCACGAAAGGGGTTTTGTTCTCGCATAATTTGTAAGTTCTCCTCACATTTATTTCCGCGCAACCGGTTCTAAAAATATTCAAGATGCTTGTATGTTTACGGGTCAGATTTCTTACGGAAGAAGAGTGATTAAAAGTACTTACTCTGACCAATTTAAAAAAACTGATCAAATAACTATATAGCTCGGTCCAGGAAGTTAATCCGTTCCTGAAGGCCGTTTGTGAACTGAAATGTTCGTAAACTGAAACTATAGGAATCAATATAAAATAAATTAATGTATTCCTGCATCCCAGATTATTACTTATTCAAAATTTTGCCAGGAAAGTTTCAGTATAATATTAAGCTCAAACTTTCTAAAAAAGGAAGTACCGAAAAGGCTTGAGCAGTGTTTCCCCGGTATTCCCGTTAAACCTACTGAAACTCACTATACAGTATCACTGTTAGTTTACTTCGGAGCCATGGCTAAGGGCAAATAAATAGAAAAAAAAAGCCACAGTATAATAAATTTGGAAAAGAAAAGTACAGCACAATATCCGAATGTAAAGAACACGGCGGTCGACTCAAAAATGATTCGGTTCGGGTTAACTCGGTTCGGATCGGGTTAACTCGGTTCGGCTCGATAATCGAGACATTTTCATCTCGAATTTTCTTTTCGAAAACCGATTTGTTCGATATTTTCAACGTTCGATATCCAAGGCTGCTCTCTATAAGTATTTTTTTTTAAATTAATGATTGGACATATTAGGGTTTGGTGAAAAGAAGAAAATTAAAAAGAATTCTGATGCTTAATATACATGGCGAAATACAGAGCGTTTCACGATGCTTGGTTCAGCCCATTATAGTTACGTTACTAACTTACAAAAATATTAAGATTTTTTTAAATATTCCACTAACTTGACATCAACACATTGCACAACTCCAAGTTACCTTTGTTTTTAATTATCCACAGATTTTAATTTGTCCTTGAGTTTTAGTGACTTTTTGCTATTCTACAAATCTTTTAAGTGTAATATACACAGCTTCGGGAAAATTCTGTCACCACAAAAGAACCTTTCGTAATAATCTACAATAGACTTTGATAAGAAACAGGGTGCAGTCCTTTTGGGTGAGCCATGGTTATTCAACTCTCTGATCTTTTACCCTGTTTTCCAGTTGAGAGCGTGATTAAGAAAATGTTTGACCTACCTGTTCCTTTCAACTTGGTTAGCTAACAACTCACCTGTGAGTGTGTAAAATGTATACTGCTTCGATGTTTCTATTTTGTTCATTTTGAAGAGGTCTACATAATGGCGGGAAATAATAATCTTCCACGAAGTCGTTATAATGGCATTAAAAACGCAACACCCGTTAATAATAAATCAGGTTACAGAAGGAATACCTTTTTTTTACGTCATGTTTCAAATAGAATTAAAAGAAAGACTAACATGAAATAGAAAAAAGTGTCAAAATCAACATTTACTTTGTACATGAGAGAGAAAGTAAAAGAGTGCTTCTTAAAATATATGTAGAGTTTAACATTTCTTCAATCATTATTTGAACATAAAACCGATGTTGAAAACAGCTTTACAAAATGCAAATAATTTTATTGTTATATATATATATATATATATATATATATATATATATATATATATATATATATACTAGCAGTATAGCCCGGCGTTGCGCGGGTGTAATGAATGCTTTAAAACTAATCCATAGTCCTGGAGCTCAGACTCTTTGGACGTTGGCACGAAGAACTAAAAAGCAATAGTTGTTTCCAGTTAAAGCGAAAACGTAGATTAAAAGAAAAATGAATGGATGTAAGTCAGACTTTGATTTCCGGTGTCGATGTCAAATAGGTTTTTGGTCGCAAACTGAATTTTGAATAAATCCTCTAAGTAAATGATATCATGGCTGAGACTAAGAACTACAATTATACTTACTTAGAGCAAAGCCCGAAGCAATAACCAAAATAAAAGGTCTGAAATCCTGATCTTGATAAGACCTGATCGGATATCGGAGTATCGATTTCCAATTTGGGGGGATCGGAAATAATAAGTAGCCCATGACCTGACACTCGCCCAGTCTCTTGTTTTAAGTACCTTTACCCATAGCATACCATAAAACTATATTTTCATCAGATGTGTGTGTGTGTGTGAGAGAGAGATGAAAATATAGTTTAAACGTATGCTATAGTTCAAGAGACTGGGTAAATGTAATTATAAAAGTGGACAGTGAGGTTAACACCAAGCGGCGCCAGTCTGTTTCATGGATCAACGCAATCTTCAGGCCAATAGTAAAAAAAATCACAGAGGTGAGTATTGAAGTGTCCCCATTTATTTGTGTTTTACACATTATGAATTGGCTAAATTACAACATATGACCTGGTGATGACTTCAGTGTCCACTATATATATATATATATATATATATATATATATATATATATAATCGTTTTACCCCAAGCAAGGCGATATTGCCACTGATGCGCAGAGGTCTACATAAGAGTAAAAGTTTAGACAGGAGGAGAGTGAAAAGAAAGACGGACCAATTACAGGGGGTGTCAGAGAAGTCGCAAGAGGAGAATAGAAATACAGGTGTGAAGACAGTTGCGGAGATAGAAAGAAAGGAAAAGATATACAGTGTGATGCAGAAACAACTAAAGTCAAGTGGATAAGAGATGGGTATTGACATTGCATTTAAATTCCTGGAGGTTGTAGCCGTCAGGAAAGCAAGGATATATATATATATATATATATATATATATATATATATATATATATATATAATTGTGTTTGTTTTTTCTTTAAAATTAATATAGTTTTAAATTTATATTAATTTTAAATAAAAAAACAAAATGAATTATATTATGCTCTACAATACTTGTTGTATTGAGCACTTAAAAAAAAAAAAAGTAAACACCGAAGAACTCAGAATTGTAAAACTGTTGGTTTTCTTGACCTGGATTTATATATATATATATATATATATATATATATATATATATATATGTGTGTGTGTGTGTGTGTGTGTGTGTGTGTGTGTGTGTGTGTGAAATGTACGTTTCTATCTATATTTTATTGGAGTATTCAAGCAAGTATGTGCACGCGTTCATTCATTGAAGATATTTTCAGTTGATTAAAATTTATTAGGAATTTTGTAACAGGTCTACACAAGTAAAACTATAAAGCCAAAGTACCTAAAATTCAATAAAATATTAGAGTAGATAAAATATTTAAACTTTGTTGTGATTACTGTATAGGTAAAACAATATATACAAAAGACGTTCCCGTTGTATTCCTCATGTATTCTTTTCAATTATGTTCCCCTTACTTAAATTTCCTAGATATCATGCTACCAATAATGCTATCAATGCGTCAAAAACGCTCCTTCTCTCTTAAAAAAAAGATACTTTTGTACGATATTTTAAGCTAAAAGTAATTTTATTCTGTTCAGATGAATTAATCTTTAAATCACATAATTTTCTCAAAATAATGTTTTAGAAAAGTTCATTTTATCTTTGAGAGAATATTTTATAAAACTAAAGACTTCTTTTATTGATTTTATTAATAAACAGAAACAAAGATCCGTAATCAATTTAAACTTGATTTAAGATATGACAAAATACTTTGGTGATTGGGAATATTAAATTTATTAGCTTGGAATTTAAACTAAAATTTGAATCTTCAAAATGTTTTAAAATGCCTTTTAAACCTTAGGTTTTGCTTCTTTTTAGCGATAGCTATTTTATGAAAACTGTAAACAAGGTAAAATATAATTGTATTCCCAAAATTAAGGACTAGAAAAAATTGATAGTCAATTCTACATTCTTTATTATTATTATTATGTCATTTTTCATCATATTTCGATTTATGCTATGGTCGCACTACCAACCAAGTCTGCGGGAAGACCTAAGGCAGGTCGTGGCGTGTTGTTATGGCTCCATTTATTATTATTATTATTATTATTATTATTATTATTATTATTATTATTATACTATTGGAGTAGATAGACTTAACTATCGCCCGGTTCACACTCCACCCATGTCTTTTGAACAGGTGAAGAGGCTCACCCCTTGTTTCCTGTTTATTATGTGGTTCCCGGCTTTCTTCTTTTTTTTTCCAATCTTCTTTCACTTTTTTCTTTTCTTTTTTTTTGTTCTCAATTAGAGTAGATAGACTTAACTATCGCCCGGTTCGCGCTCCACCCACGTATTTTGAACAGGTGAAGAGGCTCATCCATTGTTTCCTGTTTAGGATGTGGTTCCCGGCTTTCTCTTTTCCAATCATTTTACTCTTAAGTAGCCCCATGCGCATCAGTGGCGTCACCGCCTTGCTTGGGGTGATATGATTAAAAAAAAAATACCCGCTTAATTTTCGGTAAAATTCGTACAAATATCAACAAGGATGTTTTGCCACGTTTCTAAGTATAACTTTTATGTTGTTGCAAATTATTTGGTTTTCTCGTTCTGTTATAGTGCCTCAATTTATACTTTACGTTTTTAATAGGATTTTGCTCGAGAATCTGTGAAGAAAAACGCCAAACTTTTACAGTCTGATCCTGGAGAAATTTCTAGATTAATTTAGAAGGATGTTTTGGATAATTGCTATGGATGAAACGCCAACAACATTTCGGTCTAACAGAAACACTCAAATTGACATCCAACATTTTACAAATACCCATTTTTTTTTTGTTAAGCTATTTTTTTAAATCATATCACCCCGAGCAAGGGGGTAACGCCACTGATGTGCAGGGGGTTACATAAAAGTGAAAAGATTGGAAAAAAGAAATCCGGAAACCACATCCTAAATAGGGAACAAGGGATGAACCTCTACACCTGTTCAATAGACATGGGTGGAGTGTGAACCGGAAATCTTACAACGCTTCCAGTTAATTCCTTTTGCAGAGAAACAATCCCAAAGCATTATACGCCCACTTCCATGTTTTATTGTAGAGATGGTGTTATTTGGATTGCGTAGCTCCAAATCCTTCAAACAAATATCTTATCATTATGCCTAATTAGTTCTCATCGTGTTTTATCTGACCGTAGGATATTTACCGAAGAAGAGACAGGCTTGAAATGCTTGTGAGTAAAAACTTTAAAAATTTGTATAGATTTAAAAGTAAATGGCTGGCAACTCGTATCCAAAGTGGCCTGTCTACTAAGGTGGTTAGCTAATCCATGATGCCCAGGCACATCCGTGCTTGTAAAACAACCATAGATCCCGGTTATGGTTGATACTGCAACTATGCTGAGGGGACCTTAGAGTTTGGGGAGAGATCACGTTATCTGGCATAATCAACAGTCTGAACAAGACCAGGACGCTCAAACCCTCGGTCAGGATGATTTGTGACTTGACGCTAGTTTCAGCTTTTAAGCATGTATAATTATTGAGTTATTAGAAATTTGATACTCTTCAGATAACACACTTTCAAATCATTTTCACTTAAATATCCGCGCGCATTTTCATTCTACTACTACATCTGTGCGCTAGGTATAATAATAATAATAATAATAATAATAATAATAATAATAATAATAATGTCTATTAATTGATATGGCTTGTCCAGCGGATTGTAACATAGCAATCAAGGAATTTGAAAAACTGTCAAAATATAAAGACCTGGAAATTGAAATAGGAAAAATGTGGAAATTGAAAACAATAGTTGTGCCAGTGATAGTAGGTGCACTTGGAATGATAAAAAATGGAACAAAACAACACATTGAAAGAATCCCTGAAAACCCCAGCTTAAGAGATATACAAAAAATTGTCTTATTAAGTACAGCCCACACACTAAGGAAAACTTTATCTATGTAATGCTAGGGATGATAGGGAAGATAGAAAAACATGAAATGGAGCCATAAAAACACGCCACGACCTGCCTTAGGTCTCCCCGCAAACTTGGTTGGTAGTGAGACCAAAGCAGAAATCGAAATATGATGAAAAATGACATAATAATAATAATAATAATATCGCCACGATAGAGTTGGGCAATATTTACATTGGACAATGTGCAAACATTATGGAAAATCTGTAAACAAACACTGGTATGGACATCACCCAGCACCGGTTACAGAAATAGAAGATGTAACCATTCTATGGGATTACACCATCTACACAGACAGAAAAATTGAAGCAAACAGGCCAGACATTAGTGTTAAAAAGCAGAAGGAGAAAACTTGTCTATTAATTGATATGGCTTGTCCAGCGGATTGTAACATAGCAATCAAGGAATTTGAAAAACTGTCAAAATATAAAGACCTGGAAATTGAAATAGAAAAAATGTGGAAATTGAAAACAAGAGTTGTGCCAGTGATAGTGGGTGCACTTGGAATGATAAAAAATGGAACAAAACAACACATTGAAAGAATCCCTGAAAACCCCAGCTTAAGAGATATACAAAAAATTGTCTTATTAAGTACAGCCCACACACTAAGGAAAACTTTATCTATGTAATGCTAGGGATGATAGGGAAGATAGAAAAACATGAAATGGAGCCATAACAACACGCCACGACCTGCCTTAGGTCTCCCCGCAGACTTGATTGGTAGTGAGACCAAAGCAGAAATCGAAATATGATGAAAAATGACATAATAATAATAATAATAAACCCCAGCTTAAGAGATATACAAAAAAAATTCTTATTAAGTACAGCCCACACACTGAGGAAAACTTTATCTATATAATGCTAGGGATGATAGGGAAGATAGAAAAACATGAAATGGAGCCATAAAAACACGCCACGACCTGCCTTAGGTCTCCCCGCAGACTTGGTTGGTAGTGAGACCAAAGCAGAAATCGAAATATGATGAAAAATGACATAATAATAATAATAATAAACCCCAGCTTAAGAGATATACAAAAAAATTTCTTATTAAGTACAGCCCACACACTGAGGAAAACTTTATCTATATAATGCTAGGGATGATAGGGAAGATAGAAAAACATGAAATGGAGCCATAAAAACACGCCACGACCTGCCTTAGGTCTCCCCGCAGACTTGGTTGGTAGTGAGACCAAAGCAGAAATCGAAATATGATGAAAAATGACATAATAATAAAAAAGGCTTCATTCACAAGGCTTGGGTCAAACCGTGGTATCGTTTGCACGCAATGTCCAAAGGTGCCGTACGTTAGGAAAGCCTCCCTCAGACCGATAACACTGAGAAGTTATCTTCTTAACAAAGATTCTAACTAAAGTCTGATGGTTAGAAAGCGGACGTTCTAGCCACTCGGCCACGAAATAAATTAATAACTGGTGCCTCCTCAACAGGTGTTTACTCGTGCAACCAGATTGGCAACTGGGTCCCACCCATTCACAGTTAGGTTAGCCAAATGCAGAAGACAATTCGACTCCTGCACCTTCTCTCGCACTTCCCGCCTGTGGAACTCGCTCCCATATTCTTGCTTTCCTGATGGCTACAACCTCCAGGAATTTAAATGCAAGGTCAATATTCATCTATTAACCTCTTGACTCTAGTTCTTTCCCAACCCCGTATATCCTTCCCTACTCTCCACCTTTGAAACTGTCATCACACCTGCATTCTCATCTTTCTATTGCTCCTCTCTAACTGGTGCGTCTTCCTCTTCACTCTCTTCTAATTAATCTTTTTACACTTATGTAGCCCTCTGCACATCAGTGGCATTGCCGCCTTGCTCGAGGTGAAACAATTAAAAAAAAACTTACTAAAACAAACAAAATAGACCCAAATTATAAAGGACACATTAATATAACGTATTCTATTAATTCTGGACAAAATAAAACAAAAACAAATGATTTTATTGAAAACTATCAGTACAAGATATTTTTTCTGATTTAATACTTAAAATAAAATTTGATTTATAATTCAAGAAAGAAGGTAGAAAATATACTATATTTAAGACACGTCAAATTATTAATCTGCAAATTTTCAGCTTTTAAGCTTGTATAGTTATTAACTTTTATTAAAATCTAATATTTTCAACATAACACACCTTCAGATAATTTTCTGTTAACTATCCACGCTCATTTTGTTTATATTACTACGACAGTGCACCATGTATAAATAGTAAAACGTATATCAACGTCAGTGTGATAGACGAAGTAGAAAGATGCATCAGTAGAAAATCTTTATGTGACTAGTCTACTTTCTGTTGTACGAAAACTGTCTTCATGGGTATAAACTAGGGTAAAAAAAAGTGAGAGAGAAACAATTTTTGTAAAAGACCTCTAAAAATTCTGGAATGTAAAACATTGTGGATTAGCAATTTATCTGTTTTCTTCATTTTTTTTTTCTTTTTTCGTTGCGGACAACTTGAATATGTCTACAAGGCCAAATAGCACCCACCTCAAGCTTCCACTGGGTTATCCTTTACAAATTCTAAACATTTCAAATGACTAGTTTTGAGAAAAGAGGACTGACGAGGTTGGCATGCTCATAGGCCTGCTCTGGGTAGGTTTCTAATGGAAATAATATTATTCCGTATTACTTTCATTCTATCGGCTTCCAAATTATTACTAAAATATTTAGTTGTAATGTTTGAGTTATTTACAACAGTTCGTTCTACTCTGACAGACATTTTCAACTTTCTTTCACATTCAGGCTTAAAGGCAGCAATTTTTCCTTCGAACTCAGAAATGATATACTTATATTTTACCGATAAAATGCAACCGTAACTTCTACTCCAACAGTTTCTTTCCTCGCACTTCCCGACTGTGGAATTCCCTTCCACACGATTGCTTCCCCGACGGCTACAATCTCCAGGAGTTTAAATGTAAGGTCAATAGACACCTCCTAACTCACTAATCTGCTCCTATTCTATCAAACACTCTTCCCATCTGCCCAACCCTCATCCTCGGTATCCTTACTCATCTGTCACCTTCCTCCTGACATTCCCTATGTCTAACCACTCCTTCTCTTTACCTTCTCCTATGTAGCCCCATGCGCAATAGTGGCAGTGGAATGCATTACTTGGGGTGAGATGATTAAAAAAAAAAAATATATATATATATCATTAGAACACGATTGTAATCACCAACCTAGATTTTCTGGAAATAAATATCAGTACAAACTAACAGAATCCGTCTAAATTATACGGATTTAGAATTATTCTTTTTATGCTGCCCTCTGTACTTTTCAACCCATGATCCTTCCCAGATAGCTACAATAACAGTGACATTGTCTCTCTTAAAAATACTAAAATGTTCCCAACATGTCGTTAGGCCACGAAGCATGATTTAATCTTCTCACTATAAACAACTGCTTTTTTTCTAAGACGACTCTTTCCAATTCCTCTCCCTAAAATTTTAATTTCAAAAGATCACTTGCAGTTGAAGGATAAATTTGTCTTTTATAAGATCATTAGGTCACGAAACAAGATCTAACCCCTCACTACAAATAACTGCCTTTAACAAAGATAACCCCTCTAATCCTTCTGTTTCGCTCTCTCTCTCTGTTTGCCTCTCGACCAAGCATATATATATATATATATATATATATATATATGTATAATGAATTATTTTGAACATTGTTTTTACCGATACTCATATTTAAGTAGATATTCTGTTTTTAATTAAACAGTATTTTATATTTATATCTACCGGCCTGATTATTTCACGATAAATTTTTATTGCGAAAATGTGTGCTATCCAGCAGAATTCGAACCTGCGACCCCTATTTACATAGGGGAAGCTACCATTTGATCTGGTACTGTCTTAACCACTCGACCATGAATAGCCTCTTGATCAGACGAGGTTATTATCATGCTTATATAACACAATTTTCGATCTATCGATATATATATATTTGTTAAAATTTACTATATTTCAGGAAAGAGAACTGAGTATCGAAGTATTCGTCTGACGTGCATAGAATACTGCTGTCATATATGGTCAGGCACCTCTGCTCTTCATCTCAGTGTTCTCGTCAGGCTTTAAAGGAGAATCTGTAATGTGATAGGTCCCGACTTGGCAGCGCGACTCCGGCCACTTTCTCACCGCTGGGATGTGGCATCCCCCTGTCTATTCTACAAATACTTTCATGGCTTCTGCTCCGACAAGCTTAAGTCACTGGTTCCCCCACCACTGGAATTTACTCGTGAAACCAGACTGTCAACAAGGTCCCACCCACTTACAGTTATATCAACCAAATGCAGCCTTCAATTCTACTCAATCAGCTTCTTTTCTCGCACTTCCCGCTTGTGGAACTTCCTTCCGTATACTTGCTTTCCTGACGGCTACGACCCCCGGAAATTTAAATGCAAGGTCAATACCCATCTCTTATCCACTTGACTCCAGTTCTTTCTACATCACCCTGTATATCTTGTTCTATCTTGTTCTTTACCTTTCTATCTACCTTCGAAACTGTCTTAATACCTGTGTTTCCATTCTTCTCTTGCCTTTTCTCTGATACCCACTGTAACTGGTCCGTCTTTCTCTTCACTCTTCTCTTGTCCAAACTTTTACTCTTATATAGCACCCTGCCCATCAGTGGCGGTACTACCTTGCTTGGGGTGAAGCGTTTAAAAAAAAAATGAAGATCGCATCAAAGCGTGAAACAGACAGTCGCCATACTGCGTTGATCTCTATGTTCACACTGTTATATCTAAAATAAATGTAATCATTTCACCCCAAGAAAGGCAGTCAAACCACCAAAACACATTGTGAAAGAAAAAAAAATTATTAGTGAGAAAGAACAATAAAAGAAGAGTGTTCAAGAATATAGTAGATAACGATTTACACTGTATTTAAAGTTGGTTGGAATGCATGGAGCCGGAAGAGAGTTCCGCAAGCGAAAAGGTACGAGAAAATAAACTGTTAGCATAGAACTTACGGTTGCATTTAACCAATACAACAGTAAATTGATGAGACCTTTTTTCGAAGCTAGCACTGCGCTTAAATTCATAAAGTGTAGGTTAGCATAGTGGAAAGTTCGTTCGTACAATTATCATGAAAGTCTTTATAGAAAAACGCAGGGAAGCTGCACTATGCCTTTTAAAAAGTAACAAGCCGAGATGCCCGGTTAGGACCAATAATATTGAGGATTCTTCTTTTAATTTTATCAATAATCTCTCTCTCTCACACTCTCTCTCTCTCTCTCTCTCTCTCTATATATATATATATATATATATATATATATATATATATATATATATAAAGCCCTGGGCCAGATGCAACAGCAATATTCAATACATGGAAGAATGGCTAGCTCATAAATATGTAAAATAGATTCTGGGGAGAAAATTATCTCACACGACTCAGTGAACCAACTTTCTTGCCAGCAAATCTAGCAACTGATTCAATATAATATTTTCATTTTCACATCAGTAAAGAATGTTAACCTAAGACACAAGGAGCCATTCTCTTGGAGGTTAGCATCAGCCATGCTGATGAAAGGCAGAAGGGGGTCACTCAGATAATAGACAGAAATTTTATATTGGAAGCGTTATAATTAACAAAGACATTCCTTGTCACAGTTAACAGCAGATATTAAGTCATATTTGAGATCAGCGGCTAATTCAACCTTATCTAACCGCCCACACTTACTATTAAAAATACTGAAATGTTCCCAACATGTCATTAGGTCACGAAACATGATTTAACCTCCTCACTAGAAACAACTGTTTTTTTTTTTAAGACGACTCCTTCCAGTCCATCTCTGGAATAAGTGGTTGGGTTATCAGCATAGATGCCGAGTTGAGAATTGATGCCACTAGAAATGTCATTAATGAAAATTAGTAGCAAAGTAGGTATAAATGATAGAGCTCTGGAGGACACCTGCATTAGTGCAAATAGATCTAGAAGAGTCGCCGTTCAGGATAACATTAATTTCGCGATTAGATAAGAAAGACTGGATCACTTCAAAAGTTCGTCCAAAAATACCATAACCTTTCAACTTGTATCAAAGAAAGCTATATCAAACCCTGTCGAAAGCATCCATGATGTCCAAATCAACAACCCGAGCTTCAAATTCTTAATCTAAGCTTGATAAACTCTTTCAGCAATAATCCTCAATTCATCAGCAGTTGACATAGAGAAGTGAAAGCCATATTGCTTGTTCTTTTTGTACTTTTCTTTTCATGTGTAAAATTTTAGTCATAGAATTTTTTAATTTTAATTTGTTAATATACATTACAGGAAATTGGAGTAGATAGACTAAACTATCGCCCGGTTCACACTCCTCCCACGTCTATTGAACAGGTGTAGAGGCTCATCCCTTGTTCCCTGTTTAGGATATGGTTACCGGCGTTCTCTTTTCCAATCTTTTCAGTCTTTTCTTTTTTCTTTTTTTCAATTGGAGTAGACAGACTAAACTATCGCCCGGTTTGACACTCCTTGTTTAGGATGTGGTTTCCGGCTTTCTCTTTTCCAATCTTTTCACTCTTACGTAGCCCCCTGCACATCAGTAGCGTTACCGCCTTGCTCAGGGTGATATGATTTTTTAAAAAATTAATAATATATTAAAGTTATAGTTTTACTTGCGTATATGAAATAACATTTTGTGTATAGTCTGGAATCTCATTCAAAGATGGTCTGTTTCCATAATATTAGAGTTTCCGAGATATTAGTCCCGCCGAGATATGAATAACTCTGAGATAAGAGTCCCTCCAAGATAGTAGTGTTTGACCCAGAATGGTTTCCTCACATTTGATGTGCATTGTGGCGCAATGGATATCGGCTCCGAATGAGAAATCGGGGAGCCGAGTTTGAATTCTAGTTGAATGCATTGCATTCACTTACGCGCAAATACCCTTGGGAAAGGTATTAATCCGCCTCTTCCTTCCAGTTATGGGTTAAATAACAGGACAGATTGAGGTCTATAGCCTTGGTCGGCAACCAGTCTACCGCGGAAAGCAATGGCAACCTACTGTGGGATAATCTTCTGCCCAATCAGTCATGTCTCTTTCGAAACATGATCGCCCGAAGCGTGTTTCAGGTATGGCACTTAACTGTCTGACTGAAAAATTAGTTTCAATATCGAATAATATCAATATGTTTATAATGAAACATATTTTTCATTTATATTCATTATAAGCGAAGTTTAATGCTTTTTTCTCTTTCCTCACAAAATCTTTTGTTCTTCTGTATACATTAATTTGGAAAGATTAATTCAAACTTCAGTTATTTCAGTTACATGTCTGTTGTGACTTTTGTCAGTGAATAAAGACAATCCCGTTTATGTGAGAAAAATGATGGGACATAGATTCGAGTAAACAATGCGATAATCATTGTTTATTAAAAGCACCAACGTATTCAACGGATGAGTTAAAGGTTAAAAAGAAATCCCTGAGAAGATGTTTGGCAAAAATTGACTCAACAATCAGGGCATATCTGTTAGGCCCTCCCAATTCCCAATAGATTGCTCTCTTTCTTTCTCTCTCTCTCTCGCTCTCTCTCTCTCTCTCTTTCTCTCTTCCATCTCTCACTCTCTCTCTTTCTTTTTTCTCTTTCTCTTTTTCTCCCTCTCTCTTTGTCTTTCTCAATCCCACACATGTCTCACGCGAAACAGTTGTACCGTTTAAATACGGACTTGTCTAGGTCACCCAGAAAATATGAATGCGTTTGACGTTGACGATAGACATGTGTGATTGAAAGATATTTGTGATAGCGGCAATGTTGTTGGTTTAGATTTGCTTCGCTTAAGTCAGCAAATTAGATAAAAGTTGGTATATATATATATATATATTAGAAAGGGAGAGAAAGAAAGAAAGTTATGTGTAAGTAATGTATACAAATTGAAGCATACCGATCGGGCCTCGAGTGCTATTGAGCGTCTTTTGACGTAATAGACTCTTAATGAGAAAGAATACACACGATTGTATGAAATAGTTTCATTATTTATTGCGTTAAATTGTCGTTGAGCAAGCAGTTTAAGTCGAATGTTGTTACTTTCATCAGCGAAGCGTCATTATATATTTTCATTTTTTTACGAGTTTCATTGTTAGATTAAATGACTCAGCATTTGGTTATTTTAGATTTCCTTTTGTATAATATAAAGGAAACATTCATTTTTTAATTTTCATGCAAAATTACTAGAATTATGTTTTAATTTTACTGGGAATTTGCTCCCCATTGCGCTTTCTGGATCTATCTTCTTTCTTTTTTAACAATTGATGTCATTGTCTATCGTCCGGTTCACACTCCTCCCCATTCTTTTGAACAGGAGTAGATGTTTATCCATTGTTTCATTTCCAGGACTGGGTTTCCGGTTCCTTCTAAACTCTATACTCCTAAAGCTTTCTTACGCTAATATAAGTCCACACATTAACCCTCTACCTTGAGTAGCTCTTAGGTCTTGTATTGGGTAAAAATTACTAAAAAAAAAAAAAAGAAAAGAAACCATAAGTAAAGCCACTAAGATACAAAAGTATTAATGGAGTGAAAAAAAATGAGAAGACTTTAGAAAGAAATCGGAAACCCAAACCTAAACAGGAAACAAGGGATAAACCTCCATTCCTGTTCCAAAAATGAACTAAACTATCGCCCGGTTCACACTCCACCCACGTCTATTGAACAGGTGAAGAGGCTCATCCCTTGTTTCCTGTTTAGGATGTGGTTTCCGGCTTTCTCTTTTCTAATTTTTTCACTCTTACATAGCCCCCTGCGCATCAGTGGCGTTACCGCCTTGCTCGGGGTGATATGATTTTTTAAAAAAGTGTGTGAATCTGGCGATAAGCGGATCTACCTACACTTATTTTCTTAATTGTCGTTTCCCCTTAGATTCTAGGGGATCATTATTCTCCACAATTTCCTGTCCTTGGAAACTCAGCAATGTTTGTTGTTCTGGCAACCATTACACAAAATTGGTTACTCAATGATTCCCTTTCCTTTCATATTATCTTCGTATAAACTGTGGACATCATAATTCTTCAAGTCCTCATTCCTAATATATGCAGCAGAAATTTCAACTATCTCTTCCAGATTCCACGTTTATTAATTTGATTTGAAGTACAAGTTTTATTTTTTGCTTTCATCTTTCTTAAAATTTATAATTCACCAGATATTTTCACAAAGCAATTATTTTACTCTACATTAGTTTTCTCTTTTGCAATGGCGACTCTAGTCGGGACGAGAAAAGATCGATTTCATCAAAGAAACTAACAAATATATTTAAAGATTCACATGAGAATGTCAAATGATAGCAGAGATTTAACAAAATATGGGTAAACTAATCTATAACATTTTTGGTTTATTTAACTATTTATAGCACTGATTCACGCTTAGCGATTTTCAAAGTAGGTGACTTTTAATAACGCAGTTAATACATAAGTATAACAAAAAGTAAACTTTATGTGTAATAAAAAACTCTAAGAGAAGGAATTTAAACTAATGCACTCTCACATATGTATGAAAAATAAATATACAAATAAGACATGTATATCACTAAATGTTCACTCAGTACAAGAACCAACCAATGTAGAGATTTATTAAATGAGGTTGTAAGAACGTAAGGAAAAGAAATAACTGCAGATTTATGAGGATCCTCTCGATTATAATAAAGATTGTTATATATATATATATATATATATATATATATACATACATACAGTGTAACCCTGATATAAAAGACTTGTCGGGACCATATAAAAGTTCTCTTATATTTTATATACATTACCACAGGCTCTAATTTGGGATCAGATAAAATCTCTCTTATATCCGGATTGATCTTATATCCGGGTCTCTTATTTCCGGGTAATACTACATATATATATATAAATTTTCCTTTATGTATATCATATTCTGGTTAATATTCACAGAGCTCTCTCTCTCTCTCTAACTCTCTCTCTCTCTCTCTCTCTCTCTATATATATATATATATATATATATACATAATATTTCATGTTAAATAGATTTTTTCGGATTACCGTCTCCGTTAACGAATTTGACATCATTACCTATATATATATATATAAATTTTCCTTTATGTATATCATATTATTCTGGTTAATATTCACAGAGCTCTCTCTCTCTCTCTCTTTCTCTCTCTCTCTCTCTCTCTCTATATATATATATATATATATATATATATATATGATATTTCATGTTAAATAGATTTTTTCGGATTATCGTCTCCGTTAACAAATTTGACATCATTACCTATATAGATATATAAATTTTCCTTTATGTATATCATATTATTCTGGTTAATATTGACAGAGCTCTCTCTCTCTCTCTCTCTCGCTCTCTCTCTCTCTCTCTCTCTCTATATATATATATATATATATATATGATATTTCATGTTAAATAGATTTTTTCGGATTATCCTCTCCGTTAACGAATTTGACATCAATACCTATATATATATATATATATATATGTATATATATATATATATATAAATTTTCCTTTATGTATATCATATTATTCTGGTTAATATTCACAGAGCTCTCTCTCTATCTTTCTCTCTCTCTCTCTCTCTCTCTCTCTATATATATATATATATATATATATATATATATATACATATATATATATATAAATTTTCCTTTATGTATATCATATTATTCTGGTTAATATTCACAGAGCTCTCTCTCTCTCTCTCTCTCTCTATATATATATATATATATATATATATGATATTTCATGTTAAATAGATTTTTTCGGATTATCCTCTCCGTTAACGAATTTGACATCAATACCTATATATATATATATATATAAATTTTCCTTTATGTATATCATATTATTCTGGTTAATATTCACAGAGCTCTCTCTCTATCTTTCTCTCTCTCTCTCTCTCTCTATATATATATATATATATATATATAAATTTTCCTTTATGTATATCATATATATCCTGTCACGTTCATGGAGCGAGAGAGACAATAGCGGATTCATTCTCCTACTACCAGTTATTAAATTCTAACACCAGTTATGAAATCTCTCGCCGTATTTGCTATTTCATAGTGCCCAATTGTTTTATTTTTTTGTAATAATTGTGTCGTCGAGTAGTGAAGAATATATATATATATATATATATATATATATATATATATATATATATATATATTCTCTATTATATAGCATGAAATTAAGAATAAAACTATTTCTTAAAACAGTGTTTTGGCCTCTTCCCCGTACATTTGACATGTGATGACAGCCAGACAGATGCGAGATAAGATAAGTGCATGGCGACCGGAATTGACAAAAGGGGAAGAAACCGTGAAACATTAAATTTTAATGTAAAAACATAACCATAGTGTAAAAAATCATACCAAAAAAAACAAAAAAAAAACTTCAAATACAAAAAAAAATTAAAAATTATCTTAAAAATATGCAGGCACAACGATTTGTATTAAACTTTTCAATTTTCAATTAGTAAGTATAATCTTCACTTAATAAGTTAAACTAATGACAAGAAAACTTTGAAGTATTTTTAAAATATTTTTTAAACTTTGTAAATTATCATAATTAAAGTAAAATTAAAACAATTCTTTTTAAATTTCACTATTAATCGAAGATTTTGTTCTTCAGATTATAATGTCCTTAATATATATTATTTATAAATTACAAGCTTATGAAATTAAATAATGTCATAGTTTTATTGCATTTTTTATTTTACTATTGGGAGTAGATTTTCGGAAATAAAATTGAAAATGCTTTTAAAAAATAGAGGAATTTACATTTCCCAATGAGTCCTGCGTTCAATTAATAAAACCAATTTTTCGAACAAAATTTAATTTCTTAAAATTTCATGAATTTACGTGGAGATGGGGTAACAGAAGTAAAACAATATATTTTTACCAAGATATTTTAAAAATAATAATTTAAAAAATAATTTAATTCATTTGTGAATAAGTTCTAAAAGTTTTATCAAAATCCGACAATTATTTGATTTTTGCAAGAATTTCCAAATTAATGTGTTTTTCACCGGAAAAAAGTGAATTATGTAAAATTACATTTTCCATTGTAAACTCTCGTAACGGTTTGGCTAATCGCAAACGAAAATCGAAAAAAGATATTTTTTTTTACCAAAATTTCGAACGTGTTAAAAAGGATTAAAAAAAAAATTAAATATAATTAAAAAGCCTTTGATCTTTCCTCTTAATAATAACATAAACATTTTGATGGAAAATGTTTTAAAGTGCAATTCATGTAGGTTTGACATCGTTTCGATTCAGTTGTAATACGGTGCGTTGTCTTGGTAAAGGAACACATTTTTCTTCTTCATTGGTGGGCGTGTTTTGGTAATTTCTTCCTTCAAACGCACCAAAAATGTTATATAATATTCGCTATTCATTGTTTTTACTTCTCAAGGTAATCGATGAACAAAATATGTTGTGCATCCCAAAATACGGAAGCCAAAACCTTGCCTGCTGATGTTTGCGTCTTTGGTCGCTTTGGACGGCTTTCATCGGCTGCTGTCCACTCAGCTGACTGCCAATTTGACTTCAAAGTGAAATGGTGGATCCATGTTTCATCCATTGTCACATATTTGCGCAAAATCTTCTTATTACGTTGATACAGTTGCAAACAACACGCTAAATCGTCCATGCGTTGTTGTTTTTGATCGGCTGTGAGCAAACGCGACACCCACTTTGAACACTACTTTGTCATTGACAAACGTTCATGCCAAATGGTGACTATACTGCCTTCTGATATGTTCAATTTCTTTGCTATCTCATACAACTTCCATTTACGATCGACCAGAATGATTTAGTGGGTGTTTTGGTGTTTGCCGTGACAACTGCCGATTTTGAGCGACCTAAGAGTTCAGCATCATTTGTGTCTGTACGACCGCATTTAAAGTCAGCATACAACCATTGTTTCCGACGGAGCAGAGTCCGAATAACACGTATCAAAACATTGGTTTGCTTGAACAGTATTTTCCCATCAGAAAGCAATGCCTTATCAACACACGAAATTCAGATTTTTCCAATGTTTTGAAAATTTGCAACAGTAGCATCACTTAAATAACAGTAATTTGTAAACTAATAATCTGATTGGGCAAAAAATTTGTCACATGCCATTTGAAGTTTAGTACTTCATAAAAATTATATGTTCTACATGTCAGGCCCGGGACTTATTGAATGATGCGTTTTTTTTTTGTTTTTTTTTTTTTTTTGCGTGCTTGCATTTATTTGTAATGTTGTCAGTGACACTCAATTCAGGATGTCGATGATATTCCGTGGTAGAATCTAGACGCCCACTAACTTCCAACGGTGTATTTTAATTTTGAGGCCTATGCTGTTTTTAGTGGAGGCACCTAGTGGTACAGTGGATATCGGCTCTGAACGAGAAACCGGGGAGCCGAGTTCGAACTCCTAGTTGAATCCATTGTATTCACTTACGCGCAAATACCCTTGGGAAAGGTATTAATCCGTCTCTTCCTTCCAGTTATGGGTTAAATAACAGGACAGATTGGGTTCTATAGCCTTGGTCGGCAACCAGTCTACCGCAGAAAGCAATGGCAACCTACTGCGGGATAATCTTCTGCCCAGTCAGTCATGTCTCTTTCGAGACATGATCGCCCAAGCGTGTATCACGTATGGCACTTAACTGACTGACTGAATATAATAGTTGGAAACATGATTAAGGCGTTTACTGGGCATAAAGTGGGGGATCAATGTTATATTATTATGAAGTAATAAACTGATCCCCCACTAATTACTACTTAAAAATATAATACATCTCTTCCTGCTCTAGCTATGAGTCAAATAGCAGGACAGATTGGGTTCTATAGCCTTGGTCGGCAACCAGTCTACCGCAGAAAGCAATGGCAACCTACTGCGGGATAATCTTCTGCCCAGTCAGTCATGTCTCTTTCGAGACATGATCGTCCAAGCGTGTATCATGTATGGCACTTAACTGACTGATCTAGTACCGGTATCCATTAGGAATAATGTTTGAAGTGATAAAAATATGCCAAATTAAAGAATAAAGTTAATAATTTTTAGAATTGTTTTGTTCGTGTAAATATGTAAATATACAATTTCAAGAAAAATCTGAAAGGATAAGTATGCTTTAAAGTTGAACCGCTTTTGATTGTCAAGTACATCGTAGCCGAACGGTTAAATCACGTCGGATTAAATAGTGGTTACTCCTGCAAAGGGGGATGCAGGCTCAAATTATGCCTGGATGCATATTTTCCTTTAATAAAACCGATCAAATTTACCATATATATGCTAGTGTAGGCGATCTCGCTAAAAATTATTTTACAGTGTAAAGGGTGCTAAAAATTTCTTAGACCTACTCACTTCTTAAATTCTGATTTTCTAAGAGCAGTTTAAATGTGACATAAAGCTAAAATGATTTGACACCCAATGAGAATCGAACTTACTTCTCAATTGTATTGATTCTAGCGACACATGCTTGCACCAAGACGAGGTGCACAAAAATTCTGATCAAATGACCTAACATCAGAATTTAAGAGGTAGAATTGTAGTCAGGCTGAGAACTGTTCAGTGTTTCCTGTCATGTATATGTGTGTGCGTCATTTCCTTTCAGGGTATGTGTGATCACGGCACTTCACAGCTTCCAGTCTTTGGTTGATCACCCACTTGTATGCAAGTGTGTGTGTGTGTGTGTGTGTGTGTGTGTGTGTGTGTGTGTGTGTGTGTGAAAGAGTTTCTTCCACCACAGATTATAATTCTATTCCACCCACTAATGTCTGCGGGTGCCCACCCACAAAAACATTGGTCTGTGCAGCATGAAAAGACGCGTCTCGGCTACTTAAAGTCACAAGTCATTTCAAGTCGCAAAGAAAAAAGAGGTTGAATCCCACGAAAGAACAAATGAATCTTTTGTTCCAATCGTTTTTTCATGGTAGTCTTTGATTTCTTTCTTTCTTTCTAAGGAAAAATTAAAAGGAATGAATGAAGGAAAGAAAGAAGAAAGAAAGGAAGGAAATAAACCTTGTACAATAATGTACGTTCAGTGGCAGTGTACAATGAATGAGTATTAGAAATTCTGTTTTTGTCGGTAGAGTGGTAAAGGATACTGTAGGAAGTAAAGAAAACAGTTGCTTCAGAAATTGCTATAAACTCGGTGAGAGAGCAAAATGAGTCGGGAAATAAGGCTAAGGAAGCAGGCACAAGAAAGAGCATCAAAACGTTAGGCGAAGCGGAGGAAAATCTTAACAGAGATGAGGTGAGAAAAACAAAACGAGTGATTGTGGAAAATGAAAAAGGCAAGAACTTATATCGAAAGGGTAAATTGTAGCGGAACAAAAGTTAAACTGGAAAAACGGGAACAAAAAGAAGGAAACTAGATAAATTGACTAAACGCGAGAAAATCAAATCTAAACTTATTTATAGATAGAACTTTGTCTCTGTGTGTGTGTCTGTGTGTGTTTGTCTGTGTGTGTGTGTGTGTGTGTGTGTGTGTGTGTGTGTCCGTTACCTATAGACTCCAAAACGGCTGAACCAATTTTCTTGAAAATTTACACAGTTGTACTATAAGCGTCTGCGAGTGTTCTTAGCTAGGTTTTGTGTCGAGGTACTCCCGATAAATATCGAAAAATTAATAATCGAAAAAATCGGGTTATAGAGAAGGAGTGGTCCGATTTTATTCAAATTTGATACACTCATAGACAAAGACATAAGAAACGATATTCAGAAGTTTCAATTTTGCAGTTCTTACAATAGTGCAGAAAATCGATAACATATATATATATATATATATATATATATATATAAAAGGCAAAATGTGTTTGTGTGTATGTCTGTTTATCTGTCTGTATGTCCTTTATACAAATCCACAATTTTTATCCGATTCTCACCAAACTTCACACAAATATTCTTTAGGCTGATTCTAAGCTCCAGGATCATGGATTAGTTTTAAATCTTTCATTACACCCGAGCAACGCCGGGCTATACTGCTAGTAAAAAATAATGCTAAAAATAATGACATTACTGTGACAGAAGTAATCTCTTTAGACACCTGTTTTATTATTCAACCTGAAGGCTTGGAAAACCTGATGCTCTCTAGACGGATAGCTGATTTTCTAAGCTCTGCTTAGATGTGGCACAAGGCCGAAAGTATGGAGTACCCAGTGAGGATGGAACTCACTACTCAGTTATATGGGGTTCTAAGAAGACAAGCTTGCTAACTATTACACCACGCCGAGGTGCCTTTCACGGGACGGATAGAGAGGCAAAAGGACAAGAAAAAACAGCGCGCGACATACCTGATGGACGTGAACAGATAGATGGTGGAGCAGGTGTTGAGTGGAATAACAGGAGAAGGATTATTAAGAGCAACAAGAGACAGGGAGAAGTGGAGGGCCATGATCGCCTATGTTCTGAAGGGACACAGTACCTAGAAGAAGAAGAAGAAAAGTTTATCACATGGATACAAGAATGAGTACCCAGTAATGATTGGACTCACTGCTAAGGACCTATAAGTGCTGCTTGCTGTTTGTTATACCACGATGCAACAACGACGTCTTCTTCAGGAATTCTTTTGTGATTTTTCACAACGGCCTGTTTTTAGTAAATTAACCCTTAGTAAATGTTGTCTTTTTGCTATATCTCCTAATCCCTGTTCACCCAACCATTTACACAAGGTCATTGGGTAGGTTATTCACTGCTTACCTCTATCCTTCTTGACATTAATCTGCCCTGTGAGTGTAAAATTTGCCAAGATATCTTTCCTCATTATTTGTCCGATAAATTTCAATTGTCTCTTTCTGATGCTACGTATATGTGTTCTTTTCATCTCCATAAACGCCTGTATATGAAAAAAGTAAGTGAATATAAATACTGTATCATTCCTAAAAAAGAAAGAAAATAAAAATATCGGAGAGTAATATGAAACGGACGATAAGCTACTAGGTTGAGCCATAATTTCCCTTTTGCTTATCAATTTTTTTTCTTTAAAATGATTTAATTCAATTATATATTCACTATTATTTGCAAGAGTTTGTTGCCACGTATCAGCCAGATTTTAAATAAAATTTCTTATTTTTTTATAAAAAGAAATCTGTCGACAAAATCTTGAATCATGTTTCATTAGGGAAAGTCTCCTCATCAAAGCGTTTTGCCGTGGTTGAAAAAGTAAAAATTGGTCGGGTAAATATGCCGAGTGGAGATAGTATAAGGTAATAATCGGTGAGCGCAACATCAGATAAATTAGAGGAAGCACAAGATGATAATCAGTCGGTGCAAAGCCAAGTAAATATGGTAGTTAGAAGCAGAAAAGTTAATAATCGATCGGAGCAAGGCCAGGTCAATATGGTGGTCGGAAGTAGAACAAGGTAATAATCGATCGGAGCAAGGCCAGGTCAATATGGTGGTCGGAAGTAGAACAAGGTAATAATCGATCGGAACAAGGCCAGGTCGATATGGTGGTCGGAAGTAGAACAAGGTAATAATCGATCGGAGCAAGGCCAGGTCGATATGGTGGTCGGAAGTAGAACAAGGTAATAATCGATCGGAACAAGGCCAGGTGATTATGGTGGTCGGAAGTAGAACAAGGTAATAATCGATCGGAGCAAGGCCAGGTCAATATGGTGGTCGGAAGTAGAACAAGGTAATAATCGATCGGAGCAAGGCCAGGTCGATATGGTGGTCGGAAGTAGAACAAGGTAATAATCGATCGGAACAATGCCAGGTCGATATGGTGGTCGGAAGTAGAACAAGGTAATAATCGATCGGAGCAAGGCCAGGTCGATATGGTGGTCGGAAGTAGAACAAGGTAATAATCGATCGGAGCAAGGCCAGGTCGATATGGTGGTCGGAAGTAGAACAAGGTAATAATCGATCGGAACAAGGCCAGGTCGATATGGTGGTCGGAAGTAGAACAAGGTAATAATCGATCGGAGCAAGGCCAGGTCAATATGGTGGTCGGAAGTAGAACAAGGTAATAATCGATCGGAGCAAGGCCAGGTCGATATGGTGGTCGGAAGTAGAACAAGGTAATAATCGATCGGAGCAAGGCCAGGTCGATATGGTGGTCGGAAGTAGAACAAGGTAATAATCGATCGGAACAAGGCCAGGTCGATATGGTGGTCGGAAGTAGAACAAGGTAATAATCGATCGGAGCAAGGCCAGGTCGATATGGTGGTCGGAAGTAGAACAAGGTAATAATCGATCGGAACAAGGCCAGGTCGATATGGTGGTCGGAAGTAGAACAAGGTAATAATCGATCGGAGCAAGGCCAGGTCAATATGGTGGTCGGAAGTAGAACAAGGTAATAATCGATCGGAGCAAGGCCAGGTCGATATGGTGGTCGGAAGTAGAACAAGGTAATAATCGATCGGAACAATGCCAGGTCGATATGGTGGTCGGAAGTAGAACAAGGTAATAATCGATCGGAGCAAGGCCAGGTCGATATGGTGGTCGGAAGTAGAACAAGGTAATAATCGATCGGAGCAAGGCCAGGTCGATATGGTGGTCGGAAGTAGAACAAGGTAATAATCGATCGGAACAAGGCCAGGTCGATATGGTGGTCGGAAGTAGAACAAGGTAATAATCGATCGGAGCAAGGCCAGGTCAATATGGTGGTCGGAAGTAGAACAAGGTAATAATCGATCGGAGCAAGGCCAGGTCGATATGGTGGTCGGAAGTAGAACAAGGTAATAATCGATCGGAGCAAGGCCAGGTCGATATGGTGGTCGGAAGTAGAACAAG
Source organism: Ascarosepion bandense (assembly GCA_037127315.1). NCBI lineage: Eukaryota > Metazoa > Mollusca > Cephalopoda > Sepiida > Sepiidae > Ascarosepion > Ascarosepion bandense. The sequence goes on from JBBBDQ010000408.1 coordinate 3,490,648, forward strand.
GTAATAATCGATCGGAACAAGGCCAGGTCGATATGGTGGTCGGAAGTAGAACAAGGTAATAATCGATCGGAGCAAGGCCAGGTCAATATGGTGGTCGGAAGTAGAACAAGGTAATAATCGATCGGAGCAAGGCCAGGTCGATATGGTGGTCGGAAGTAGAACAAGGTAATAATCGATCGGAACAAGGCCAGGTCGATATGGTGGTCGGAAGTAGAACAAGGTAATAATCGATCGGAGCAAGGCCAGGTCAATATGGTGGTCGAAAGTAGAACAAGGTAATAATCGATCGGAGCAAGGCCAGGTCAATATGGTGGTCGGAAGTAGAACAAGGTAATAATCGATCGGAGCAAGGCCAGGTCAATATGGTGGTCGGAAGTAGAACAAGGTAATAATCGGCCAGTACAAAGCCAGGTAAACATGGTGGTTGGCGGTAGAGCAAGGTAATAATATGTAGGTGCGAGCCCTGTTGAATATGGTTGGAGGAAGAACAAGGTAACAAAGCAAGGTGAATATGGTGGCTAGAAGTAGAACAAGGTAATAATCGGTCGGTGCAAAGCGAGGTAAATATGGTGGTTGCAGGTAAAGCAAAGTAATAATCGGTCGATGAAAGGCCAGGTGAATATGGTGGTTGCAGGTAGAACAAGGTCATAATCGGTCGATGCAAAGCCAGTATACAGTATACTGTTTAATTAAAAACAGAATATCTATTCAAATACGAGTATTGATTAAAAATAATGCTCAAATGAATAAATTAGATATGTTGCTTCTTAATTCTAGTTCATTGATCTCCGGAACTTTCCGTAAAATTGTCTGTTTACATTTGCTTACAATTTAATACATTTCAGAGTAGAGATGGTTATTTACGAAAAATCGAAAGTTGCGTATATAAGGCTTAATTTAAGTTCGTTTAGATTGTGGAATCATTCGTGGTCGAGCGGTCTAAGACGCACCAGATTAATTGATAGCTTCTCCTATGTTGTTAGGGTAGCATTTTCGAAACTTTCCGAATGACACATATTTTCGTAAGAAACATTTCTTGTAAATAATCAGGCCGGTATATATATATATATATATATATATATATATACTGTTTAATTTAAAACAAAATATCCACTCAAATACGAGTATTGATTAAAAATAATTTATATATATATATATATATATATTTGTGAAATTTGTTTTAATGAACTTTCCTCTTTGGTACACCGACCTCTGGAATTTAAAGTTAGTGATAGGTTGGCAACTAGATATTGACATTTTATGATTCAAACAGCTAAATGTAACCGTAAGTTACATAATAGTTTCTTCCCTCGCACTTATCGCCTGTTTAACTTTTTGCCGGCACTTTGCTTTCCTGTCAATTACGATATTCCAAAATTTGAAGGCAACATTAATCACTATTTGCTGTCTTTTTGAATCCAGTACTTTTCTTCTCCTCTTTCCTAACTAACGTTTTATTATTTTCTTTCACACTTAGTATTTTCTTTGCATCTTAGTGGCTTTATCACCTTGCTTGGAATGAAATGATTTAAAAAATATTCTCCTCGTCGTCCATATGATTTATTATTATATGATTTATTATTATTTTAAAATGACATGAACCTTTAAGGAATGGGAGACCATGGCTGCCGGCAAATTGCCTTTTTTTTTTCATTTCCTGTGATTGGTATCGGCTCGGAACGAGAAATCGGGGAACCGAATTCGAATTCCAGCTGAATTCATTGCATTCACTTACGCGCAAATACCCTTTGGGAAAGGTATTAATCCGTTTCTTCCTTCCAGTTATGGGTTAAATAACAGGACAGATTGGGTTCTATAGCCTTGGTCGGCAACCAGTCTACCGCAGAAAGCAATGGCAACCTACTGCGGGATAATCTTCTGCCCAATCAGTCATGTCTCTTTCGAGACATGATCGCCCAAGCGTGTATCACGTATGGCATTTAACTGACTGACTGATTGGTATGAGTTCTTGAAAAATATAATAGAATGGTTTCTCTTTGCCTTCTCCGCAGTTTTCAATACTCTTGTAGGCCTACTACGATATTGATTGCCACTCAAGGTTAGACAACTCAGTGTACCTTGCTGTTTGTTTAACTCATAGCCGGGGGAGAAAAAATGAAGTCGAAATGAATTAATATGAACAGAAAAACTAAGTCAAGATTTGAACTCGACTTGCAGATTATATTTATCAACTCGTTAACTGTTACGCTACTTTAGTAGCTCTTTATTTGAAAAAGCAAAAGAAAGACACTGAAAGTAGAATCTTTGCTTGCTATTTGTCATGTTAAAGGTATTTATTGAGCTTGACTTACTTTGACACATAACTGAAGCACACCTAATGAGTACAGAACACATTATACACTAGTAACAAAAAATGTCGTTCGACAGAAGGATGTGAAGAGTATCATGGACAGAACATGTGAGTAACGAGAAAATTTTAAGGAAAATGCAACCAAAAAAATAATTATACTCGTAATCAGAAAAAGACAGGTAAAACTTCTGCGATACATAATGAGGAAGGTGTGCTTGGATAATGTGACACTTACAAGACATATTGAAGGGGCTGAAAAAATACAGGGAGTAAGCTAACAAGCTTGTTTTTAGGTCCCGCCCTTTTACCGTTGAAATAGTTAAATATAGCCGTAATTTCTACTCGAACAGTTTTTTTCCCGCCTGTGGAACTCCCCCCTTCCGTTTACTTGTTTCCCTAATAGCTACAATCCCCAAAAACTTAAATGCAACGTTAATTGCCATCTTCTAACTTCTTGAATCTCGTTCATCTTTTATCTTCTCTTCAATACCCCGCCATATCTAGTCTTTTTTTTTTTTTTTATTTTTTCACTCTAACTCCCTGCGCAAGGTCCCGCCTTGCTTGGGGTGAAATAATTAAAAAATAAGAATAGCAGAACAAGGAGCGGGAACAATGTTGAAAAAAAAATGTTACTAAGAGCTACAAGAGATAGGAAGTTGTGAAGAGTCATGATCGCCCACATTCTGAGGAAGAATGGTCTTCTAAACTTGCTCGTAAATCATTACCTTTACTCGATATTTTTCTGTTATAATATTTTTCTGTTATAATATTTTTCTGTTATAATATTTTTCTGTTATAATATTCTTTTATACTTATTTTAATGTTCTCAATATGACAACGACTAATCTACGGACCAGGCTGATTATAAAAAAAAACAAAAAAAAACATAGAGATATTGTCGGGTGGACTTGGTCCATTTGAGAACAGACTCGACAACTTACGCAATCCTCTCGGCTTCACTGCCTTCTGATGATAGCTTGTCTGGAGGACATTTATTTATGTTAGTCCCCATTAAACCAAATAAGTCATATCGTCAACAGGCGTAACGCCGAACACAACTGACGTGCTATGTTTGGTGACACATGATTGGCAACTGATCTTTGATATTTGCATGAACTTCCGGACTTTTTAAAATGTTGTCATCATTCTTTTTGATATCACTTTCAATAAAATAACCTTAACCAAGTTGTTTACCAGTTCGTGACAAGACCGCACTGAATAAAACATGTTTCATTCTTGACAGTTTGGTTAAGGATTCTTTTTTATGTATTGCTTCTCTTCAGATTGTGACTGATCACGTCTCCCCACAGCCTTTATAGCTTCAAGCAACGCTGTTCTCTTATCATCCCTTCCAATCTTTGTTATGACAACTATTAACACAAGCTCGTTAGGTAGGCTATTCACTGTTACCCTTTAACCGTTTTGTCTTCAATACGCCCTGTGAGTGGTAAATTCTCCAACTCCTCTTTTCTTATTACGTGTCCCAAAAATGTCTCTCCTGACGTCAAAAATGACGATTAAATATTTGAGAGAATTATTAACTGCTTCCTCACAGATTATCCCTACCACGAGCGTGATGACGGCAAAATATTTGAGAGGATTATTAGCTGTTTTCATACAGATTATTGCCACTGAGCGTGACAAGAGGGTATATATATATATATATATATATATATATATATATATATAATTTATTTAATTTAGAGAATAGCTATTTCAACAGGTTTTTAAAACCCTCTTTCCTCAGCTCCAAGTAACAGGTATTATGAATATAATTTTTTGTGTGTCCGGAAGTAAAAGCTTGTTTACCAAAAAGGAAAGATACATAAATTCGGGGAGAGGGGGGAAGATGTAGATTCAACCCATAGGTGATAGAAGTTGGAAGGAAATAGGTCAGACGGTAGGTACGCGAGTTCAAGGTTAAGAATAGCCTTAAAGGGGATCTTATGGATAAACTTAGGATCTAACCAGTATCAGGTAAACTTAGGCTTAAACATTAATATTACAGGAAGGAAGGTAAGCATGATGGTTATTATAAAGAA